>PYAF01001705.1:329233-355653 GCA_007407185.1 Glycine tomentella | reverse complement strand
AAAATAATTATTAAAAATTCAATAATTTGTCACAAATAACAATTTATGATGGGAGGTTAGTATAACGCTCACACTATTGTTGTATTTAAAATTAAATCCAATTAAATAATTAATATTACGTTTCATATTAATAATGTCTTAATTATATGTTTTCTTTATTATTATTTATTTATCTAAATACTTTTTATTTATTCAAATTAAAAATATATTTTAGTAATTATTATTTTTAAACATTTATAATATATTATTTATAAAATACAGATTTTTTTCATAATTTAAAATATATAGCATATTTTTTAAAATTTTTATAATGCGACATTTAAAATCAACGTAAGAAAATTCATCCATCACACTTAAAGAAAGAAGCATTTTTTTTTTTAACCATGAGATTCATTCAACGCACAAGGATGCTGCAGGAGAGAGCTGGAGAGGAGTCTGGCAGGAGAGGATCCGCATCCAATAAGATTCTTTGGCTTACCATTTTCTTACTTAAAAATTATCTTAAAGTTAAAACTTAATATAAAAATAATTTTTTTTAAATTTTTATTTCCTTTTAACATAAAAGTGATAATGAGAGAGAATAATGAGGAATTTTAGAGAGACAGATGAAAGAGCAAGAAGGAAAAAAGAGCAGAAAATATAAAAAGAAATAAGTTAATTTAATTTTTCTAAAAGCCTATTCATCCGTTTCTTAGATGGCTAGTTTTTTATTTTATAAAATTAAGTTGCATAATTTTTTAAAAGCTTTTTAAGAAATTATTATCACGAACAGTATAAAGCTTCAGGAGCTGTATTATTATAATTATAATATACTAGTATCAAAAAAGGAGCTAGATTATTATATCATGAACAATTATTATATTCTCGTCTAGAAAAGAAGGAAAAAAATTGTTCAAATACTCCCTTAATTTCATGCTTCATATATTTTTGAGTGATGAATCCTCTGATGACACGTTTTAATTTATTTTTATGTAGACACTAGTATTTAAAAATTTACGTATTTTGGCTGACAATCCTCGTTTTATTATATTTTATAATTGTATCAAAATAAAAAAATTCTTGTCGCTTAAAAAAACATTGTTGTCGTGTCGGTTTACTAAATAATTTTGATTTTTCATTCTAATAACCCATATTTTATAAACTTTAACTTTTGGATAACTATCAAATTAATCTTCAATTTAAAACTTAGTCAAGTTTAGTCACGCTTAAAATAAAATTACTTACTTTTTTTTAAAGATATATTATGTAAAAAATAAAATTCAAATATTCTCTAAATCTCCTATAAAATCTGCAAGTGTTACAACTAAATTTCACTTAGTGATTATTATCCTTAGAGCATATTTAATGGAAGAATCCATTTTAGGATTTTAAAGCATTTTTAATAAGAATTCTTGCAAAATGTTTGAAAAAAAATTGATTTTTTACTCTCAGTGTCTCTCTGCACAACATCTGTGGGAAGCAACGACGTAGAGGAGTGGCGCGGAGAGGGAGGAACTTTGAAGGAAAGGTCGCCGTAAGGCACGGAGGAGTGGCGTAGAGGCGCGGAGGAGCGGCACGGAGAGCGACTGCTCTATGTTTTGTTTACACCGCCAACCACGTCATGCTTAGCTCTCTTCTACTCGCAAGGGGAGAAAGAAAAAAAAAAAAAAAAAAAGGAGGATAGAAGCGAAAAAGGAAGGGAAAAAAGTAAATCATAATTAAAATTATATAAAATTTATTATTTTAAAATTAATATTAAAAAATAGATCTCTTGTTAAATCTATAAAAAGTCAAAAAAATAACTAAAATCTTAAAATAAAATCTTCTATTAAAAATATTTTTATATATCTTTTATTGATCTTACTATATTAAATTATATCAAGATCTTTCATCTTATTTTAAATTCTTAAAACACTTTCGTAAACATTTCCTTCACTTTTTCTTTATCACTATTAGTAATTGGCATAAAAATCAGTGTCAAAAATTGCCACTAAAGTCTAAAGATGCTCTTAAACAATAATGGTTTCGTGTGCGAAAGTTAATTCTCATTGTTCTAACATGGCAAGATACTTGCACATTGCACTGAATTGGTGGCGCCACGTGGCGTCACTTCAATCGATATCGTTAGCGAGATATTTTCGGCACAAAAATCCAAAACGAGAGCTGTCACCGGCAACGGATGATGATTAAGCCTCAGTCCCTTTCAAGATATATAAATACTGTAAATTTTTCGTTTTCGTGCAGAGAAGGACAATTTTGAAGCCTCTCGAATCCCAACTCAACAGAACATTCATTTCCCTATAAATTCGACGTCGTTTCGTTTCGCTCTCACTCCAAGAAAACGTTTTGCAGAAGATTCCAATCGGAGCTCAGAAAGAAAAAAAAAAAAAAAAAGAAACCTAATCGCCGATCGCGTCGAAAGTTCGTTGTTGTTCTCTGAAATTGCCGTTTTTTTCCGTTCTGTGATAAATCTGTGAATAATAACAATAATTGTGTGTGTTTTCTCTGTTAGGTAACGTAGCTGTGGTTCCTTTTTTTTTATAATTTTTTTGCCGTTTGAAGATAGTCGTTTCGGTTGCTGCTGCGTTTTGTGTTTTCTGGTGTTTGAATTCTGTGCAATTTTTTAATTCTACATGTTTGATTGTTTATTTTTGGTTGCGTGATTTGTTTGTTTTCTATGACTTCTGTGTTCTGGAGTGGAAATGTTATCTAATGAGTTTAGAAGCCGTTGCTTTTGTGGTACGTAGCCGAACAATTCAATGCCGTGAATTCCAAGGTTTTGGTTTGGTTTAGTGTAATTTACGAAAACCTTGGGTTTCTGGCAAGAATTGTTGTCTTTATTGGCATTGTGTAGGTTCACTAGGTTGTAATATCATAAAAACTTGAGTCAGAAATGAAGCCTCAATTCAAACGGTGGCATGAGGGTTCGGTTGAGTTCAAAATAAACTGCACAAGGTGCAGTTCTTCCTTCCTATTGTCCTTATCTAATTTTCGGGTTTTGTTATTGAAATTATGATTATGACATTCCATATCCTCGTATTATGTTGGAATGTTGGAAAAGTGTAAACGTCCATTATCTGCAAAGTTTTAAAAATCAGTGTTCAATTGGGCAAACCGTGAACCTGTCCGATTATATTTCAACTCCTGTTGAATCATCAATTTAACTAGTTTCAAACTATGATCCAAACCCTTGTTCAATCTCTGCTTCAGTTTTTGAAACATTGGATTGTTGTGCATTGTGTGAATCACAGGCCTTTTGTGGCTTGTGATAAGAATCCAAGCGAAGAGTGAGGCAGAATGTAGTTTGCGGTTAAAGTAATAAGATAGTTGGAAACTTGGATGGATAGGAATGATCTATATAGGTCTCTGAGATAAAATTTTAGGAGACTTGATCGGTTTAGGTTCTATGTAGAAGTCTCGCAGGAAAAATGCAATTTGCATCCAAAGGGGACTACCCAGTTGCAGAAAGCTCCTGTTGCATGGATACTATTACTCTATTGAAGGGAATAATTGCCAAACCAGTATATCTCTGCCTTACCCATCTCTATTTGTCTTTGTTCACCCTCTACTTTGGGCAAATGCTTTGGAACTATTTGTGATGTTGTTAAAGCTTAATGTGGGATATCCCTTTCGCATCATTCATAGGAAATATCCTTTTGTTTCTTTGCCAGTTTATGTACAGTGAAAAGGCTGGCTTGATGCCACTCCAATTGTTTGACGTCACCTGAATACTCAATACTATCAGAGCCAATCTTTCCATCTTTCTTCTTCCAGCCTTTGTTTTGTCTTGGTTGGTAGAAGTGGCAATCCAGCTGCACTCCTAACATGGATAATGATTTCGTTCTTGAATATTGATAACCTAGTCCCCTGGAGTAGTGTTAATATTCTTTTTGGCAGTGAACACATAGTCCACTGTCAAGTTACCTAGTTAACGAAGTGAAGGGTTGTCTTTGATCCAAAGGAATCTACCAAGGTGCAGATGATGTGGAGTTTTTAAGTACTTCCTTTTGGTAATTTTCAGTTCTTGGAGGAGTCAAATGCAGAACTGCATTTTAAGGTAGGCTTGCCCTTCATGGGCAATAAAATCAACACATCTACTATATTTATATTATATGGGATGCATTTGATTGAGTGATTTATTGCTTTTACCATAGGTTGGAGTGTCTATTGATTGGCTCCAGTCCAGTATAGTTGGATTTGGTTCAGAGAGTTCTTCAAGGATTCAAGTGATCATTCAATGCTAATGGTTTCCATTTACTGCTGGAGGCTGTCAAGTACCCCAGTGCTACCTTATAGTAATATGTGGAATTCTTGTATATGCACTAGTTTTGCTGTGTTCCCCTCTTGGAGTAGTGCTGATTGGAGCTGCATTAATCAATTTTGTTGTTGCTGATTTCAATTGGTCTGCGGCAGTATAGAAGAAAGCCACGATGCATTGGTGTTTACCTGGCTTGATAGGGTGACTAAATATGCCTTTAGAAGTTTTAGGATTATTTCTAATGTGTTCCTACATGCAGGTCCCTAAGCTTACATCCTGCTTCTAGATAGTTGGTAATCTTATCTGAGGGTAGTAGGTAGTACCATGGGAGAAGTGGCAGTAATGCACTCTGAGCCTCTGCAGTTCGAGTGCAATGGCATTAGTGTGAATATGACTGAGAAGGAAGCATATCCTCCAGAATCAAATGTGGAGCACTTGCCTGGAGAAGAATCGAGTCAATCAACAGACCAAAAAAATATCAATGACTTGCAAGAGAAAGGATATATGGAGTATGGGTAATTTCTTGTTCATAAACTCTTTTCTGCTATGTAAGTTTTTGTGTTTTCCTGTTATTTTATTAAAATTAGGCTGTCTCTGCAGATGTCAGCATTATCGGAGAAGATGCCGTATCAGGTCCCCATGTTGCAATGAGATTTTTGATTGCCGTCATTGTCATAATGAGGCAAAAGTAAGTCAATTCCCAAATCTGTATTTAATGATAGTCGTTTGATTCGGATATATAATTTATGGTTGTTGTCATAAATAATATAGTTCCATATTATTATTTATATTTCTACCCAATACTTAGGTACTCCTTAGGTTAATTGCCACCGTCATCCTTTGATTGCTTTTAGCATAGACAATATGTATAGCACCATCCAGAGTAGTCTAATATCATTTTGTATCCAGTGGCTTTCATTTATTTTGGCTCTTTATTTATGGTGTCCTCCATTCAAAAGGGGCAAGGTTGTGTATATCCTTATTGAATTAATTTGAGTAGCAGTTGTTTGTGAGTGGCCTGAATTAGGAAAAGCAAGTATCATTTTTTTCAACTTTCTTCTGTTGTGATGTAATGACTAACTGCCTTTTAAATGGGGTCTCCACATGCTCTAGGCAAGCCAGACTCATATGAGTTGTGACTTATAATGTACCAGGAATGGTCTTAATGTCTTATTATGTTTAATTGTTGTGTTGTGTTGTGTTGTACACTTGTGTTACTTTTATTGGGGAACTTACTTTTTATTATTATGTTTTTTTTCTACAGAATGATATCAACATTGATCAGAAGCATAGACATGATATTCCACGACACGAAGTCAAACAGGTATGTTTATTTATTTGGACATTTCCAATTGGAATATCCACACTTTTTTATATATATTTTTGCTTTGTTATTTCATGGTCAAGGAATTCCTTAATGCTAATGAAATAATTTTGACATACTCAGGTGATTTGTTCACTTTGTGGGACCGAACAAGAGGTGAGTTTAGAGTTTCTTCAATGTCTTTCTGTGTGCTTTGTATAGTGGTATACAAATTATAAAGGAGGATCTTGATCTCTATGCTTTTGTAGACAAATCTTTAATATTGTCAAATAAAAAGAGAATCACATTGCATGTGAATGCATATGTGCATTCACAGGCATAAAGGAAACAAAATGGTGCATTTGATAAGGGAAATATAAAGTTTGTTACTTTCAGAAGATTCTGCCAGGTGTTTTGTGGAAACAGTATTTTTGTGAGTTTCATCTCAAGATATTGACGAAGCACTAGACAAAAGACTACTTGAAAATACTTCTGTCTTATTTTATTCAACAAAACATCCATTAGGCCAGCTGAAATTTCATGATTTGCAATCTGCATTGAATATTTGAAGCTAAAGTTTTCTTGTCCTGATTTTACTGCTTCCAGGTTCAGCAAAACTGTATAAATTGTGGTGTTTGTATGGGAAAGTACTTCTGTGGAACATGCAAGCTTTTTGATGATGATGTAAGTAAATAGTTCTGGAACAAATGATATTTTCCTTTTCAGTTATTTTATACTTTTTATTATATCTTTTTTAGTTCCATTTTTTTATAGTTCTTTTCCTCTTCATTTTCCCTTCTTCCTTTCACCTCTCTTTTATTTTAGCTTATTTTTCGTCTCTTTTGTCTTATTTTCACTTTTTCTTCCCCTCTTTCTTTGTCTTATTTTCGATCTATCATTGGATTCATTTACCACCGACCCCAATTGGGTTAAAGGTGTTGTTGTTGATGATGATGATTCTATCATTGATATGATTCTTGGTATAATTATCTGAGGTTAGCATAATAAATGAGTGAAAATTCTCTCTAATTTCTAAATGTACCATGAGATTAGTGACGGAATGCAATTATTGCAAGAAAACTACGAAGATTTTCAATTGGTATTATTGTGCTATTAACTTCTTTTATGTGTTACAGATATCTAAGCAGCAGTACCATTGCAGTGGCTGTGGAATTTGCAGGTATGAATTGCTAGTTTAGTTACTTTATCTGAAATATCAGCATCTCTGCAATCTGCACTCTAGGCAGGAACGATGACATGTTTGAATGGGGTTCCTTTTTTTTCCCCTCAATTTTGTTTCTCAATCTTTTTTATAATAAATGTTAATTTGGTTACCCAATAATAATATTTTCTCACTTGGCCACCATAACTAAGCTATACTAGCAGCTGTACCCCTGATTTTTGAGAATTTTGTGAAAATGGAAATGAAAGCTATATTTCTTCCTATGATTCCTACTTTTACCTTCTCTGTTTTGTGTTGGACTTATTGTTGACTTTTAGAGTAAGTATATCTTGATTGTAGTTTGCCTTTTTAGATTGACTAGGCTTGGTATAAAATTCAGACTGATGGATTTTGATGTCTTTTCACTTGATACAGAACTGGAGGAAGCGAAAATTTCTTCCATTGCTACAAGTGTGGTAAGTAATTATTTTAATTCCTCCCTTTTTTTAATACATCATTCTAGTGCACTTTAATGAGTAAAGTTGCAATGTGATTATTTAAAATGTATTACCTGTTTGGTCATTACATTCCTGATTTTGTGCATAGGTTGTTGCTACTCAATTCTTCTGAAAAACAGTCACCCTTGTGTAGAAGGAGCAATGCATCATGATTGCCCTGTTTGTTTTGAGGTGTGTTCTTACAGCTTTTATGATTTAAATATTACCCTAACAGCTTTTTGAATTGTTGGAGGCTGATTCAAGCACACCAAATTTGATGATTGCAGTATTTGTTTGAATCAAGAAATGATGTCACTGTTATGCCATGTGGGCATACAATCCATAAGAGCTGCCTGAATGAAATGAGAGAACATTTCCAGTAAGTATCACAAAGTTCCTCATCCCCTTACTTCTCCATCTATACCTGAAAAATTATTCTGATCCCTGAATTGGTTTCTAAATTAGGTATACGTGCCCTCTCTGCTCGAAATCAGTCTGTGACATGTCAAAGGTTTGGGAGAAATTTGACATAGAGATTGCAGCTACACCAATGCCTGAACAATATCAAAATAAAATGGTCAGTGTTCCTTTTTCAACTCTGATGATTATTGCTATTGCTTACTATTCCCGCTAATTATACAATAACTCACACCTTTGATATATGTTTTTTATTGACAAATGTTAGTTTCTTAGAATGTTAATTTTGTTAACAAGGGATTGAATCCACAACTTTTTCCCTCTTCCCTTCTCTCTCAATCATCTAACTCACCTTATATCTCTTTTTCCCTTTGATGTATGGTGCTTGACGGAATTAGTGGTTGTCTTAGATTAAGCTTTTATCTTCTCTTTCTGCAATATGCATGGTTTTTGTTGCATGTCAAATCAATGATCATATGGCCTAATGGATTGGTGTTGCTCTCAACAGGTTTGGATCCTGTGCAACGATTGTGGTAAAACTTCTCACGTTCAGTTCCATTTTGTGGCTCAAAAGTGTCCGAACTGCAAATCCTACAATACACGACAAACATGAGGCTGAGCAAGTGGCCACGAGTATTCATTGGTTTCGTCAAAAGCCTTCACTTGAGTTCTCTTGATGTTGTCGTGATTCGTGAAGGCGGTGAAAATACATGTGTCCATTGGGTACGTGGATGTTCACGTGGGAATTTGAATTTGGAGTGCACGATGAGTCACACATTCAAAGGGATAGAATAATGGTTCTTTTTCTTATAAGTTGATTTGGAGTGGGGTAGTGTAATTTGTTGGGGCGCCACTAGTTGGAATAGGGGCCCCAAGTTTTAGAGTTCGTGTTTGTTTTAGTAATTTTAGTTTAGCAATTGGCTAAAAGTGTTTTTTTTTTTTTTTTTTTGTCTCAATTGATAAGTATTCTAGTTAAATTACTATTAAGTGAAATTCATGCTTCTAATTTTTTTATTATTATATACAAGATATATATCACAATAATAATGTAACTATATTTTCATCGTTGGGGAAACGATCGTCCCATCATTGAGCTAAGATGGAGAATTTTTACCAACGAAGAGATCGTCATAATTGGCTTCTAACATTTCTCTCTACGACGGTTTCCATTATTTAAGAATGAGACATAGCCTTGAACGTGATGTTAGTGACATAAGGCTGGAAGTGGATGAAGAGATTAGAGATTTACAAATTTTTAAAATAAGATAGAATAATTAGATATATTGAGATTTAAACTAAAAATTGAAATTTTTTCAGGGATGGAAAATAGTTTTAGAATGAAAATTCTTTTTACGTGGTAATTTTGTAGATATTACGTGGCAATTATACTGATGCTACATGTTATACATATATAAATTGTGATTTAGCTATTACTATCCAAGAGGTTTGTGCATATGGTGTTGATGTTTTTTTTCATTTATTTTTTGTAAATTGTCTCTTCTTTTTTTTTTTTTTTTTTGCAAATCTATGTATCACTATTTGCTTAGCTATTTTACTTTATTCATGAACTTAATATTTTAGAAATATTGACGTGATACCTACACATTAAATTTGCAAAAGAAAGTTGAAATTTGCCAAAATAAGGAAGAGGATCAAAACATAATTACCTTATAATTTCTTAATTCCTACATTCCCTCTTTTTTGTAGTAGTCATTACTTCTTTGAGATCTTTTCTTCCTGCATTGTGAAGTGTGCTTAGGTTAGAGTCCGAGTTTTGCTATCAACAGAAGTGAATTAGAAAGTTACTAAAAGGGAATTGAACATTGACACTTAATTGATTATGATTTTTTTGCAAAAAAGAACACTCAACTTATAAAGTTTTAATGATATATCAAAGTATCAACTTCAAAAGGTTTCGTTGAGAATAAACATGATCATTTGATAATATTTTATATAAAATAAATTTTCATTAATAATCATACATAAATATCCTCATTTACTACTTCGAAAGTTACTCATAAAATATCATATTCATGATAGGTAGAACATGTTTTGTTAATCTAATCAATGAGTACGTGTATCTTCTAGACTTGTAAAAACAATTTGAACAAGCTTAAAAATATTTTAAATTAAAGATATTATCATTTAAAAATCAAGCTACTCAAGGAAAAGATTCAGAATCAAAAGTAGTAAGAAGGATGAAGCATACAAAGGAATCATCCTCATTCATCCCACCTGGATTATGTCTAGTAGCTTCAACTGTAGACTTTCTACTAACACAAGCACCAATATGCTATTCTTTCTTTCTTAAAGCCTCCCCAGGCTCTTACACCTTAGTATTCTCTAAGTCTATGCAAGCAATCTACCCAATAATTCTTTCGAAAAGCCTCTCTAGACTTCAAACACTCAGTAGCAACTATTACTTGACTAATACAACAAGACATTGTAGTCATGCTCAACCTTCAAAAGCAACAACCCCTTGATTCCTCTTCTAAGGTTCCTTATCCTAAACAGGCTATATTTGGACATGTAACTAATACATCTCTCATGAAAAACTCATCAATAAGCTTCCCTTGTGAAGATGTTTATAGACTATCTATAGCTAAATACAAATAAAGAAAGTCTGGGCTAAAGAGTCTAGTATCGAAAGTTGATTAGGTTTCTAAGATATGTCATTTCCATTATTTTTCCTCTTACCAAAGAACACTAGCTGCACTTCAATGTCCTTTTATAGAATTTCTTAAAGATGATTGTTGTTTCCTATTTTTGAGAGGCTTGGATGCCAAGGAGATCTGTTGTGAGTTGTCTTTATCACATAATTGGTTCCTCTTTCTTTCTTAGCTAGAATAGCTTGCACACAACTTGAATTTTGAATTTTTTTTCCTTTGGTGCTTGTTGTTGGTTTAGAACATATGACTTCTCCTTTTTTCTAGCTCAGTCTGAGGCTTGCTACTTCTTCAAAAAAGTACGTCTTTTGCAAAATGGTGTTGATGTTCTCTTGACTATTGTAGACTGCAAGAAACTATTTTCCTTCTTATGGTTGCCTTGCTAATGTAAGACTTAACTCTCTCTCTTCTT
The DNA here is from genome assembly GCA_007407185.1 of Glycine tomentella. NCBI lineage: Eukaryota > Viridiplantae > Streptophyta > Magnoliopsida > Fabales > Fabaceae > Glycine > Glycine tomentella. Next base: position 344,959 of record PYAF01001705.1, on the reverse strand, counting down.
TTAAATTGATTTGTTGAATGAAGAGAACTCCATCGAGGCAATGCATCAATACACTATTACATGGTGTAATTGTTAGTGCATCAATACATTGTTACATGGTATAGATTGTTATAGCTCCTAGTGTATGCTTCTTGATTATGTAGACACATCTATCTTCACTTGTTGTCTCACCATTTCATCTTTTGATGATCCTTAAGTCATGTACAACTTCTGATATCTACACTTTGATATAGAAAAGATGATTACCCTTCTGCTTTTGGTTTCCTGCTTCTAAAGTTGTACAAACTTTAAATTCAAAAAACCAACATTGCAGGCAATGCTTCACACCTTGTTCTCCATACTTCTTGATAAGTTGTGTTTCTTTGAAAGCACTTCAAGGCGTTTCCATTAGTATCAAAAGCTTATTAGACTTAAAATTTGTTTCTTAAAAGTTTGTTGTTACTAAAACATTCATCTAACAAAGTCAAATGCTTCACATAGTACATGCATTTTTCTTATCTTCCACAACATTATTAAAATGAATCATTTGGAGTAAAGGGTGTCACACCTTATGCTTTTATGATATAATGGATATGCATTTATAGATATCTAAGATGACAATTTAAAACATGGGAATCAATGAAGAAATAGTAAATACTTAACAAAGAAGTTATCATTTTTTATTTAAATTTAATCGATAAGATATAAGTGCAGTAACATACATTTCATCGTGAGGAGTTAATGTGTTTATTTATTATTAAATGTCAGTAAATAAGAGAGAGAAATTAGAAAGGGAGAGTGAGTCATGGTGTACTTGTGCGAATGAACTTCCTTTTTGGGGGGATCAACATGTTATAGGTAAAAATTATCCATCAGCTTTACTAATGACTAATCCCTGTCGGAAAATCCAATGATCAACGACCTTTAGTGGTGTCTCCATTATCAATCATGTTTCTTTCATCCACAAAATTGAACTCCAAACCCTACTAAAACAATTCGAGCCTAATATCACTCGGACCAACATAATGTTGGTGAATAAGTTTATTTCAAAGGAGAAATAGTAAATACTTAATGAAGAAGTTGTCTTTATATATATATATATATATTCAAATATAATCGAGAAGATATAAAAGTAGTGACGTGCGTTTCTTTGTGAGGATTTAATGTGTTTAATTTTATTATTAAATGTCAGTAATCAAGAGAGAGAAATTAGAAAAGGGAGAAAGTAATTGACTTTGACCAAGGGAGGTATTCTTGTACAAATGAGTTTCCTTTTTATGGGGTCACCATGTTATAGATGTGAAGTATATATTAGTTTTACTAATGATTAGTTTTCGTCAACAAACCTAAATGAGACTATCTTTAGGGGGATATCTCTTCTTCCAACCACATTTCTTTCATCTACAAAAATGAACTTGAGACCTTGTTTAAAGAATTTAACCCTAGTACCACATGGACCGACATGATTTTGGTGAATAAGTTTTTTTTTGTTAATTCACATTTTAGCCCCCATGTGTAATTCAATATGTAAATTTTATTATTATAAATAATTGTGATAAAGGTTGACTTTTTTTTTACCAAACTTGGTAGTTTCATAAAACTATATTGAATACGGTGGTTTAGAAAACTATATTGAAGATAGGTGATTTTGACTTTTGACATCGTGTGTAACTATAACTGATAGAGAAAAGTAATTTCGATTGTGGTTATAATCGATGTAAAAAATTACTTTCTAAAAGAGTATATTACATTAATCACTTAAGAGGGTTCGTGAAATTACATAGATTCTTCTTACTTTTTCTAATATTTACATTAACCGCTTTAATAAAAAAATGCAATGTAATGTTTTTCAAACAATTAAGAGATTTAATATAATGTACAAAGGGAACTTGACATTAGAGTATATTTTTCAAACAACTAAGGAGATGAATTTTGGAGTAGAAAAAAGCAAGAGGAGTTTGTGTAATTTCACAAAATCTCATAAATAATTAGTATAATTTATTTTTTTTAAATGATTCATAATTCTTCCTTTTTCATCCTTCTTCTAAAATTATAAGTTTGGTATTTTCATTTGACTTAAAGTTCATAGATGCTACGTATTTAATATAATTTTTCACCATGATGAGAAGCCATGTGATGAGCAACAAGTTACTTTTAGAGAATATACTCATGTCCCCAAGATAGCATCAAAGAATAGTCCTTTAAAATTTTGGTATCCCTCTTTATTTATATAAGGTTAGGATACCAATTTTCTCCAAAAAAAATTCACAAAAAACACAATGAAAAGAGAAATGAGAGAAACATATAAAAGAAGAAACATTTTACTAATACTATATAGCAAAACTGTTGAGAATCTAGAGGTACACATTATAGCATTATCTTTATAATATACAATATGTTTTTATCTTAAGAATCATTAGGTGAAGAGTTGTGAAAATAGTTCTGAGTACCTCTCGTTAATAGAGTAACATTGCAGGATTGTGTATCACTTGGGCAAAAAATTATAAATAATACAAATTAATTAAAAAATTTGGCATTTGGTGCAAGGGCCAAAGTATTTAGGAAAATGGTGCACCCTAACACGCCCAAGCTAGGCATGTTAGGGTCTCATTTTCCCTATATATAGCCCCAAAATTTCACTTTTTACCATTTCACATTCTCTCTAAAAGTTGGTTTGCCTTCTCTATAGAGCTTGTGAATGGATATTTTCTGAAGCAAAGTGATGTGTTGCAAACACATCTTAGTTTTAGGATAGTTTTAGGTTATATTTCAATTAAATCATTAGGAAATAGGTTAGAATAAGTTAGTTTATTATTATGATTCTATTTTATCTCATTTTATCACCAAGTTATGATTTCAGGTCTAAAAGAAGAGGATTAAGCAGAGAAAGGAGAAAACCAAGTCAAAGGACCCGCGCGATCCGCGCCAGGACTCGCGCGACCAGCGCCAGATACCAAAATCAGAGCCCAGCTTCGAATGGTTCACGCTATCAGCGTGAACTCCCGCACGAGTAACGCCATCATTCCGTGAAGGTGGCGCGATCTGCGCCACAAGATTCAGAAGCAGTAATTCATTCGTGTAATCCACGCGATTAGCGTGGATTCTCACGCCATCAGCGTGAAAAAGATCCTATTGCCTTATTTAAACTTATACAGTTCGAAAATTGGCCCAGAAAGATGTTTTGTTACTCTAATTAAACCATTCTATAAATACAAGGCCTTTGGGATTGAAGAATCACCACTGGACACCATTCCACAACTCCCATTATCATATTTTATCATTCTAAACCATTGGAAGTCAAGAATCAAGGCTAGGTTATTGGAGAATCATGTATTATTCAACAGTTTTTGTATTCTTAAAGCCTATGGCAGACTAAACTTTGTATTGTGGGAAGGCCATGAACTGATGTGAACTCCTCTGTAACTTAACTGGTATTGAATGAGATTTTCTTGATTGTTTTATTTTACTCTGTTCTTTATTGTTTTATTCTTATTTAGAATTGGCCATTCTATTTAGGTATTGAGGGGTTAGGATTCGCAATGGGGACGTTGAGGTTCTAGTTTCTGACCTTAGTAAAGTAACAATTGTTCATTACCTAGGGATAGGGATGCGTGACTGCAGAACTTATAATATATTCTTTTAATTGCTTAACTTGATAGAACTCACTAAGGGATTAGGTTTTCAATTCAGGTTAAAGGGTTAATTCGCTAAGGGATTAGGGGTTAACTAAAATAGAAAAGATTCATTCTCTGAACAATCAGAAATAAGCGAACCTTACGATATAGTCTTTTATATGCTTGATAGGAATCGCTAAGGAATTAGGATTCTTGTTAAAGGACTAAATTGCTAAGGAATTAGGATTTATTAAAATCGGAAAGATGTATCATTTGAGTGATCAAACTTGATAAACCAGTTAAGTGAAAGAGGTAGGGATCAGAGGGGATTGTACTTGACCACAATTGTTTCTTCCATTGGTAACACTTCAACTTATTTTACTGCTTATTTTAATTTCAGTTTTCTATTCAACTCTTCAACACACAATAATCAATTCTCTTCAAAACATCTTCTATTTTTACTTCCAATTGCTTAGACTTAGAATTACTGTGAATTTCATACCAATCCCTGTGGAGACGATACTTTACTTACTCACTTTATTACTTGAAACGAGCGGTGCACTTGCTGTGTTCGCAACACGAAGCCCTGCCAACAAGTAAGTGGATTTAATAATTTTGCAGATTATTTAATCTGTTATATTTTTTAATTAGAAAATTGTTAGGGCCATATGAACTTGTTAGCGACATAGATGTTAGGTTCATAGGAAATTGTTTATGTGTATGTTAATGTGTTGTGTTTAGGGTTTAGGGCTTGGGTTGAGATTTAGGGTTTAGGGCTTGGGTTAAAGATTTAGGGTTTATGGATTCCAGTTTAGTTGTAGGGTTTATGTCATGTTTAGGGTTTAGGGCTTGGGTTAAAAATTTAGGGTTTATGGATTCCTATTTAGTTTTAGGGTTTATGTTGTGTTTAGGGTTTAGGGCTTGGGTTAAAGATTTAGGGTTTATGGATTCCTGTTTAGTTTTAGGGTTTATGTTGTGTTTAGGGTTTAGGGCTTGGGTTAAAGATTTAGGGTTTTAGGATTCCGAATTAGTTTTAGGGTTTATGTTGTGTTTAGGGTTTAGGGCTTGGGTTAAAGATTTAGGGTTTATGGATTCCCGGTTAGTTTTAGGGTTTAGCATGTTAATGTTTAGTGGTTAAGGTTTGGGGGGTTGATGTTAATGATTTAGTGTTTAGGGTGTGTGGATTTATGGGTTAGGTGTACGTTGGTTTAAATGGTTAGGGTTTGTGTTAAATGGTATGGATTTAGGGTATAGGGTTGTAGGGGCATGGGTACAGGGTGTTAGGGTTTATGGTTAATGATTTACTGTTGATGTTGGTTAGGTTGATGGGGCAGGCATAGTAGTCCTTGCCATAGCGTGATTTGATTCCGCAAGAGGCATGGCCACAAGGGCACTGTATGTTCCTATTGAATGGGAGAAAGACATGATCACATATTTTCTTTCTTGTTTTGTTTTGTTTCAGTTTTGGTGGGCATGGGTACAGGGTGTTTGTGTTGGGGTTTATGGTTTAACATTTATGATATATAAGAAAATTTTGTTTGAATGATTTGTGAATCGTACATATTTTGTTTAACATGGTTTTAAATTTTTGTATATTAAGATACTGATTAGATGGTTGATTCATCTTTCACTGATTCGACACGATCTACATCCGATCATGAGGGTGAGCCCATGGATCCGACAGCCTATGTTGTCCCTACCCCATACAAGTGGGGCGCTTTGCGTAGGTGTACTCATCGCACCCACTTTTCACAAGCTATGTGGAACGAGGGCACAGCTCGAGTATTGAAGACTCGACATGGTAAGGTGACGGGGGGACCAGATTCCGACGATATACTTGATGTCGTTTGTGATATGCTGCGCGATGTTGGGTTTCTTCGTGTCGCACGCATGCGACATATTCAGGTATGCAACTATGAAATGAGTAAAGACTTGTTAATTTCATAAATGTACTTGTTAATTAATTAATAATTTTTTTAGATGGATGCTGGGCTTATTAGTGCTCTGGTTGAACGATGTAGGCCAAAGACTCACACCTTCCACATGCCACAGAGAGAGATGACCATCACGTTGGAAAACGTGGCTGGTATTTTGTAATTGCCCACGGAGGGTAATGTCGTTACTGGATTGACGGTAGTCGATTGGGCAACCGTCACTGAGGACGTTTTCGGTCACGAACCTGAGGAGGACACCGAGTTGAGAGGTGGATATTTGCGCCTGTCTTTCTTTGATAGACATTTTGCGCATTGGGGTGAGGTGGTTCCCGAATTGGTTAACGTGACGCGGTTTATGAAGGCCCACATTGCACGGCTTATTAGAGCATGACTGCTGAGCGACCGATCTGGAGGTAGCATGATGACGACCTTTAGTGTTTCAATGGTGCATCCAGAAGGAATTTCAAATCGTATTGGGTTTGTTCCAGTAAATGAATAACCCACAAAATCGGCTCTTCGTGGTATGGTCCACCTTCCTTTGTAATATAGTATTGCATCATGTGTGGGGACGATGGTGGACTGAAGTAAGTTGATTATACCATCGGGTGTTCTGTTTATGGTGCATAATATTTCTATAGGGCCAGCACTCGACATTTGGTCGTTGCACCATAACATTCTGCAAACATCATCATCATTTGTGAGTGCGATATAATGGAAAAAATAGTGTTGACCTGCATGTAGGGATGGTTGTCGATAGTAGATGTTATCAAGAAAATGGTCATCGATTAGTAGAAGGGTGTGGTGCATCCTACTCTTCAGCGTCTGAAACGAACAGTCATTAGGAACTCACATTGGTATTGGAGTAGCACATTGAAAACAAACACCTGTTTCGTTGTGCTTCGTTGATCCATTTGGAAAAATGAATGTTAATTTGGAGTTACCAGTGTTCTGACTGCTGGTTTCTCCTAAGAATGCCATCGTATGCAAAATCAATTTTGCGGGGCGAGGTATGTTGTGTCCGAGCGTCTACCTTATATAGGGGTTAATCGCGCCTAAGTTGGGCGTGTCCAGTCACGCCTAAAGAATTCTTAGGCGTGTTCAGTGACGCCCTAGTTAGGCGTGTTCAACGACACCCTAGTTAGGTGTGTTCAATGACGCCCTTGTTAGGCGTCTTCAGTCACAACCAATTTGTTAGGCGTGTTCAGTCACAACCAATATGTTAGGCGTGTTGAATCACGCCCTAGTTAAAGGGTTATTAAGTATTGTTTGCATTTCTAATATAATTTTTTTTAAAAAAATCAATTAACGTCGTACGTGTAACATAAATCATGGTAAATAAAAAATAAGTAACAAAGGGAAATTGATGTGTACCACAACCAAAACATTATTGTCATACCTGTAACACAACATATTTATAAATCAAATACATTTAACATACCACTTTTCACGCAAACATAATAACAAAATCATGAAACACCACCCCGAGTAGGACAAGCTCTACGATTATGTCCAACTTGCTTGCACAGACCGCATTTAGGAAGTCTCTAAGATGTTTCGACTTTGTCCATCTCGTTATGTATTCTAGTGGACCTTGGACGACCCTTTGCATGCAACATTAAGCTGTCAGGTATGATAACTGGATCTTCACTCGGGGGAATATCAAGTTCATTACCAATTGGCTGCCAAGGTAATGAATAAGCCTCAACCAACTTGATTACCAGGAACACATCATCCACATATTGCAAAGGATTCTAACGGATATATAAAGCAGCAACTGCGGCATGGCTAAAAGGGTATTTGAAGGCCTTAAACTTCCCACACTGACAAAAACGCTCAGTTAGGTGTACTGAATATGACCTCTCCCAGCCATCGTCTACCTCAAATGACGTTTGCTCAAGGTTATATGTGCGTACATTATGCCCCTAGCAACGGTCTGATTATGCCACAAAGCATCAATGACATTTTTACAATGTCGTTGTGAATGCTGAAGCTGTGAAGTAGCCGCCTGACCCCTTCTCACAAAATATTCAACCAATCGACTGTATGTGTGCTTCACCAAAGCAGTGATAGGCATGTTCCTTGCTCCCTTGAACACCTTGTTGACTGATTCAGACAAATTTGTTGTCATATGACCATATCTTCTCCCCTCGACATCATATGCAGACTCCACTTTTCCTTAGGAATGTTGTCAATCCATTTTGCAATCTCAGGACTGGTATCACGGAATCGTTCAAACGCTATGTCAAATTCAACCATACAGGGAGTATAACCTGCACAATTATAATACCATTAACATTAGTTGGGCAACACATTTTTGTTAGCTTACTAAATTACAAATAATTGTGAACATACCCAAAGTCATGAGGGTATTCTTCAATCTTGCATTCTTGAATCTTTGATTGAAATTACTGGCAATATGACGAAGGCAAAAAATGTGATGCGCAAAAGGTGGTTGCCAACCGGCATGATTCTGTACTGCAGATATAATGCTCCGGTGCCGATCTAAAATGAGGCATATATTTTGCATTTGGGTTACGTGGAAGCGAATGTTAGCAAGGAAATATTCCCAAGCTTCCAACGTCTCCCCCTCAACAATGGCAAATGCTAGTGGCAGACATTCATTATTCCCATCCCGAATCGTGGCAATCAGCAATTTTCCTTTATACTTGTTATATAAGTGAGTCCCATCAATTTGAATGATGGGTTTGCAAAATTTAAAAGCCTCGCAACACTGTCTAAAAGTCCAAAACATGCACTGAAACACATGCTTACCTTGTACCAATCGATGTGCCGCATAATAAGCATTGGTTTGATATCAAAAAAAGAACCTGGTGAAAAACGAAGCATGTAGTTGCACCACCTCGGCAAAAATGCATAAGATTGTTTCCAATCTCCATAAATCATTGTCATTGCTCTCTGCTTCGCATACCATGCCTTATAATATGAAACTTTAAATCCATAGCTATTGGTGATCCTCTCCTGAAACAATGCAATTGACACGCCCGGTTCCTCCTTAACCACTCCTGAAAATGAAATTATAACATTGACATTAACAACAAACCTTAACACAAATTAATATTTCTCATATAAAGCAAAAATTTTGAGTTCATACCTACTACAAGTGAAGCAATAATATCAACATCAAGTTGTCTGTGATCCTGCGTTATATGGTCATTCAGGCAACTGTGTTTTCCACCCCATCTTGAAACCACCCACTTCTCACCGTACATTGGTTTATACACCCTAACCCTCCAAGGGCAACCATCGTTGTGAGCAACACACTTCATGGCAAACCTGTCAGGCTTGCTCTCAACCACAAATGTTTCTTGATGCTCCCTCATCAGGTTCCGCTTAATTGCAATTTGTGCCTCCTTTTTGGATGGAAATTCCTATTGAACAAACAAATCGTCCCCTAATTGCCAAGGACCTTGCACTGAACCCGAACCTGGAGCTGAACCGGTAAAAGATTCTTCTTCGCTTGGGTGATTCCAATCAATATATGTGTAATGTGGAATTCCGTCCCAAAAAGGAATAACCGCACCGCCTTTAAATACAAAACAGTTTAATAAACATGGGTTTGCAAACTAAAATACTATAATATACAGATGAACAACTATTATACGACTTCATCATTCATTTAAGTCATGTAACATACCTTCAACAGGTTGTTCTGATTGTGTCGGTCCAACATCCGGATGGTACCGCATTTCAGACGACCCATGTCAGTGTGTTGTTGGAATGCAGTCGCATGCACACCAGGATCTTCATCATTATTAGATGCACTGGCATTCTCCTGAAGACGACGATCTTCCATCGCGATATTTTCATCATCGTCATCATCTTCATCATCATCCATAACCCAAGTTGGGTCATGTGAATCTTCCTCAGACATGTTTGCACCTACAGCACCATATGATGATGCAATATGTGCAGAATTACAAGCGACTAACCTCATGGGTAAAACAACATCCTCTACTGCGGTATAATCCACATACAACTCTAAAAAATTCTTCCTTGCCTGATTCAAAAATTCTTCACTCACCATTTCCAATTCTTCATCATCCTGTATTGGAAACCCCATGTATTGTTCATGCTGCCATATTCTTGCCGTCAGCAAAGTGATACAAGTCTTCTCATCTAGACCTAATTTTGGACATATCTTCTCATGCAAATCACCCAATGTTGCTTTTCGCTTGATACATGTCATCCTTTTCTCCCCTTCAAAGACAACACTTCTTCGCCCTTCAATTTTCCTTCCATTGAAAAATAACACAAGACGAACACACTCCGCATCACTTGAACTCATTTCCTGCCCTCAACAAAAACAACAACTTCAAATTTTAAGAAACAATAAAATAAGCTGAAAAACCTAAACCCTAATACACAAGCCTGAAGCACACAAACACCCAAAACCCTAAATTATGAAACATAAATCCTAAACCCTTGCCCCTATACCAAAAGCCATAACACAAGCACCATAAACCCTACACTACCAAAAAAAGGCCTAAAACATATACCATACCACCTAAACCCTAAGCAAAACACCCCAACAACTAATCCCTAAACCCTACAACAAACAACATGTACCCATAAACTAAGCACCTAAAACCCTAAACACTAAAACATAAGCCCTACAAAACACATCATAAAACCTAAACCCTAAAACACACCCCTGAACCACACAAACACTACACATTATTCTATTCTACACACAAACTCCATAGAGAAGGCTAAGAAACTTTTACAGCAACAGCTTAAATGGTATGAATGAACCACAGGCTAACCCATATATCCACACACCCTAAACCCTAACCCATATATCCACATACCCTAACCACTAAACACTAACATCCTAAACCCTAAAACTAAACCGAAATCCATAAACCCTACATCTTTAACCCAAACCCTAAATTGTAAACACAACACATTAAACCAACATACACACTAATAATTTCCTATGAACCTAACATCTATGTCGCTAACAAGTTCATATGGCCCTAACAATTTTCTAATTAACACAGATTAAATAATATGTAAAATTGTTTAATCAACAACTTACTTGTTTGCAGGGCTTCGCTTCAAAAAATATCCAATCCCAAGCTCTAGATAGAACGCAGAACAACTTTTACACAAAATGTCAAATGGTATGAATGATGCACTGTGTGAAATTTTGGGGCTATATATAGGGAAAATGGGACCCTAACACGCCTAGCTTGGGCGTGTTAGGGTGCACCATTTTCCTAAATAGTTTGACACCTGCACCAAATGCCAAAAATTTTAATTATTTTGTATTATTTATAATTTTTTGTCGTATCACTTGATTAATGAAAATAAGAAAGGTAACACTTGATTAAATAATAAAGGGAGATGAGTGTTTTTGTTTGAAAATTAGAAGTGTAAATATCATTTGAAAAGACCTCATAGGAAATAAGTGTAATTTTCCCTAAATAATAAGATATTATGCTAGATATTAAAGGAATCTAACTTAATTAAGTAAGATACGTTAGTATTATATATCTCCTAATACAGACTTTAATTTCTACATATATAAAAAAAAAAAATACTCTGCTGGATTAGAGTCCGGAATTTGACTTCTTGGATGATAAGTTTCTTTGTGGTTTGCTGAAGGGGTCAATACTAGGAAATTTGAAGCTTGCATCAAATTCTCACTTAGGTCAACTTGCTTTTCAATATGTTCTGATATGAGTATAGACCACAGAACAGTGGTATTCGGGTCTTATAACTATATTACCTGATGTTGAGGAAAATGCTTTTATTGTTTTGGAGTTAAAAGTTAAAAGAATATAGGAGAATTTGCCAGGCACGGAGACTTAACGTGATATTATTTTTTTTCTTGCATCAATCATATACACATTTTTTTTATTATAAAACTTATACTATTTGTTCTCTCTTTATCACTTTAGTTAATCATTTTATCTCACCATTTTTTCTTCTTATCTTTCTATCTGTCGTAAAAAAAATTAGAGAAAAATAATTTCTCTTTTTTACTCAATTTTAGACAAGCAATTCTCCCATTTTCATAAGAAAACACACATTCAAATGCTCATTCATTACTGATAGTATTAGTTTAAACACAGAGTCAAATGTTATTTTAAAATTGATTAATTTAAACAGAATTTCAAAATGTTAATTTGTAACTGATATAAATTCAAACACATTCCAATTGTATTATTCATAACTTCTAAAACTAATTCTAAATCAATTTTAAAACAATCAAGTCCAAATTGAAATCATGCCACTTCCGTATCCCCATCCCAACAAACAAGGGAAGTAATCTAAGAAACGTTACAAGAATATGAATCATAAGTCATATGCTTAGCACAATGGAGCAATATTAAGCATCAAATATTCAAAATCTCAGGGCAAGGAATAGTTTTCCTGTCAGATTTCACGCTTACAAGTTACAACTCATTCAAATGAAATCATACTCTAGGCTCGTACATGTAAGGATTACTGTTGATCAGTACAGAATGCAAAAAAGACCAAATCAATCAATTTTTTGATTTACAATCCAAAACAAAGAAAATAATTTCATAAGCACTACAACAGTAGTATAACCTTCAAGTCAGAACTTGTTTGGATTGGCATACATTGATTCTTGACATAATATAGAGATAATGCAAACAAGGGGGAAAGCCAAGAAAAATGGGCTTAAACCCTTGATTTTTGTATGAAAAATTAAGCTTAAAACCCTATTATATAATGCCATACCATACTATATGTAGTTATATATGGAAACCAAATCTAGTAGCTGCGGAGAGCCATAAACCGCCGAGACCATGAAAGCTGAAAAACAAATAGCAAACGCAGTGATGTACAAAACAAAACAATCATCCATGGCTGCCAATAGATGCAAACAAAAAACAGCTCTTTTAGAACAGATGATCAGACACGTCTACTCGCTTCATGGACTCGGTGCCAATGGCAGGAATGCCTCTATGTAGCTGTGGGGGTGCCTGTTTAAAAAAATTTCCCTCCAAGTCCCCACTTTGGAGAGTTTTCAGGTGATGAATTGGATTTCTCTTGCTCCTCATCGATCGTGATCCCTATTTCGCGGCAGCTCAAACTGCAAAATGATTTTTCACCTCTGCAGGATATCAAAGGGCAAAGGAAGCCAATATTAGAACCACACTCTATCCATCAAAATTCAAAGGCACTTCAAGTCAAAACATAAGAGATGCAATAGTTCTAATCTACCTATATATGTAAATATCTTTCCCATCTTCCAACTTCTTGTTGCAATGGTGGCAGACACTTAAGAAGTCATGAGAAGGATATTGGCTTGGAGTATGCAAAATGTTAACACTGAAAAGGGACAATCCCTTTCCCTCCTCTTCAGCCTTATAATGTCTTTCAGAATCATTAGCATGACTTTCCAAAATGCAGTCACAGAAAATATGGGTTGTTTTTGGATTAGAACCATGGGAAATCACACAGGTGTAATCCTCAGAGAGTTCAATCTCACTAGTCGATAGAGACTCAATAAATTCATTAGAAGATACTGCAGCCACAGGGTTTGAATGTACCTCAGAAGGTAGCAAAACTTCTGTGTTATTTTGGCTTCCTCCAATAAAATGAGGAGGGGAGCACATTTGTTGCAATGCAAAATTCTCTGAGTCAGAATCAAAGTTGGAACCAGTTAAACCAGACAGATTTCTAATTGGACTGCAAGAGTCCAATGAAAAAGACACAGTTTTCCCAAAGGACTCATATTCTAGAGGGGCCTCTCCAATCCCAGAAAGAACAGTGGACTCACCCTTAGGGAAAATAGAACCATTTTGAGTACAAGGAATCTTACAAAAATCTTTAGGTAAAGATTTAGATGCCTGAGCAGAATCCATATAGGATTTACATTTTGGGGCTTTAGTAATCATTGGAGGACAAAGACTAGCCTTCTTGCTCTCTGAAGCCTGGAGAATTTTCCCAGAAAACTTAGAACATTCTTCCAAAGAATCTATAATACTTAGACCTACTTTGGCACAGTCCCAACTCCTATGTTGTCCCTCATTGGACAATGAACTTGGGGTTCTAAAGGGGTTGCTTAGGCTTGAAAGGAAACCAAAATCTAGTGGTGAAGTGGGGCTCTTAACTGAATCAGAATCCAACAGGCCCTTATGACCCATACCCACAAACAGAAGAGGGGAATTGAAAATTGAGTTGCTTTTGCCATTGCTCCCCAAAGCATGAGACTTAGAATTGGTATCAGAGATTGCCATTTGACCAGTGTGGTGTTGATCTTTCTGGATAGAGCTGGTCCTCTTCCTCAGCATTATCTCAAAACACCAACTGAAAAAACCGCAGATTTTCTCACATAAATAATAGAACACAATCTGAAAAATAATCAATCAAAAATACCCAGAGACAATTTAGCCAATATAATCTAACATATCCACTTTCATGTCAGAAAAAGATTAATATTTTGATTGCATGTCACATAAATGAACACCAAAGGCATAATTTTACATTGACAGCAAATAACATTCACTTCAATGCATCAAACCCCAAATGCAAAAGGTGAAAAACAGTTTTTTTTTTTTAGGGAGGAGGCAATAGACCATTGAAAAATTGCTACAAACATTCTTAATCCTTCCCTGCATATGCAGTACAGAAAATAAAATCTAAAAAAAAAAAAAAATAGCATCATTCTACAACAGAAGAACCCCACGTTGTACAAGAAACACACACTAGAACCTCAATCAAAAAACAAACCAGTGCCACCAATAATAACAAAAAGGGATAAATATAAATAATATCGGTCCAGAAAATTCAAAAATTCAAAAAAAGAAAAATGAGCCAAAAATGAAAGAAGAACTGAAGAAACCCCACCTGGGGTTTTTCTCTATATGTGCTCTAGAACCTTCAGAGAGATGATGAGCAGAGAGAAGAAACTCCAAATGCGGTAATAAAACTGACAAAGCGTGTGAAACTCGTGCAGTGCAGTACTGTGTATCTGTACTATCACACACACACTCCCTCTCTCTTCTCTCTCTTTCTTTGCGCGTTACTTACTTTGTGTGCCGTGTCACACACAAAATTGCTACTTTCACTTCGATTGTGACAAATGTTTAACTAGATTGGTGCCACGTAACCACAAAAGCACATCCCTTCTTATATTTTTGAGATGCAAAATGTAAAAAGTACACTATGTTGTTCGTAAATAGGCACCACGTTTAAATTACTTTCCTATCCCATTTTTAGATACTAAAGGATTTTGTGTACGTTATGTTACACTGACAAATTCCATTTTTTTCGAGGAAAACTTTTTAATAAATGGAAATTAGTGGTTGATTTGTTTTTTTATTGGTAGTCATGAATATCATGTTAGAAAGTTTATAATAATTTTTATATAAAAAAAGTAATGTTAGAGGATTTAGAATAACTACGGACGTAGATCCCCTAACAAATTAGTAGTTGATTAACAAAATAGCAGTATTATATAACTTGGTAATTAATAAAATAATTTTATTAATCATTTGGAGAATTAATTAATTAGACACCTAAATAGTATAGAAAATCCCATTTTTTTTCTTTTATCAAGCTTTTGAAACGCTTTTGTTATAAATAATAATAATGATTTGACTGTTGACTATAACAATATAAAAAAGTCACATATATAATTAAATAACACAAGTAAATATACATTAATAAGTATTGTATTTATAGTAAATAATCTTTCCAAAACAAGTTACGATAAATAATATTTTAAAATATATAAATTATATTTATATTAGACTATTGGCGAAAGCAAAATTTTGTAATGTATTGGTCATCCCGTTAGTAAGCCGGTTTGGAAAATAATTTTTAATTATTAATAATTTCTTTTAAAAAATGTTGAAATTTAATTTAATGGTAAAGATTTAAAATGATAAATTAAAATAGATAAGTATTTTTGTAAAAAAAAATAATAATAAGTAGTTAAGAAGATCAAATACATAGATAATTTTTTTAAAAAAAATAGAATTTGAAATAATTAATAAAGAAATTCTGATTTTTAAATAGATAAAATATATTTTTGGTCTCTTTAAGTTTTTAAAATTTATTTGTGGTTCTTTTTAAAAAAAATTATCATATTTTAATCTCTCTAATTTTGATAAACATCATATCGATACCATTATTCAAAATCAAATCAAATCGTATATAAAATGTGAAACCGGTAAAAAAAATCAAATTCACAAAAT
>PYAF01001705.1:280472-327623 GCA_007407185.1 Glycine tomentella | reverse complement strand
TGTAAGATAATTAACAAATATTTTGTTCTTTATATACGGGGGTCAATGGTTTAATTCTCATATTTGTATGTATATAAAAAATATATCTTCTGGAAAAGGACATTCTTTAAAGAATTTCAATATTTTAAGATATTAGTTCTTGATCACAAGTAGGGAATACTATAGGTTCATCCAAACAAAAATATATGTTATTTGATTAACAACTAAAATTTGCTAGAAGTGTTTTATTTTTTTTATGAAAATGGAATGCGAAGAAGTTAAATGATAGAAATAGAAATTTTACATATATAATGTTATTCTAATCATGTGGGATTTAAATTATCCATTCCTTGAGAAGGAAAACATAAAGGTCAAATTACATATTTGATCATTTATCTTGTTTTTTGTCATTTACCTTTTAAAAAGTTCATTTTGGTCTTTTATCTTTTTTAAATTGGTTCTAAATGATTCTTTCATTTATCTAAAGTTGGTGTTGTTGATAAACTAAAGGTATTGACGGTTAAAAATCGTCACAAAATGTTATTTCCTTCATCTTCCTCCTTTTCTTTTCCCTTATCCTTCCTCCTCCCTCATCTTCCGTCATCTTCAACTCCAACTCAACAACATTCAACAAAAATCTTCAAATCCAAAATACCAATCACGCCACAATCCAAAAAGAGAACGCACAATCCAAAAGTCGAGAATGAATGCTCTTAAAATGGTGGAAAACTAACTCAAAAAAGAACCTCCAATTTCCTCAATAAGGGTTTGATCTAATTTAAGTTTTAAAACCCTATTATTCTTAATCCTCCAACCACCATCGCATACTCGTGCTCTCTGACATTTGCAAGGAGTTCCCTGACATTTGCATCCGCAAGCCTTAGCGAAGTGCAAACTCTAGCTCACAAAGCTCAACCTCACCGTGGCACATGGGGTCATCGACAACACCGTCAGTGCGTGAGTGATGGAGTTCTAGGGCTCTAGGTCTGCTGGTATAGATCTACCTCGCCACCCCAACAAAACTCACTCACTGACATAGCCACTAATACAAATATATATCATCATGCCAAATCTGAACTTGTTGTGATGGGTGCACTTCAACCACAAATTCAACAAGAATGACCCCGTTGGAAGGGCTTTGCATAAGTGTGCACAAATCTCCAAGGAGTTAAAGGGTGACTTCTATATGCCAAATTTGTGTTTGTTTGAGGCAAAGCTTCATGTCATTGGTATGTGTAGGAGGATGTTGACATTGAGTGCGAGTTTGAGGAGGGTTCAAATTTTTAGCCTTTGCTCAAGTTGTATCAGTTGGTTGGTGTCAATTTTTAACTTCTCTCGTATAAGAAGGGAATAGAAGGAGGTAAATGTTAGGTTTTTTTAAGGTTTTTATGATTTGTTGAGTTTAGGAGCTTCATTGTTATGCAACTAGTGAGATTTGGGTTTATGAGATCTGGTGTGAGAGTGTTGCTAAGAGGCAGGGTGGGAGGAAGGTGATTGTGATGCAGAGAAGATGGTTGTGTTTTTCAAATTTGTAAAGTTATAATGGTGGCGGCTAAAAACTTCCACTATCTTAGTTATATTAATGACGTTAAGTTTCCACTGACGGAAGGACCATTTTGGTCATTTTCTCAAACATAAAGGACCAAATGTTTCTATTTATGCAAACAAATTCTAAGTATTTATATCTTTGTTTGAATAGTCTCAAATGAAATCTTGTTAGTGTTTTAGTCTGTGTTAATAGATTCTAATTTGGATGTTGGATTTGTGCATATATGAATATTCAATGCAATGGTGTTTGTAACACCCCGTGTGCATCCGGCGTATTATCATTATCATAATATCAGAGTAATGCAGCAAGCATAGTAATAAACAATAAAGGAAGCCTGAATCAGTATGAAATACATTCTTATATACATATATGGTGAAACCTGTTTAATATACAGAGTACATGCTTTTCAAAACTATACAAATTTTCCCTAGGTATCCAGAATACAAACAAAATGACAAAACATGAGCTATCAAGCTCAATCTTCTAAGCCTAGGGTTCTACACCACCCTATCCCAGCTCAGGCCTTTTGCCTTGGGATCTCTCAGTAACGTCTGTCTTAGTTCCTGTAAAATGAGCCCCAAACAGGGGTGAGATAATCATCTCAGTAAACTCAAGGTTCTCGGAGGTTTCCCTCCCCCTGGTTCACTTTTCAGCATGCATACACAACATAATAGAATTATTATTATCACGTAATCATCAATCATACAATCAGCCTTCACGGCCCATATACACGAGCTGCATGCATATAGCAGCATAATGCAAACATATACAACCAATACACACTGCCTGAGAGAGATCATCCACTGAAGGACACATTCTCTCAGGACTTTCCACCGAGTACCTGAATAGGATCATCTACTGAAAGGTACATCTACTCAGGACTCGCTCTATCCATGCCTGAGGAAGATCATCTACTTAAAGGCACATTACCTCAGGACTTGCCGCCCAATACCTGAGAAAGATCATCCACTTAAGGGCACATTCTCCCAAGATTTACATGGACGCCTATGGATTATCCCAAGAAAGATCATCCACTTAAGGGCACATTCCCAAGGGATCCATAGTTCCCTATTCAACTGGCCAGTGAATTCTCATGCATGTACATCATACAGCATCATCATCACAATCATCTCATAACCAACAATCCATACAAGTATACATTATGCTAAGGTAATCAATACAAACATACCCTATCTCAGGGTTTAGCTAACATTCAATTGCTAGCAAGCCATCACAACATTTCATCAATATCTGACACATATCTCAGTATTACAGAACATACAACATCAGCATACCAAATATATCCACACAATCACCCATTTTGGGTGTAGTGAAACACAAGCAGGGAAAACATTCCCCAAGAACACTGAGCTTACCTGGTCTCAGCTCAGAATCAACTCTCCTAGTCTCGTGGTGATCTCTACCAGTGATATGCGTCTCACGCCCTACAATAGGCATGAATCAAAGCATCAGTAACGGGTTTCAACCGTTTATATGAAAGGAAACACTCTTCCTTTCTTTATCAGTTTATGTCTTCTATCTTAAGGTTTATATTAGCCCAGCTTCTACTAGACCATCCATTGACCCTTAATGGTCTGCCTCAGTCTAACTAAGGCCTCAGAGTTCCTTTAAAACTCTGTACAACTCAATTCAAAGCTTTACTAATACCAAGAACCAACAATTGTCCAACTCAGCCAAACCAGATATATCAACATATTTTCACCGTTTATTTGACCTTATGAACAACTCTTGTAAAGGTACTTAAGTTCATACAGACCCTAGTACCTCCCTTTCACACACTCTTCTTCCTCTCAGAACCAAATTCAAACTTCATCACAATTCCAGTTTCAAGGTTCCATATCTCTCAGAACAACCTCCTGATTATTCTTTTCTAAAGAACCTAAGCCTAATCTCAGCCATATAGTCAATTGGTTACTATTCACCCAATCTCCCATTCCAAGAATTAAATGGTTAGGACGTGAGTTTCTTATCTTAATTCAGTCAAGGAAGGCTGGAGAAGTCTTTCTCCTAGCTTTGGCGTCCTTGCACCAGCTTCTTTTCCTCTCCAAAGCTCAGCTTTCTCTCAAGAAGCTCAAGTAATGGGGTTTCTCTCCAAACTAGGCTGAAATTGGCTCCTAAATGGTTCGATTCAAGATTAAAGGTGATTAGGAGGTGTTTTATGGGTTTATGATGAAGGTTTGAAGCTTTTAGGGTGCATCAATGGCGATCTGGGCTCAAGGAAGAAGAGGAACAGTGGTTTTGGCCTTCGAAAACGTGTGAATGGCCTTTTATACTTGGCCTGACCGACATGCCACGCCAATCGCGCCACTCTGGCGCTAATGGCGCCAAAATCCAGTGCATTTGGCGCCCTTGGCGCTACTTTGGCGCTCTTGGCACCAGTTTCCAGCATCTGTGGCGCTCCTGGCACCACTTTAGCGCTGATGGCGCCAAAATCCAGTGTATTTGGCGCCCTTGGCGCCACTTTGGCGCTCCTGGCACCAATTTCCAGCATCTGTGGCGCTTCTGGCGTCGCTCTGGCGCTGATGGCGCCAAAAATCGCGAAAAATAGCCATGATTATTATAGTGTTTTTGTCCTTTTTGTAGAGAATAAATGTTATTTTCTTCATAGGATCTTTCGAAATGTATGAATCAAAAAGGACAACTAATAAATTGCCTACTACATTAAAAGGCATGTCAAAACAAGTTGCAAAGTATTTGTATACACAAAAGAAAATATGATCACTAACACAAGATATCAAGTGTAGAAATAGTAAGATAAATTGATTTATCATATGAACATGACAAGTTAATGACTTGCATTAAATGCTTCGATGACCATTTCCACCAATAGATGAAGACGAAAACTTCACAAGTTACAACTATCATCCTTTGAAGTTGTTTATATATACTTGAAGACTTGAATTCGAAGTTCGCAAGTTAGAAAAACTTACAAACAAGACATCTTTGAATTCAAATTTCTTTGTAGTTTTAACCTAGCTAGAAACTAAGCTCTAAAAATCATTTATATATCCTAAGAGTGTAAGACTTGAGCTTTAACTTTATAATCCGTCTGTAAGATGAAACATTTGAGCCTTAACCTTAAATCAATCTCTTTGTTGAAGCCTAAAAAGGCTTTGATTCAAAAACTACATGGGAGTTTGCTTGAAGAGACAATTGTAAAATCACTTAGGATTTGAGCCAGAAAAATGACTTTGGAAAAGCATACTTATAACTTGTATTAGTTATAGTGGAACTTAGTGGGTTAACCAAGAACTGAACATAGTCTCAATGATGGAGATGAACAAGTGTAAGAAAATTGCGTCTCTTTCTTTGTTTTTAAATTTTATCTAATCTTGAATTGTGTTTTCTTTCTTACATGTTTTCCCCTATTGTTTGTTATTTTGTAAGATGATATCTGTTTTGACTAAGGTTTTTGAAAAACTTTTAAGAAGCATAATTCAACCCCTTCTTGTGTTTTCTTTCTTTTCTACAAGAAGTTTTAGTGCATTTTTTGTCATTATTCATTTTATGAACCAATAATTTTTTTGGACACTATAGTTACTCACTGGCTTATGTTTAGTTTTTATCATCCATATAAGGCATTATTGATTCCCTTTCCTACTCATTCTTTCCTTTTAGACATTATCTTTTTCATTTTTTCCTTGCCAAACACATTTTCTTTTCAAACATGGAGAGAAACCTTGATTTCATTCCCAACTATCTAATTCTTAAACCATGATTTATTTCGCTTATCTCTTTCTCTTCCTTAACCTCAACTAGTCGATGCATGAACCAAATAAGTCGAACTATGCACAGCTCAAGTTTGGCACATATATTTAATAAGTTCAATTTTTAGCTCAAGTGCAACACATTAGATTCATGAACAAAATTCAACGAGTTAATTATCGAATCGAGTTTCAAATTATTTTTAAGTTGGTTTGGTTCATTGTCACCCTTAACCTCACCCATGTAACTAATTGAGCACATTCATTCTCATTTAATTTAACAACCTGCCTTTGTTACACAACTAACACAAGTAAAGTTTTGATCTTATTTTAATTAAAAAATTATTTCATTAGTTTATTTATGGAAATATTGTCTAAACTTTTTGTAATTCCAAAACCAATAGTTAAAAATCAAAACTAAAGATATAAACCATGCATTTAAATTACATGAGTAAATCAAATATGTTGTCATATGCCACTTCAACCTTTAACAAGATAAAGCTTTGATTACTTAAAACTCTTTGGATATATACCTAATGCAACCTTAATCTGGTCATCTCTATACATAACACTAAACCCAAGAAAATGAAGTAAGAACCAGCTTCGAAGCCCATGCTTGCTCCATCTACCCTACCTCCAAGAGGAAGATCTAGCCTAGAAACCATCTGCTCCCCATATACGTCAGGTACTAGATTATCACAGTCATAAACCACACGTGCAACATACAAGGGTAAGCTCATCGAGACAAAACATACATATACAAATAAGCCTAAACAATTTATAGAGAAAGGTAAAACTAATTTTATACACTTCAAAAATACTATCCATCAAAAGGTCAAAAGTTTACAAGATTCATCTTATATAAAATGTTCTTTCCTTTTAATAATCATTGAACTTCAAACATTTCATCTCAACTATTTCAAAAGGATTCATACAACATAATGACAACAATGTAATCCTCACTTATCATCAACATCATACTTTCATCAATATAATCACACATATAATCATCAATCCTCACAATTTCTTATCATAGTGAATCATCATAACTATCATTACAATTGACATACACCAATAGTCAACTAGGCCACTATCATCACAATTGACACATACCAACGACCCACTAGGCCACGATTAAGCTTCAATAAAATTTTGATCCTTCAATCTAGAGTTTAAAGGAGACCCATTTCTCAATCTCTTGGTAGAAGAAGATGAATGAATCAAGAGATCAAAGAGGGAGAAGATGAGTTTACCAACTCAGGAATCAACTATGAAGCTCTAGAGAAGTAGGAAATAAGTCTTATAGGGGAAAGAACTCAAAACTCCTTATGCTAGGAAGTGGGTTTCTTGAAAAAGAGAAGAAAACGGGAGAAAAAGGAGAAGGTTCTATGTTTAAAGCTTAGGGAATGATTTAAAATTGCTATTTGACTTTTTTCTTCCTCTAAGGACACCCTTTTTTTCTACAATTAAAGGAAATCACATATAAAATCCAACAATCTCACAACTCATACTCTAGGCCAAACACTCACAAAAGTTATCAATAAAGTTGTGGCACATAATGAAACAATATATTCAGGGACAAATGCAAGTTGCCTATTCCCCATTAAGTATTTTTTTTTACTTGAATATTCTAAATAATTATTATTTTTGCCCCTATAAAAAATATATATTTTCCTCATAAAATTATTTTTTAAATTAAATAATGTAAAAATAAAAGAGAAAATAAATTTGTACTAGTCTTACCCATTTTATTATCCTTTTAAATTTGAAAAAGTTTGGGTATTTTGATTTTTTTATCATGCAATTGTGTATTTTTTTTTCATTATGAAAATATTGTGGACTCTTTCTTATTGTGACATCGTTTTTTCACTATTAAAACACTTTTTTCACCGTTCAGAGCATTGTCTAAAGCTCTTTAAGAATGAAAAATAAAAAAACACATTTTACAAAGGTTAAAAAAAATTCTTTTCAAGGACGAAAATGAAAAAATGCTAACTTGTAGGAGGAAAAAAGATATTTAAACCTATTATTTTTATCATTTTACACTTCTCAACTATTTCAACAGCTAATTTTACCATATTATAATTTAATAAAATAATTTTTCAGCTTTCAATTATCAATTAATTTTTTAAATTTTTAGCTAATTTTGCTAAATATAGCTAGTTCAAATGATTTTTTTTCTTTATGAATCATATGTTTGTATTTAACTAGATAAACAGTAAGTTAGGAAAACTATATTACCAAGACTGAAAAAAAAAAAAAACTTACATGAGTTGATGTGCACAATTTTTGCTTCAATAACAAATTAGTAACGTACAGTTATAAATTTTGATTATTGAATTGTTTTATGTTGATAATTTCTTTCACCTATTAATTATTTTTTCACTCACTAAACCCACCAACAGTGCTGCAAAGAACACAAAAATAAGGTGCACCCTAACTTTTCCAACCCCATCAAACTCTATAAACGTTGAACGTAACCAGCATCAGGGCTAGTAGATGCTAAATTTATTAGCATAAAGGCGTAGATTAAATAAAATTTTGAAATAATGTTCATAAGACTTTTCTTTTGTAATTAATAAAAAGATTGCTTGACATCTAACATAGATGCCCAAGTATACAATCAAATCAACAACCATAGAGAAAAAGCCCTTTCTTCAGTTTTTACATTAACGCAAAAACGTATGCACCCCTGACCCAAATCCAAAGAAAGCTAGGACATAGCAAAGTATGAGGCAAACACTGTTTTGAAACGATATATACATAATACTTCTTGACCATATACTACAATAATCTGTTCGTGAAAGCTAAAGCAGCAAAATTTTGAACAAAAAATTTCTTTTGCCATATAATAAAAATAACGAATGAAATAACAATGAATAGAGCATCTCAAACCATTTGATTAACAGTTAATACTCAAAGGCAAAATCTTCAACACTACTAAAAGATTCAAATACTTGGTGTCATCATCATCCTGATTGCCTTCAGTTACCATGTCCAATATACCAGTTCTTCCTCCAAACTCTATACATCATCCATGATAAAATCTTCATCTTCATAATCAAGCTCACTTACAATATGGTCATCCTTTTTTTTACTTTGGTATCATCATCATCATTAGTTGGCCTTCGATGACCAATTTCAAAGATTCTGACATAGCCCAATGTGTCCTCTTCGTCTCTACCTTCAACATAGTTACCACGCTTCCATATAGTAACCAACCCAACAAACGAATAGTTGCAAAATCAAGAACACAATGATCCACTGGGTAGTAGCAATATCAGAATAATTCACTACATCCACTGTGCGGAAAGCTGAAAAAAGAGGATGGTTGACCCGCAATAGATGAAATGCTGACATTACATTCTCAATATTTCTCCTTAGAATAGCATATATTGCATCTCCATGAGCAATAGCATTAAATGTTATTGTTGTTTGATCTAATGAAGGTACACTATGAAGCAATCTGAACTCGCGCAGATCCCGCATTGCGGAGTTTATAATAACCTGGTTACAACAAAACAGTATTTGACAAGCAATAAGAGATCAATAAAAAATGCCAGATTGTAAACCAAATAAACAAACTCTGCAAAGGCCTTCCCCTCCAAAATATCCGTCAAACTATCCAAATTGGATGCATGAGAACTTTTGCTAGGGGTGTGTTTGGCACACCTTATAAACTTTTTAAGGTGTGTTTGACACACCTTATAAAAGGAAAATTCTATAGAACAGCTGTTAGACCGGAAATACTTTATGGAGCGGAATGCTGACCAACACATAGGCAACATGAGCATAAAATAGGGTAGCAAAAATGAGGATGTTAAGGTGGATGTGCAGATATACGAAGATGGATAAGATAAGAAATGAGGATATTCGACGAAAGGTATCAGTGGTACCAGTATGTAAAAAGATGAGGGAGCATAGATTGAGATGGTTTGGGTATGTTATGATACAACCACTAAATGCTCCTGTCAGAACAAGAGTTTGTTATCAAGAACTAGTTAAACAAGACCTAATGGAGTGAGATATAGATTGGCGGACGGTATATCTTAGGTCGGAGTGGTGAAAAGTTATAAATCTGGTAGAGGATTAAATCCTTTACTAGTTCTATGTTCCAGTTATTTCCTTGTTTAATTCTTTTCCTCTTCTTTTTTCCTCTCACCATTCTTTTATTTTAGCTTTGTTTCTCTCTTTTGTCCTATTTTCGATTTATCATTGGGTTCATCTACCATCGATCCCAATTAATTTAGATTAAAGGTATTGTTGATGTTGATATTGATATAAGTTGTGCCCAAAAGACTAAGGGAAATGTTTTTTTAACACAGTAATAGGATAAAATTTTATTTCCTACTTGTTTGGTACGAAAAAGAATGCAAGAGGATCAACTTTTAACCCCTAAACCATTTCTTGTTCAACATCAGTACTGATCCTGCATCTTTCAAGCAAAACAATGTGGCTACGATGACACTTCCTAACTGCTGCAGAGGCAAAACTTGGCCAATGACGCAAAGATTTAGGGGTTCATTTTTGCCATAGCCCTAAGCTCAGTTGTCAAAGCCTTCTGTGACAGCAACCCTTTGTGGTTTCACCCCCAGTAACCCAACCCAAAGGAGTTAGAGAGAAAGCCATATCTTCCTGTGCCCTAGTGACAAACGTGTCGCCTACAAGTTTCTTTACCATAGCCACTCCCCACAGAGGCAGAGAAAACAACCTACTGCCTAACAAAAAAATTATCATCATTCATTGGTTAAAGTTCTCATCGACGACAATCACCAGTCAGTTTGCCAGAACCAATTCCATTCTCTGATGGCAGTGAAGGTCACCGAGGATGGTGAAGCAATGAGGTATGGAACAGGAGAAGAACTTCTAACCTGGTCAAAAGTATAGTAACATTAACCCCCTAAAATTGGAGAAAAATAGAAAATAATACTCCTTTAAATTTTAACCTCTCCTTTACAAGTAAAGCAAACACGGTCATTTCATAAAAGTTTACTCCTCCGATTCCCTACCAAAGCAAGAATAAACCCTTTTCAATATCTCTTATACCCATCAATTGAGACTCGTTAGTCATGAGTAAGTAAAAAACTAACTTTCCCGGTGCTCAAAGACTCTTTGCTAAGAGAAGGTATGGGGAAGGATCACTCTACGCATCCTTATCTTTGTATATGCAAATAGATTGTTTTCAAATTTGAACCCATGACCAACCGTTCACCATAACACAACTTTAAAATAAAATCAAGAAAGCATCCTGCTTCCTACAAGAGACATTTTCTATTTTGTAAGACTAAGACAGATGCAAGATTCTTCATACCTCATTGCCAGCAGGATGAATGCCTCCACCCCCAAAGTCTGTGAACTGATCAAAGCGATGAATAGGCCCTGAAACCCGCCGATCCAATAAGACACCATTAAAAAGCTGCATTGAGTCAGAATGGCTAAAATGGACTGGAGAATAAAGATGATCCTGACCTGCAACAGTTGTTGAAGTATCCGAAAAATTAGACTCTAGCTGACATGTCTGCATATCACACAACAAGATTCCCTGTTGTGCAGATTCTTGTGACAAGGCTGCAAAAAAAATCCAGAGTGACTAAACCTAGCAGCCTTGCACCCATGAAATAAATGGATTTTGTTTTCATATTCATCCCAAACATAGCCACTTAAAATTGACGAAGCATCCCACAACTTAACATCTTGGGAGCTTGAAGAAAACAACAATTGACTGTCTCCAGTAATAAAATAAGTGTCATGGGATAATTGTGTCATTCTTCACAACAAGGCTCTTCACAGTGAAGAAGTATAATTCATAAGATTGAGGTCTGCATGGTCATTCCCAACAGCAATAAAAGAGGAGTCCCCAAGAAACGTAATGCATGTTAACGAGTAACATCAACACTTTTGCCTGATGGTCTGAATCGGCTGTAAACAAATTGACGATCTCTGCGATTTCCATGCACTCCACCATACATAAATTTAAATTCACGTGTACCAAGACAAGATGTCTCATTAGAAGGGGCACCAAGAGCTTTGCTTGGGTTCAGAACAAACATGCGGGTGCAATAGAGAAGTGGAAGAGTGGTAATAGGAGTTTGGCACTGGCAATGTTGATGCTTCAGATACTGAACCACTAGAGAATCTAATGTTATACATTCTAGATTGTCGGGCAGATGGCCATTTATTACCAGGGGGATGGTGTAACCTGACCAAGATTTGAAATACTACTTTGACTCTCACCCACATAATCAGCTGTACAAAGTCCTTCTTGATTTCTCAGACTGGAACTTGGTGCCTAAAGCCCTGTAGCATCAATATGCAAGCTACTTTTATGTATCACACTTGGAATTGGACAAGTAGGAGAATAAAATCCTAGATCCCCAGCATTCAATCGCTTACCAAATGATGACAGCACTCCAATATCCTCTAAATCAAATACTTTATGTTTCATTGGCAAGATTATCAGAGTGTTGTACTGAGATTTAGCATCCTTATCCTTTGCATTAAGCTTTAATTTGTTAGGAAGAAATCCAGGAACTCGACCAGAATGCCACTGAAGTTGTGCTGGAGGAGCTTCCTGTGAGGAGGGTTGTTGCACGAGAGAAGATGGAGCAACCAATGATGGCAAAAGGTGTCAACTGAGCCTCTTTAAGCAACATAGAAGCAGTTTGTAACTATCCAGATGCCAATAGGTGTTCATGAATTAGGAGCAAAAGGTCCCTGTCTTTTCAAAGAGAACAAAAACCATTAGATGGGCGGATAAAAGAACTGCGCATATATGGGAATATTCAGGAATGGACAATCATAGAAAACCACTGATTACCTTGGAATGTACGTTATAGGAGTGGCCGTAGCTATAGCTTCTCTTTCTATTTGCCTTAAGGTAGGAATAGCTCCATCAATAGCAGATAATGTACTTGCACGCCTAGAATAAGTGACCATCTAAAAATATAACTTCAACACATATATTAATGCCGACCCTCACAAAGCACGGATCATTATTTGGCTATCTCAGTTTAAGCAACAAACTTATAATTGAAACCCTAAGGCTAAATATCTTAGTTTAATAATTCAGCAGAAATTTGGTCTTCTTCCTATATAAGAAGCAAGTCCACTCTGGACAAAAAATTCATATGGTTTTACTGAAATTAAAAAATGCAGGGGGGGAGGGGGGTATGTATATATATGAAAAAAAGCAATTCATGATATGATATTTTTCTAGCTAGCTATCATATTACCAATCATAGATTATTCTGTGCATGGAAAAACCATTAATCTTGTTCGATATAGCAGGATTCAAAGCTTTAGTATCCTGATCCTCACTCACACACCGGTAAAGAATGTGAAAGCCTTAATTCATGGTATACTTTTAATCCTTTAAAGTAAACAATGGAACTTTGTGGATAGAAATGCTTACAGTTGTAACAATGATTACAAGTTTTAAAACACGTGGTCTTACTTATACATCATGAGCAAAGGAAGAAAATAAATATAAACAAAGGTATTATTAATATAAGGATTAAATATGTTTTTCATTTCTAATAAATAGCTGATTTTTATATTTGTTCTTTAATAAATTTTTTGTTTTGCATTCAGTTTCTTATAAAACAATAATTTTGTGTTTTGGTTATTTATATTTTGTTTTAGTCCTTGATAAATTAGTAATTTTATATTAGTCTTGGTTAATAACAAATGAATTTTTTTTATCAAAGAACAAATATAAATTTCGTTAATTTATCAAAGACAAAAAAATGTGTAAGAAACCAAAAAAAATATTATTTTATTAAAAATAAACCTAAAATGTTGAATATTTATTAGAAATAAAAAAATATTTAAACCTTACTATAAATATAATCTATAAAGGTTGGTAACAAAATAGCAAAGAAATGAAAAGATAAGTCGAATAGTTTATAATTGTAACGTAGCATCTCTTGTTACCAATAAGTCATGTGGGAACACTTCCATTAAAACTATTTTGGTAAATAATCATTTTGGTTCCTGAATGTGTAGAGCGCTGATATATTTGCCCTCGAAAGATGAAAATTCAAATTTTTGTTTCCTAAAGTGAAAAAGGTGCGACAAATTCTTCCATGTATTAAATTTTGTCTGTTACCGTTAATGAAAGAGCATACATGATACATTCAAAGATGAATTTGTTAGCGCCCTACAAATCTAAAATATAATTTAATCTTCATCGTCTTCCTTTTTTAATTATTATAAGCATAAAATTACAATAAACACTTAAAAAATTAGGAAAACAAGTATAAGTTAGAACAAATATAATAATAAGCATAACATTGATTAATAAGAATAATTTGTTTATTAATTTGAAATTTCTATTGTAACAACATTAGGTAATGACAAAATCAAGTTGGGTCTCATTTTTTTGTAAGGATTAACTTAATGATTGTGCATTTTTGCTTGAGTCTCATATTTTGGGTAAGGTACTGTCACATTAGAAATTTCAAAGCATAAATATGAGACAGTACCTTACAAAAAATATGAGACTCATACAAATTAAAATGCACAACCATTAAATTAATACTTACCAAAAAATGAGACTCGGCTTGATTTTGTCACTACCTAATGTTGTCATAATAGAAATTTCAAAGCAATAGATAGATTATGCTTATGAATCAATATTATGCTTATTATTATGTTTATTCTAACTTATGCTTACTTTCCTTTTTATTAAGTGTTTATTGTAATGTTACGTTTGCAACGATTAAAAAAATGGAGAATGTGAATATTAAATTATATTTTGGGTAGAGCGCTGACAAATTCGTCCCTGAATGTGTAGAGCACTGATAAATTCGTCTCTAAATGTGTTACGTAGGCTTTTTCATTAACGGTAACGGACAGAAGTTAACAAATGGATGAATTTGTCACACCTTTTCACTTTTGGAGACAAAAATTTGAATTTTTATCTTTCAGGGATGAATTTGTCAGCACTGTACACATTGAAGGATGAAAATAACTATTTACCCAACTATTTTTTTTTCTGTGCACATGTTTTCAACAACTTTATACAATCCAAGAGAAATAAATAACGAGAAGCGTATGTAATACATAATATGAATATACCTTTTTGTCGTGATGGTGAGGCTGAGAAGAAGGAACTTAAAGTGGTTGAATTAAACCTTCATAGAGATGTTGAAGAAGGTTTTAAAGTTCATCAATTACGTTTGAGACGGTCGGTTTGCATTGGAAAATGGGGTCTTGGAGTTCGATTTGGAGGGCTCAAATGCACCTGTTAAGTGGCATTAGGACTGAACAGTCTAAACCTACGCTCGTTGCCATTGTAGAGTAGTAAGTGGAGTTGGAGACAGGGTCAGTGTGTCCCCTGTAGACAGGTTTTTGCCGTCAAGTTTCACACAGTTGGGCTTGAACATAGTGGTGATCTAGTAATGATTTTTTGTTATATATATTTTTTGGATCACTATGACATTAGTGTAGAGTATTCTATTCCAGCTTTGCTAATCTCTGTTGGGACACTGGCTTTGCTTAAAACGATAGAGTTTAGACTGATGACTTGGTGCGTGTTTGGATACCCATTGAAAACTCGATCTATTGAGAAAACACAAATTCCTAAGCACAACGCGGGAGTAACTCCCTTGTTTTTTTTTTTGAGAAAAATGAACGTTACGTTCAATGAAAAGGTGGTTTCATAAGGTGTGTGTTTGGTTAAGCATTTAAACGTTCAAACAAAACGGTTTCACAAGGTGTGTGTTTGACTAAGCATTTAAACATTCAAGCGAAATGGTTTCACAATGTGTGTTTTTGGTTAAGCATTTAAACGTTCAACAAAAACACACATATTCCAAGGCAAAAAAACTAAAGCGTGTGAGAGTATTTTTTTTGTTGAGTAAATTATGCAAATT
This sequence comes from Glycine tomentella, assembly GCA_007407185.1. Classification (NCBI taxonomy): domain Eukaryota; kingdom Viridiplantae; phylum Streptophyta; class Magnoliopsida; order Fabales; family Fabaceae; genus Glycine; species Glycine tomentella. The sequence goes on along the minus strand of PYAF01001705.1, from coordinate 312,495 downwards.
GCCTCTGATGTTTAAAGAACTTACACATGCTTTCTCTCATTTTTTAAAACCTACACAAATCTCTCCTAAGTTTTAAAAAAAATTACACAAGTTTGTCTTCAATTTTAAAACTTACAAAAACTCCGTTAGATGAGTATTTTTTTTTCTAAAAATGTCATTGTCTTTCTCCTTCAAGTATAGGACAATTATGATATAAAAAAAATTAGGTTATAGAAAACTCAATCAACTTGTCATACCAATAAACCAACCTATAAGTCAAATGAACACCAGTGTGAGCAACGGAACCATTGAGCCAACTCCATTGCAGCAAACCCATAAGCCAAATGAACAATTATAGGTTTCAAAAAACCAAATGAAAGCACATCAGAAAGTGAATGTTAACAACATTAGAAAATGCACAAGTGGAAAGTTGACACTTCCCTTGAGAAGATTTGGTATGAAATATTAGAATGAAGACTGAAAAGACTTTGTGAAGTCTAAACCAAGGATAGAACATTAACACAAATAATCACCTTCACATGTTACCTATGTTGAAGTATATTACTTTAGAATGACCTATGTTGTGATGAAGTGTTTTGGATTAATGGAGCTGAGCTATCTATATTATCATATCACGTTATCTTCATCAGAAGAAACCAACATCATAATAGGTCATTCATAAGCAACATCAGAAAGTATTTATGAGAGACCATCAGAAAGCTACTCAAACTTTGATCATCAAAGTGGACTGTGACAGTTGTAAAGTTAAAAGTAGATTGTCTATTTAAAAAAGAAGTCACTCAGTTGTCATAACAGTAAGATAACTGCTAGTTTGACATATAAGGCCTATAAAAAGATAGAGGATAGCTGCAAAAAAAGAAAGAGAAGGTAAGAGACAACCTACATTATGCAAAAACAAGATTCAACTCCTATTCCCACTCCAAATGCATTCTGAGTTCATAATGGTTGCAACAAGAGTGCTTACAGCTTAGAGCTTCATAGAAGATTCACTCCAATAAGTGTTGTAAAGCTCTAAAACCCCTCAAACACTTTCTTCTAGTTTGTAATATGTATGTATCTCAAATTAACCATGTGGGTTAAGTTTGGTTAAGAGAGAAGTGATAAGAAGAACCCATGAAATGTAGGTAGTTTAAAGAGAATTGCTAAAAGTGTAGCATGAAGAGGTAAAGTTAAATACTTGTATTGCCTCTCCCATGACAAAATGTAGTGTTGTGGTTGAGATGGATTGCTTCCCAAGAATGAAGAAAGTTTTGTGGAGAAAAACATCTAGTGAGAGGTAAAGGTTGTCTACCAAGAATCATGGTGGTTCTGTGGTGAGATGTCTTCCCTCCCAAGAATTAAATTACTCTGTGGATTAAGCCCACCTGAAGATGTGAAGAATACTTGGTTTGTCTCTCCCATAACCAAGTGGTTAAGTGAGTGATCTCTAAGCCAAGACCAAGTGTGTTGTTTTGGTGAGAAGATGTTGAAAGTCCAACAGGTGGTTGGCAAGGAAAGTCCAATAAAGGATTGGCAAGGAAAGTCTAACAAAATTGTCGGCAGTTGTAAAAATCCAGCCAACAAAATCCAGAAGTTGGCTAGTCAAACACATTGATTGTGTTAGTAGAAAATTTCATCTTGAAGAGTGAGAACTAGACGTAACACAATGTTGTGGTGAACCAATATAAAATCTTGTGTTGAATCCTCTCTTCCTTTCCTCTTTACATTGGTATTTGTTATCATATATACTACATCTGTATCAGAACATTCTGAGCATTAGAATGACTGTCATTAGAATGCATATAAAAGAGGACTTTCATAACAAGCATAATTGTTTTGTAAAATGACATATTTGAACTAAATCATGTTTGTGATAATAAGATCTATTTTAAATCAGTTCAATTATATGCATAAGAGTATGAATGCTTTCATAAAACATGAAAATAGTTTTATGCATGAAAAGCTGAAAACAACATTTTGAACAATAGCTTTCTGAACATAACATTTTGAGTACTATATTTGTGTAACATAAACTGAGTTTTTCATTATAACAATATTATGATAAAAGATTTTTATTTAAGTAATTATCTTCTGAACTTGAACAAATGTGCATTGATATTAGGTTCACATAATCATCTCAAACATTTAACAATGAAGGTTATGTCTAACCACTTAACAAGCATGGTTGTCTAAGTGCTTAAACCTTTATGTCAAGACTTTCTAAACACCAAGATAATCTTAAGTAAAAGTTCATAAAGGTTAAAATTTCAGAAAAATTGATAAAACCACAATTCAACCCCTCTTTTTGTGACATTCTGATCAATCCAGATGCCAGTAGATGTTCATGAGTTAGAAGCAAAAGGTCCCTGATTTTTAAAAGAGAACAAAAACATTCAGATGGGAGGATAAAAAGAGTATATGGGAAAATTCAGAAATGACCAATCGTATAAAACCACTGAATACCTTGGAAGGTATGTTATAGGAGTGCTGCAGCTATAGCTTCTCTTTCTATCTGCCTTAAGGTAGGAGTAGCTCCATTAATCCACAAATATAAATTCAACAAATATTAATACTGGCCCTCACAAAGCACTGATCATTACTTGGCTATCTCAGTTTATGCAACAAACTTAGAAAAACCACGTGACCATTATCTCCGAATATGTAAAACTAAAGTCCAAAGATGTAATTGTACTACAGCTATGTTGAAACACTATCATATTCCAAAAACCATGTGATCTATGTATGCCCTTGATTCTAAGGTGAGTGGCATATGGACAAGAAACAGACAAACTATATATTACATAATTTATTGAATATGAGGAATATATATCTGTTAAGAGTAACTAGCTAATTAGGAATATTAGTTTGTTACAAATTAGCAAAAATATAGTTAATATTGGCTATCTCACATTTGTTTTTAAAAGAAAATATAGAAAAAGGCAAAAATATGTATATAAAAAAGAGGCAATTGATGATATGATATTGTGTGCATGGCAAAACCTAAATCCCGTTCAATCCAACAGAATTCAAAGCTTTAGTTAGTATCCTCACACAGCGTTGAAATCAAACAATAAAATAATGAGAAGTGTATGTGATATAATTAATATGATATACACCTTCTTTTCGAGATTGTGAGGGAGAGAAGAAGAAGAATTGCTGAAAGGGAGTTGGTGAATTAGGGCTTCAGAGAGAGGTTGAAGAAGGTTCAGGAGTTGATCGATAAGGTTAGCACCCTAAGGGCTGAACTGTTCCAATCTACGCTCGTCGCCATTGTGGAGTAATGGAGTCAGAGAGAGAGTCAGTTACTCGGTTTGCAGTGCCATGTAGTGGAGTGTTTTTAAACATGTATAAACAGGGTTTTGTTTTGAATAAGGAGAGAAGGCAGATTCAAGTTTCACACAGTATTTGTTTGAGCATATAGACATCAACTCTTTTTTTTTTTTAATGTCATAATATTAATATTCATCTTTTTACATTAGTTTATATCAATAATTAAAAGACATAATGTGTTAATACTGTGTGAAACTTGACTAGTATTGTTGTCATAAACTCATGATCTAACGACTAATGTTATGTGTTATTTATTATTATTATTATTATTATTATTATTATTATTATTATTATTTATTTTATAAAAACAGTTGAAAAATAAAGTTAAGGATTAGAGATATTTAGTAAACTTATTATATGTTATTAATATACAAATAATTTGATTTGATTTGAACATCTTTATACAAATACTTATATGTTATTTATGTTGTCAATAATTTTTTTGTCAAAAAACAATTGTTGCCAATAATTTGAATATGGAAGAATAATTATTATTATTTTTGAAAATAACATATATGTTTATGATAAATTATTCATTGATTCCAATCATATTTATTCATTTTTTAATTTATTAATTATACATAAATGTTAATTGAGAATTGAGAATATATTTATTACTTTCTTTTAATTATATTTTCTTTTAAATTTGTGATTGTTTACATAAATTAAAAATTACAAAATTGACCCTTAAGCTTTAGGTAGACTTTTGAGCATGATTTTCAAACTTTGGGGACTACTTTTTTTTGGGAGGGGAGTGGGAAGGACTTCACTATGCATACTACTCTAAGTAATAAAAGAAAGAAAATTTCGCTATGCATACTACTATTATTCCCATAATGTCACCCGACACATTCTCTATCTTGCACATGTGGATTACAAAACATGTTAGGAGAAAGATACACACAGATTATTTGTAAGTGGACATAAGTCAAACTAGGAGATTATTAATTATCAACTTCGAAAACATGTGCAATAACATAGTATGTAGTAGGTGGTGGTGATAAAATGGTACCAACCTATTCTCAATAGCTACCACGTATCAATGACAATGACTAAATTAAAAGAGTTGTGCCGACATAGAGCTCAATCATTTAACATTATGTTGGCGGTAAAAAGTATTGTATTATGTTAACCTGATTAAGTACAACTGCAATATTGTTCACAATCACAATTCTCTCAAGTTATTCTTCCATTATTAACATAAATGTAATCAAACCACAATTATTGTTCATTCACATCATCAAATATAGTGGGAGAGAATTGTGAAATAAGATCATCTTCACAAGGCTTAATTGCTTCCTCTTTCCTAAGGGTCACCATGGCCACCCTACTTAAGGGACCCTCCCCTGGCAAACCAGGAAGAATCAAAACTTGTCCTTCTCCCATAACTGGTTCTATGTAGAAAGAAACACTGATAGGTTTGAACCAATCTTGAAACACGGCTAAGTAAGGGTTCATATCCTCTAAGCTAGCACAAACCAGATCATGACCGTTCAACATGGTAGGTGAATTCACATCATTATTTTCTAACCACTCGATCAAATCCATGATTCCCTCTGTGTCCATTTTAGCCACAACATCACTTATTTCCTTAACAGCTTGTGGAAATTTGTAATTGTTCCCTTCTACATGGACTTATTATACACCATGCAATTCCCAAAGAATGCACAATCTAGGTCCAACACTTTTCTCATGTCCAAACATACGGACATGTCAACAAGCCCATTTCTCAACCCTTAACTTTGCTCAAAGAGACCCAGAATAATGCTGCTAAGCCTTGAAATGGTGTTATCTGGTCATTCAGTTGGGTCATGGCCATGCAAGCCTTGACCATGGGGTCTGAGAAAGCCATTGAAATTGTAGTGTTGTTTACCTCCTTCATAGAATTGGGTTTTTCAATTAAGGATTTGTAGTGATGAATTAACTCCATGTATGGTTGATGACTAGGATTTCTATTTCCTAGTCTTCGAGGAGGTAAAGGGTGGAATAGTGGAGGAGTAATCAATTTGTTTCCCATTGAAATGTCAGCCCAGACTTTCATGAATAAGGTTGCACAAGTGGAATTTGCCAAGAGATGAAAGCAACTTAGGCCAATTGCTAAACCACCTTCGAATTCAGTAAGCTGAAATTAAGTTCAAAATTCAAAATGATTAGTCTAAAACATCAATAATTTATTTAGTTATTCACTAAGTGTGCTAATAACAAACTTGTTAACACTTTTTTTTTTTTTTTTATCTTAGTCTTTGTTATGGATTGAAAGAGAATTGTTAATAATACATTATCTAATAATAAACTCCTTTAAACACATTTTTTTATTATTGACTAAAATTTGTTAGAAAACATTTGTAATTTTCAAAAAAAAAAAATTAACTAATAGTAAAAATGTATTAGAAGTGTGTTAAATACTATATTGATAACACTTTTCTGAAATATAAATTTATGTAGTTCTTACAAATTTGAAAATGAAACTCACATATTTATTAGAACTTACATGAATTTCACCCAATAGATGAGAGTATTCAAAGATAGAGTGTTAAAAAGTATAGGAGTGCTAACAAAATATTGCTTCTAACCACACTCAATTAGTTAAAATTTATTAAAAATTACAAAATTAAAAGATTTAATAAATAAAATGAGACATCATAAAAAAATGTGATTTGTAATAAATTTCAACTAATTATTAAAAAGAATGTGTTTTAAAATATATTTCCAACATTTTCGTAAAGAATATATTAATAGCATTTCTCGCAGTTAATTTATTATTACAAACCTTCACTTTTGAATCTTCTCTTACTATGATCATATCAATTACCTTTTCAATAACACAAAAGGAAACATAATACACTTTAGGCACAATTTTTTTTTAATTTAATAAACGTATTATTAAATAAAGTTTAGAGAATATTTATGAAATAAAAAGTAAGACTTACTCAACTGAGAATGAAATCCACATAGAAGATATATTAAAAAATGGGAGACTTAAAAATCTGAACCTGGACAGAAAAGGTGGACCAATAATAGAGCTTGTGAAACATGTCCTCCCAATGCACAAGCTGGAGTTCCTTTTCCCTATGAGGGCTGGCTAGCCACCCTTCAACACTCCCTTTGGCTTTGGCCTCCACCACTCTAACCCCAGCATCATTGCACTTGATCTTCCAATGCCCTCTCTCATCATCTCTTACCAACCTTCCACTCACTATGGGAAAATGGGTCAGCATCTCTGACAAGGTCTCTCTCAACTTCTTGGTCACTTTTCCAAGTTCCACTTCTCCTGAGGTTTGGTAATAGTACATCATCCTAATGTGGTTGTTCTCCATGTGGCGATCCAAAACAGACAAGGGGAAGTACTTTCCTGGCTCCACTGCCTTGGTGCTCACCACAGTTCTTTTGCAGATAAAACTCACTTCCGTGGCCATTTTTTGGATTAAGATGTAGTAAATTAAGCACAATGTACCTATTCTATTAGCGGTGCTAGTAATGAATTTGGTTATATGATAATGATGTTTATATATATGTAGGGGATAAATTCACGTGTTAGTTTTAGGCACAATTGATCATATTATATTCGTAAGAAATGAAATGAAAAGGTGCATGTAATTCATCGGTTTTGAAGGGAAACAATTTTTTCATGTGTACCAAAAAAACAACCCGCCATACATGAGGCAGTGATATTTTCATGATCCATGAATGTTGGCATATTTGGGGTTTACCGTATATGCTTGCAATTTGAAATACCGTGTGCATGTATAGTTTTCAAAATATTACTACAAGTCTTATATAGATAATTGCAACCACTCTTGAAGACATTCTTGCAAATTAATTTGATGGTGATCTCGCAAACATTATACACATATATGTCAGGGTCTGAACTCCCTGATAATAAGGAACGTATAAAGGAATCATTGATGAGTCACATGTAAAAGGAATCCTAACATTTGTTAGAACATGTGTTATAAAGTCTAGAGGGAATAGAGAAAGTGATGTCAAAAATTTGTTTGTGATTCATCTATGATGAACTATATTTTTCCTTTATCTAAACCTGAAACAGATTCTGATTATGGGTGGGTAAATATGTCCAACTCCTTTAACCCAACCTGCAAAGACTTGCATTTCATTGGATATAATCAGAACCGGGCTAAACCTACTAAACTATTAAACGGGTCACTTTTTTTGTGTGATCCGTGTTCACCTTATTGCCAATTCATCCCGCAGGCTAATGAGCTAGGTCATGGGCAGAATAATAAAAAGTATAAAAAAAAAACTTAAAATTTCTATAAAAAAAACTTGTTAGAAAAAGTTGATAAAATCTGAAAAAGTGTATAACATTAGCAAATTAGCAAAGAAAAAATATAACTAATACGTAGGGATTATAAAAAAATAGTAAAACATTAAGTGTTATGTTTCTATTTCTAAACTCTGATAAAAACATAAAACAATAATTAATATTAAAAAAATAATTGGTCCACAGACCAACCTGGCAGAACCCAACTCATCTTACTTGAGTTCTAAGTGAATCGAACCGCGGCAAGTACTTCCACGAACTCCCTAATTGTCTGGTCTTAATTTGTTTGGATCGACGCTTAAAACACTGCAGACCCATACATATATCTCGCTATAGTTCTCGTATACATAGAAGCCGTTATAGCAAGAGTTGAGATGCAACCTCCAACTACCTAGATGACCAACAGCTTATTTTGTGGAACATTCTTAACCTATTTTGTTGAGCCAGAAACCACAGCTTAGTTGTTTAACATTCTTAACCTATTTAGTTGTGCCAGAAATCACATTGTGTTGCTCCCATCCGCATATAATTCTAACTTTGCATTCTATATAGTCTCTACCAGCATTTCAAAAAGGTAATAGTAGAACAAGTGCTCCGGTTTAGCTTGTATGTATAGTTGCAGTTGCCTATCTTGGTCTCCCATTTGGCAAATGATATTCAATTGCCAAAATGCACTTATGGGGAAAGTTGGCATTTGAAATTTTGATGAGAACATTCTCACTTGAATGTACTGAAAACTACTTAACTAATGAACATGCCATTTTGTTTTTGAGCATGTATATTGCACAATTATGGGTAATGTGACTTACAGAAATACCTGACCGGACCCTTACACAATCATGTTCCATAGCAAATTATCTGAATCTAATTGGGGCCTAACTCTGCTAGAACAGAAGTTAGCATACTCAAGGTCTTCAATAATTTGTTCAAGCAAAGCCTTCAAAACAATTCACAGCCAGGAATGGAATGCTATGAACTGATGTCCTGGTGCTAAACTTAATGGGTCAAGGGATCTGCAATCTAAAATGGAACTTTGATTTGCTTCACTTCAAGCTATTTATTTAGGGTAGTGGTGGATGGTTTAATTGGCCTTCAGACATAGCATCTATGGTTAGGATGATGTTATTCAAAATAAAGATACATTCATTATTCTGAAATGCTATTTTTTGAAAACATTGAATAATATCTAATAAAACCAAAGGCTGTCTCAAAGAGAAAAACAAGAATGATGAAGTTACAATGCAAAGGCAGCCATGAAAGGTACCCTATCACTTCATTTTAGCCTCTGTAAACAGAACATGACGATTAACCCTAGGATCATATTTTCGGAACTCAAGCTTCTCCGTAAACTGCCTTGGCTTCCGCTTAACATAGAAGAATCCAGTCCCAGCAGCAGACACTAGCTTTACAAACATCTGAGCCTTCTTCTTCTTGTCACCCATTCTTTACTCTAGCAAAAGACAAATGAATCACTACCATAACCCCAAAAACTGTTCATCATGATCAACCACAGTTCTTTTTTTGTTCAATTAAAATGAAAGGAAAGTTATACATGGTACACTAGAAAACCAGTTCAGACAACATATTGAATCAGCTAATTGTGTCTTTAAATAGGAAGATCAACACATTGCACATGTATTTCTTGTGTATGGAAGTAAGAATCAAAACCAAATATAATTTTTGTTTCCCAAATATTTAACAATTTCTGCACTTTCTTACATATTAGCACAACCACCCAGGTGAGATAACCACACATAATTTCATAATTTTCATTTTGAAATTCAACAGGTGAGGTGAGGTGAGGTGACGAATAAAAACCTCATGAACAAGAGTCAGTTCATAATAACGAATCTGAACAGTTGCATATGACTTTAAAAGTTGTAATAAACAAGAAAAGATGGGTCAAAAAACCAGAAATGAATGAATTTCATTTGAGAGAGAGAATTCACAACAAGCCTAGCAGCAAATTACAATGTGATCTGTAGAGACTAAAGAAGCCAAGTTTTTATTTTCACAACACTGAGATTCAAACGCATTTCGCTTTATAATTTCTCTATACATGCATCCACAGAAAAAGATGGGAAAAAATGTCCATTTCTATGAACAAATAAACTAGCCGCAAAAAGGATTGCACAGATAAAAAGTAAATTCTTTTTCTTCCACTCAACAAAACGGGTGCTAAAGAATTGAGTGCTACACTGTTAATTAAACAAGGGAAAGGTTTACAGAACAACAGTGAACTAAATAATGGGGGGAAAAATGAAGACTTAACCAAGTTTGGTGAGTTGAGAACATAGTTTTAAAAACCAACTCGGTGACTTACTCGGTCAGGGTACTGGGTCACTGGGTCAATGGTCGAACCGGTGGGTCACTGATTGACTCGCATGACCCGGTCAGTGGTCAAATCGGTGGGTCACTGATTGAACCGCTTAACCTGGTAAGTGATCGAACCGGTGAGTCATTGATTGACCCGCATGACAATGCCTTAAAATATTTTTAAAAAAATCACAAATTAATATTATTCCATAACATTGATAATTAGATACCAAAATGTTTAAAAAACACATCATTGTCCAAGTTCAAACAAACAAGTAACAAATATCACAAACATAAGCTAAATAAAATAAGTTTAAGTTCAATATTTGTTCTTAAACAATTATAATTTATGTTAACTCAGAAGTGTTCCTTACATGTGATAGGCTTTTTTTCTTTTTTTCATGGGTGTTGTTTTTGTTTTACTTTTTAAGCCTTCTCAACATCACAAAAGTGGTTTGGGATCATGACTTGAAATATTTTAACTTCTTTTGTTACTTGTTAATCATGATTACTTTGAAGTTGACATATTAGATTATTCTTGGATTTTTTTATTTCTGTTTATACTTTCTGGGAGTGTAATATGGCTAAGGTAGCTTAGAAATCAGACTATTCTTCTTGACATCCTGGACTACTTAATTTCTTCATCTCAGCTCTACATAAGTAGATGAGAAGTTGCTCTGTAATATTGGTTTTGTGCCAGTTTAATTTGTTCATATTAAGTTGCAGTTTGAGTATAGTAATCATGTATCTTCTTTTTCAATGCTTATGGTTGGACATTAAAGCCATATATGTTTAGATTTTGTGCCATATAAATCAATCCAGCCAGTCCAAAATAAATGCTTACAGTATTTGTTGTTTGGTTAAGATGTTCAGAATTGATTCTAATTAGGAATGACTTCTATGGAAGTAACTCAGTAGTAGCTTTTACAGCCAAGAAAATAGATTTTATTAAAAACTAAGACCTAGTTTTTAAAACAAGGTCAGCGATACTCAAAAATAAATTGCCCAGCTTAACCCTGTAGTTTTGTAAATGTATCCCAACAACTATAATTAAAAAGTGGTTGTACTGTAAAAAGTATCAGACTCTTTATCCTTTACTTTGGAGCCAAAAGTTATAGGAGGCATTTTATGATCAAATGGGATCACAGCCATCTGCCAAAGCCTACAAGGTTGCAATTGCCATTGGGTCCAAAAAAAAAAAAAGCAAACGTGAAAATGGAACAGCTTGGGTAATCCAATACACCCACCTACATCATTCCACATGTATCCAAATGTGCAAGGACAAGCTTGTGTCTTAATTAGAAAGATTTTATTATCAAAACTTTGGACAAATAGCTGGTGACTAGTTTAGCCAACCACTTGTATTCCACATCCCCAATGGAAATTTACAAGTATAAAAGTATTAGTCAGATGAATATATTCCCATACATCCAAAGAATACCTGTATTTAATAATTTAAAGGCTTATTTTCCTTGTTTAATGCTTTAGCTTTCACCTCTCAACCACTTTCTTCTTCACAATCATTTATATAGTAATATGAAAGCATAAATAAGCCTTGTATAGTTGTACAAAACAAGGACAGGATCCTAAGAACTAAAATGTGAGTTGATATTAAGCAAATGAATACCCACATTCTAAGAGACAAAAAGCAATGCTAGTTCAGAGAAGTATAGATACAGGAATCTCTAGTTCTTTACCATTAATCATGTTACATAAGAACAAGTGAACAACTGATAAAGAGTTAAAAGATACATGAGTTATATTACTTCAATATGACAATGAGATAATTATGAAAACCAACATGAGCAGTTCACATTTCACCCACCAAACTTAACTTTATTAACTCAAAAATTATATTAAATAGCTGGTGACTAGTTTAGCAGCCAACCACTCGTACGAGTCGTCGTTATGGAAATTTGAAACATTCTAGTTTCGGGTTCTACTAGGTGGGAACAATTGTTTAAGATTCTGAATGTACCTCTTTAGTCTTTACTCTTTCGAGTGGGAGCTATATGGGAGACAAGATCGACACCACGACACGGCCACGAGACTGCTCGAGCCTTGAAGCTGAGCTCTTGAAGCGGCGCGAATGGAAGATGATACCAACACGGCCACGCTGCGACGGCGCAACGCGCAAACTGGACGACGCGAATGAAGATTGAATCGGCGCAAACTTGAAACTAGAAGGAACTTTGGAGTTTGGAGATTGGAACAGCAAGCATAGCGCAGTTGCAGAGACGCAGAGAGCAAAAGAGTTTTGCTTTTGAAAACCTAATAAAAAACGATGCCGTTCTTAGGTTCAGTACTTGTTATCTTAAAAAGGATTAAGTCAAATGAAATTTATTTTTATTTTTCATTTTTTAATTATTAATAATGATGTAATACCTATATGAAATATATAAATTAAAAATATAATAAATCTAAGTTTATAAATGTTTAAATTTAAGTATTCATTTTTGTTATTATAAATACTATGTTTATATGCACTTGAATTTTATGTATTGATAGTAAATATTTTTAAATATTGTGAATGCAAAAATCAAAATTTTATTTTAAATGACATGTTAATCTTCTTTTGAAAATATTAGTTTTAGTTATGTCATATTTTTGAAGTTTTGAATTAGTTAAGGATGCTTAAATTGAATATCGTCTATCAAATGCAATGAGATTTTTTTTATTATATATTATTGTTTAGTTTTTATTTCGTTATTTTTTGAATTTTAAAGTTATTAATCTATAATTACTTTATAAGTACTATTTATTTATAAAAGATGATTATATGATCAAAATTTTATATATTATAATTTAATTGATATAAACATTATTTATTTATAAAATATTATTGATATATGTTACTCCTTTTATAATATTATCGCTTGATATTTTTCATATGTTACTACTATTTCAATTTTTATTAAATTAAAAGAATATTATTAACAATAATAATTATATTATTATAGCATATTTTATAGATATTTCATATTTATTAGTTGAACAATACAGTGATCCCTATGACACCGGTAAAAAAAAAAAAAAAGAGACCGAAAGCATATTTAACCCTAAGCAAAATATAAAAATGTAAAAGGAAGTTGAAATTAAGATGTGATCATTGTAAAATCTTAAATAAAAATTTTAAATTATTTTTATTAAATTTCTCAATAAAAAAGCTAAAAAAATTTCGAACATAAAAGATAAGTTAGAATATCACTTAATACTTGCGTATTGATTAAAAATAAATAAATTTTTTTTTTACTTAATATCTTAAAATAAAATTTATTATTAAATAAAAAATAAAAGAAATTTTAAAAGATATTTAATTCTATTTAACACTAATATGTATAAAAAATAGTTTAAGATGTGAATATGTATATAAAGATAATGATGCTCACACATGGATGTGGGAGACGTCTGTGGTTCCTCACTTCCTCGCAAATCGCAATTGCCTCCTCCTTGTTGAGAGTTACTGAGTAGAAAAGACTTAAACACAGCGCTTACTTTTGTATTGCTCTGATTTCAATTTTTGAAACAATGGAAAAAAAATCACCTGAACCCGAAGAACCATCACAGTCACAAGACTCGTCGCAAGATCACCAGACTTGGATAACGTTACGTGTGTCTAATTTTCCATTCCCACAATTCAAAGTCTTCGATTCTCTTTCTTTTAATCATTAATTAATAATATCTATCACCCTTTTCAGTGCACAACACGTTCTTAGAGAAAAACTTATCACAGAGGACAGTTTCGCATGGAAATCACAAGCTGGTTCCAAAGAGGAAGAAGAAGCATTGAGATACGTTGGTGGGGTGGACATAAGCTTCTCAAAGGCTGACCCATCAAAAGCATGTGGCACCCTTGTAGTCTTGGACTTCCACACTCTTCAAGTTCTCTATCAAGACTTCTCTTTGATCACTCTGCAAGTCCCTTATGTTCCTGGCTTTCTTGCATTTAGAGAGGTTCCTTTTTTTCTCTATTTATAACCAACAAATTTGATTTTTTTTTTTGGAATGCCAAGGGCACTTAGTTAAGAAAATAAGAGTAGAAAGTTTTTAAAATTATTGTGTTCATGATTTTTTTTAGGTTTTCTTATCATTTATATATTAAAATATTTTTTCTTTTTAATTCTTTAACAAATATCTTTAGGACATTATCAAAACTTTTTTTTTTTACTATTTTTAAGGAGCCATCTGACGTGTTATATCTAGACAAGATTAGAAATAAATGCATTAGAATCTCAATTGATTGGTTCAGTGAAACAAGATAGGGTCTGGAATCTGATAGGTTGCAGAATCAAACCCCTCACTTGTCTTTTTGAGGTAAATATGAGTTCCTCTTTGACCCCTCTTTGAGTTTGGAAGGTTCTCTAAATTTTTGTTTACCAGGAAAAAATGCATTAGAAGGAAAAAAGATGGGGTGAAGGGAGAAGGGAGAGAGGAGAGGTCGTGAGTTCGAATCCCTACATCTGACATTTCTAACAAAACTAACAGCTAACATATGCTAATAAAAGAAAAGTTGGGGTAGTATCTATTATAGAGAAGATATTATAGAGAAGAAGATAGAATCTTCACTAGAAGAAGATAGAATCTTCACCTAGGTTGTTTGTGCATGCATGTGGAAAACTAGTAGAATCCTCATTAAGGAGATTAATTCGGATAGAAGGTAGCTTGGCATCTAGAGGCAAAAGAGAGGACTGGGAAAAATTATAGGAGAAACAATTAAGAAAAGATTCAGAAGTTAGTAATTTGTCTATAGACGTGATTTACAGTAGAACCTTAACTATTGTTTGATCCATGTAGTCGACCCGCCTTATGAAAAAAGGCTCGGTGGTTGTTGTAGTTTCTAAAATGTTTGTTTCAGGTATTATTGATTGCTCCTATTATTTTAGGCCCCAGTTCTGCTACAGCTTCTAGAGAAAATGAAAAGGAGCAATAATCCTTTCTACCCTCAGGTAAATGTTGTATGCTAAATTAAATAAAAGGATATGAATTTAATGCCTTTGAAACTTGCTCGTTTTTTCATTATTCAGTACTCACATTGCTGGTTCCAATCTGTTAGCTGCACTGAAAACTGAGATATGCAGAATTCTAACAGATTGGTAACTATTTGGATTTTTTTTATAGCAATTTTCGATGTTTTTGTACCCAAGTTTCTTCATCTGAATAGAAGGTTATTTGATGGTTGTTGACAGCTGTTAATGGTTGATGGAAACGGAATACTTCATCCCCAAGGCAAGTGCTTTACACACGAATATTTTGCAACCCCCTTATAAGACTCGTGCACAAGATTTTTCTGATTGATGAAGTTTATCCTTTTCTTAAAAATGTCATACTTTAGAAGAATTTGCCTAGCTTTTATGAATATGATATTTACAAAGGTGCTCTTATTATTATTATTATTATTATTATTATTATTATTATTTAATTTTTGTTGGATAAAATATAAATCTAATAGCTTTCATGTGAGGAATCTTTTCTTATATTTTACTGGTCTGTTAAACTAATGCAGTATTGAATCAATTGTTTTCCTTACTTAATATAATGGTTGGCTGTTGTTTTAGTATTAATCAACTTGCAACATTGAATAGCAATTGATGTTTGGTGTAACTGACAACTTGAGAGGCAGTAAGCGCCAATTTTCACTCATGAAAGAATATTACTCCCATTGATAAAACATTTCTGGCTATAATTCATAGTTTATCCATCCCAGCCAAAGACTTTTATGATTCAATTTCCAATTTTAGTTTTAGTCTTTTTAAATGGAACTATCTTCCTGGGAAAGTTGAAGTCATTTTAAGTTCTTCTAAACCTTTAACTTTTGCAGGTTTTGGGCTGGCCTGTCATATTGGAGTTGAGGCCAATCTCCCAACAATTGGGATTGGAAAGAATGTTAGTATTGATAGTATCACTTACTGATCTCTCAGCTCATGTATTGATTAGCCTTCTTTATAGATTTTCACTTGTTTCTCAGTCAATTCTGAGATTCAATAGTTATACTGTATTTTGTAGTTAAGAACTAGAAATACTGAATAGGTGCCTGAATTCTTTAGCTGTTTATGTTCCAGTTGCATCATGTGGATGGTCTTACTCATTCTAGAGTGAGACAACTTCTTGGAGCTGAAGAAAACTGTTCAAAAGATTTTATTAATTTGGTGGGTTGTTCTGGGCGTATATGGGGAGCGGTAAGAACTTGAATTAATGGTTCTCCACTTGTCCTTATTTCTTATAATAATGATGTGCTGACAATCATATGCCATTACAATAAGACTATCATACTCATGGAAAACAATTTGTTAAATGTTATCTTGCATAACTTACATAAGCTGCTAAAATCCAGTTTAGTGTTTTTATGCATTTTTATTGATACATTGATTCAACATGCCTTAATGGTTTTCTTTTCTTGCCACACTTACGTTCAGGCCATGAGATCTACACAGGGATCCATGAAACCAATATTTATATCAATTGGTCACAGGATATCACTTCAGACTGCCATTATGATTGTTCAAATGACTTGCAAGTATCGCGTGCCTGAGCCAATTAGGCAGGTGAAACTATCTGCATTTGAAAGCATGTAATGTCTATACATACATCTTTTGTCACCAATGAAAATTAAAGAAAGAACACACGAACCATACCTGTAAAGGGAATATTTCTACTTTTTGCTTTTAATCCTTTATCTCCTATTAAGCTAATATTGACTCTTTTATGGAAGTTGTTACTGGTTTATTGTAATAGGCCATTTGTTTCTTAATACATAGTTTGATTAGATAATTTATTTGGCTTGGTTTTCCATCATATGACTTCTGCTGGAAACATTTGGTTCTTAAGAAAAACTATAAATCACTGGCTGTATTCCAATTATTGGAAATCAACAGTACCCAGTCCTTACACCCCTATTTGAATTGTAGGCTGACATAAGATCTAGAGACTACATTCGGAAGCTTGAAGCAAATGCCAAAGTAAAGTAATTTCACTCATGTGATACGTCAGTGTCAACTTGTTACTACTTACTACATGTTATCATGAATTAGGTTAGACACCTGTATGGTGGGTAAGTGGTCACTGCAACGTTAATTTTCAAGTCTAGAGATGTAAATGAATAGACTCAAGGATATATTATGCTTTCAAACCAAATATGTACAGCCTTGAAATTAAATACACAAAAGTATCATTGAATACAATCTTGATCTTTAACGTTGAATGTACAACCTTTTTTTCTTGTGCCTCTTGCACTAAAACCTAATTCTCAGTATGGATCTTGGTGTCTTGAAATTTTTTGTACCTCTATTATACTTTATAATGCTGTTAAATTTACAAGGTTTTTCTTATTGATTTTCTTTTTTAACTGTAAAATGTAAACTTGTTTCAGGTTTAAGTTTTTTACCTGTTAAATAACGAAATAGCCATGTGAGATGATAATCACAAGTTTGGAAGCAAGGGACACAAATGAACTTGATAGAACCATTCATCAAGTGGTTAGAAACAATGCCAGTGCCAGTGGATTTGCTTATATCTTCATTGGATGATCCACTTCACCTCACAGGGGTATATAAGTATTTGGCATTCCATCCATTAGCATAATTATATCTAAACCACTCAAGTAAAAGAGTGATGATATATACAATCAAATCACTCTCAAAATAGAACTATTTGCTAGCCAGCATTCTGTGTAGTGTAGAAGCAGAATTTCATTTCTGGTTGCTTTGATTGTCTGATGAGAAGTGCTAGTAACATTCTTTAATACATTCCTTGCAGTACTCTACTATTAGTTAAAGTTTATTAAAAACTATTAAAACATGAGTAAAACTTATTAAATAAGAAATGCAACCCATAAAATTGTGACTTTTATCATTTTCAGAGAATAGCAGTGGTAAAAAAGAAAAGTGTTAGTGTGTTGTTAGTATTTCTCTTGTATGACTATCAACCCATGAAAAAAAGACCAGTGACATTTGTTGAATGCTTGAGCCATGTATTTTACTGTCATTCATTTACGTTGCTTTCAAAAACCATGTATTTGAGAAAGTGCAAGAGCTGGAAGCACAATTTATTTTGTCATAAAGAAAATTCAGTAGTATGTAGTTACAATTAGCTGGGAATTGAGTGTCATTTTCCACAGAAGTCTTGAATTTATTGTGAAAACTAATAGCTTGAGAGCATATAATGAATTCACATTTGACTGTTAGTTGAATTTACATTACGCACAAACTATTATTGTTTTTAGGTTTACCTTGAACATCTACAGTTTAGATTCCATATTTTAAGGAAATGTTGTCGACTTTTGTTTTAAGTTGTAGCATTCACGAGATATTTGGAATCTAAAATCCAGATTTTAAGGAAAGGGAAAAATGAAATTTAGCAGTGTGAGGTTTTGGTCATGTGTGATTTGATCACTATGGACTTTAAAAGGGTGTATTTTCAACGTGTGTTGAATAATTCTTCTGATAATATTTTTGGTTGAGAGTTGATAGAATCAATCACATAACTAGCACATGAATAATTTATTTTTAACACTACCCTTAAGATAAATGTAAATTATTACCTTGACTTTAAATTGTGACTCAATCCTAAATTTAAAAGTGTATATTCAGTGCTTAACATTTTATAAGTGTTCTAGATAACCTATAGTTTTTTTTTTTTTTTCTATTAACAATTAGTAATCGATTATGGAACTAGAACATGACTCATTTTATTGTAAAATTATTTCCATTACTTACACTTTCTTAGACTTTTTTATTTGTTGAGAAAAAAAAAAAAGCAAAATGAAGAGACACCTCCAATACGATTGGATAAGACACCAAAAGTATGTTAGGATAATTATCAGAAATTCACTTAGAAGATTATTTCCCTGGCCTAAACTATTCTATCTGATTATAACTACTCAACTACCCCTGAGAGTCAAGAGATCTCTTTAGAGAAAGTTGCCCAGCAAGTAAGAAAAATGACATCATGATCTCTTATCCACCATGCAATTAATTCGTAGAACTCCCTTAAATTTCTTATCCAACATATTTCTATTCGCTTTTTATTTACTTTTTATCCAAAAAAATTGATCTTTAATCAATACTCTTCATCAACAATAATTTATGATTTGATTACGTTATAAAACTATTTTACATCATCAACGTCACTATTAAACTCATTATTTTTTAAAAAGTGAAATAATAACCAAACCAAAAATCCTATTCTGGAGAATCTCATCCCAAAAGAAATACCATACTTAGAAATCAAAGATTCATGTACCAAAAGTCCTTCAAAGCAAATATTGTCAACTATTGAACACCGCAAAGAAATTTCTGTGATCTTCAACAAGCTGTACATATATTAGCTCCAACCCACGTGATGAATATGAAAAATGAGGCACTGTTGACATTCTCCAAAAATAAATCTAAAATCTAAAGTCTTTATAAAGGTCACATAAGAGTGAAAAACAAAAGTACAAAGAGTACTATTCTGAGAGACCAAAGTCTCCCATTCCCATATAGACCAGCAGAATCTGTCTGAATCATGATTTTGAACTTGCAATCTCCAGTTGAAGGATCTTTGTCAGTAACAACAGAAAGGCCAGGGAATTTGCATGCACTGTCAATCTGGTCATTCACTTGGAAGTAGCTATTGAATGCATAAGAAATATTACCACGAACATCTAAACCACCACACGAAGTTTGATATCCAAGACTAGTGCAATCTGCCTTTTGACAAGCATAAGACACGCTTGGTGCCACTTGATCACTATTGAGGTTTGCTGAGGTTTTCAAAATGCACCACTTTTTGGGCAGATATGCCACCCCTGTAGCAGGTACTAAGCCATTGGCTCTTGATCCTATGTTAAGCTGGTACTTGGGTTGTCCATCATAATAAAACAACCCCCAATGTCTTTCAAAATTACCCGGCTGAATGCTTTTGAAATCTTCATCTATGAAACTAAACAAGTAAGCATCCATAGGACCAGGCCTCATTGGTGTCCCCTTTCCGGCAATGTAGCGCGACATGAAACCTTGGTTAAACCGTTGTGCGTATTGAAGGTTTGCATTTCTGTCTCCATCTGTAGGCCACCCAACTTCTCCCACAATTATAGGCATGTTTCCAAAACCATTCTTCTGCAATGCCCACACTAGAGTATCATGGTTGGCATCAAAGACATTGTCATAGATCCTTCCGTTGTCACTTATAGGAGACTGAAAGCCATTGAAGAAGGCATAGTCAACAGGAAAATTGGGGTCTGAATAGAGGCTGATGAAAGGATAGATGTTCACAGTAAATGGAGCGTTGTTCTGGCTCAAGAACTTAACAATCTGCACCATGAGATCATGGATGTCTTGCCTGAAGTCTCCATCAGAAGGTACTTGTACGCTCTGATACACGTCAGCATTTAGAGGGCAAGTGACTTTAACCTGATTGCCTAAACCAGCTTTCACAAGCGCTAATTGGATGTTTTGAAGAGCTGGAAGTGTTGTGGCTTCAAAGGTACCATTGTAAGTTGACAAGAAAGGTTCATTTCCCACTGCAACATACCTTGAAAAAATTACAAGAAATAATGTTTGAGAAAATATAAGAATTGCAACATTGACATATGAATAGTCATAATTTGAAAATTGAGGAAATAAACATTTCTAAAGTAGAAGAGACACGTTTCCTTGATTCCTCTCCTTCAAGGGGAAATATTTCAATCTTAACTCCCATGAAAATGAGATCTAACTACACTCGACCTCTAATAAAGTTGTTGAACGTGCCTTAGATGCTGTCAAGGCAGTTTTGATTTTTAATTTGAATTAGATTGTTAATGAATAAGTCAGTTTCAAATTTTAAATTAGTTTCCGATTCTGTTTTTGAATTATTAGTAGGCAATAGCAGTTCCCAAAATAATGGAACATGATCTTTATTCAGTTATTTAAATATAAGGCTTATTTAATAAAAAATTGTGTTGGTAGTTCCAAAATAATGGAACATGATCATTATTCAGTTCTTCTCTATTATTTTTCCTTCTCTCCTACATTTTTTCTCAAATTAAAACCAACAATTGGTCTGTTCTTCTCTATTATTTTTTCTTCTCTACTACGTTTTTTTCTCAAATTAAAACCAACAATTGGTATCTAGAGCTCTCTTCTTAAGGGACCTGTTTTTTTCTCAAATTAAAACCAGCAATTGGTATCTAGAGCTCTCTTCTTAAGGGACCTGTGAAATGGATGTTGAATCTATTTACTCGCAAATTGCTCCTCCAGTCTTTGATGGGGAGAGTTATGACCTATGGAAGGTGAAGTCCTACATGGAGTCTTTTGATTTGTGGGATGCTGTGGAAGAGGTTATGAAGTGCTTCCTCTTCCTGAAAATCCCACCGTGGCCCAAATCAAGCATCACAAGGAGAAAAAAACCAAGAAGGCGGAGGCAAAGACATGCATATTTGCGGGTGTTTCTCAGACAATCTTCACCAGGATCATGACTCTCAATTCACCCAAAGAAATTTGGGATTATTTAAAGGAAGAGAATGAAGGGGATGAGTACGTTTGTGGCATGCAAGTGCTAACCTAGTGAGGGAATTTGAGGTGCAAAAGATGAAGGAATCTGAGACAATTAAAGGGTACTCAAACAAATTGTTTAGGTTAGATTGTTAGGCACTACATTTGCAGATTCCAAAAATTGTTGAAAAAATTATAGTTACAATGCCTAAGAGATATGAAGCATCAATAACCACTTTGGAGATTAGAAAAGATCTGACCAAGATCTCTTTGACACCAATATCTCTTTGACAAGGTGATACACGCCTTGCAAACCCAAAATCAAAGAAGATTGATGAGGGAAGAATCAACAATTGAAGGAGCTTTACCAACTAAGCACCAGAATGTGACCAAATACAAGAAAAACAAGAACTTTGATGGAACCGGATCAAGTACAACATCAACCAATGCAAAAGGAAATTGGAAGAAATC
Organism: Glycine tomentella; assembly: GCA_007407185.1. Taxonomy (NCBI): domain Eukaryota; kingdom Viridiplantae; phylum Streptophyta; class Magnoliopsida; order Fabales; family Fabaceae; genus Glycine; species Glycine tomentella. The sequence goes on along the minus strand of PYAF01001705.1, from coordinate 290,667 downwards.
TTATCCACATTGCCAACACGGCAGAAAGAAAAGACATCATCCATTCATATGCTGGAAAAGACCTGATGCTAAGTGCAGTAAGTGTAATGAAATGGGACATGAAGCTATTATTTGCAAAAACAAGAATCAACCACACAAGGAAGCTATAAAGGCTGCTGATCCGGAGGAGGAGTACCTATTTGCTGCTACATGTTTCTCTAGTATTGAATCAAGTCAAAATTGGCTTATTGACAGTGGTTCGTCGTACTAAGCACATGACAAACAACAAGGATTTATTAAAGGAACTTAGCAATATAAGCACATTGAAGGTACGAGTTGGAGATGGCAAGTTCATCAATGTGAATGGAAAGGGAGCTGTAGCAATCTCAACCAACAGAGGTACAAAACTCATTTATGATGTGTCATATGTTCCTGAAATTGATCAGAGTTTGTTGAATGTTGGACAACTAGATGAGAAAGGTTATAAAGTATTGTTTGAAAACAAAATTTGTTGATTAAAGATGCACAAGACAAGGATATTCTCACAGTAAAAATGAGAGGAAAAAGTTTTGCTTTAAATCCATTGGAGGAGGAGGAACAATTTGTTTTTTCAATAAAAGAAAATATCAAAGAAAATTCTCACAAAAGGCAGAAAGTTGAAAAAAAAACAAGCAAATTCTAAAATAGCAGCCTAAGTCCCAAAGTAGTTCAACTAAAGAAAAATTTGCAATTATTGCACAAGAGCATACAAACAAGAAGATACACTTGAGGGAGAAAGATGAAAGAAGATACACATGTGAAGGAAGCAATAGTTTTTCAGCAATAAGTCGGTTTCAAATTTTAAATTAGTTTTTGATTCTGTTTTTGAATCATCGGTAGGCAGTAACAGTTCCTAAAATAAAGGAGCATGATCTTTTATTCAGTTATTTAATGTAATTAAATATGAGGCTTATTGAATAAAAAATTGTGCCAGTAGTTCCAAATTAAACTCACGTTCTTCTCTATTATTTTTCCTTCTCTCCTAAGATTTTTTTTTTAAATTAAAACCAACAAGAATAAATAATCATATTATGTTTCTCGCCAGCTCATACTGATGGAATTTGATAAACAATGGCCATGGCTTAATGCTAGTTGACAAGAATTAGCATCATATCATATCTGAATTTGATAAACAATGTTCTACTTTTATGTCCTTATTTCATCAAACATTGGCCATGGCTTAATGCTAGTTAACAAGAATTAGCATCATATCATATCTGAATCCCTCTTGTGCAACTATTATCAATTCAGCACAGGCAAACAACAGAACATCAAAAGCAAGAAAGAAGAGACATCAAGTGATCAATAAATTTCGATTTAAAATTACACTAAGACAAAACAAGACTAGTTTCAAGAAATGGAGGATCATTAGCAGTACACATATTAGAAGAAAGAATATCTATGAAGATAACATGCATAATTTTACTCATCTAGGACTGAGAAATTCATCAGAGATGCCAAAAGGCAGTGGACTGACCATAAATTCCTGTTCAATAAGGGCGAGACTTTATGTGCAAGTTCTCATGTTGCATAATATGGACCAAAGAAGGACAACCAATCATCTTACATTGACTTGCATAAACATAGATGAAACTTACTGCTGGAAGATCATATTAAAAAAGGATGGTTGAACACCAACTCCAAAGCTTTAAATAGCATGATCTATTCACACAAATATTCATTTATAAACTAGGGGCATGCCATGTTTTGCAGAGATTGACACTGGAAAGCCATTCATGAAGGCAGAGAATAGAAAACAACCCAAATAACTCCAACTTAGTCATATTTGAGGGGATTTGATTTCTAAATCAAAGAAATTAGAATTGATTTCTTAATCAAACCAAAACAATTCTATAAAAGGAAATAAAATCAATTCTACTTTCTAATGATTCCCAACACATTGGAAAGGATTCCGTGGAGTATTCAACTTCCAGTTGAAATGATTTCTTCTAAAATTGTTCTTCTGAACCATTACTTCTCAAAAGCATTGAATCAGATAGTAACAGTCCTCAAGAAAACCTCCAAACTCCGGCTTAACAAAGTCCATCCACATCAGAAAATGCAGAATTACATAGCTGAATCACTCAATTACATGCATTCATATCCAACATAAAGCAATGGTTGACTGAACTCAACATAAATCAACAGAAACAAAAGGGTAATTTACCTGATGTCCACTCCCCCAGATGAGACATGTGCTGAAACATTCTTGGAAACCCATTTTTCAGCTGCTTGCATACTGTTAGCCAGTGTGTAGAGCATGTCATTTGGTATACCCACCATCACCTGAATCCCAGACTTCTTAAGAGCATCTAGAATATCAGGGTCGGCATCAAAAAGCTTAACTTTCTGAATACCATTGTCCTTCAGCATTTTCACTATAGTGGATGCGGGCAAAGGGTGTGTTAATTGTGTGCCCCAATTAATACCAATTCCACTCACTAAACCCACCAACAGTGCACCAAATAATATAAGAACAAGGCACCCCCTAAGCTTTCCACACCCCATCAACTCCATAAAAAACTGAACCAAGATAAACACCAATAGAAAAAAAAAAAAAGAACCAAATCTATGCTCTTTTGTTGGAGTATATCAAATCTGAACCTCAAAGGTGGGTTTTTTATTCCTGGATTTCAACAAGTTTGTTGTTTTATTCTGCAACCAGGCATGCATAATGAAAATAGCAGAATCTGAATAATAATAGTTCAACAACCACACAGACACAGTGATTTGATAGCAGAAGATTACTAACACCACAAGTGAAGAAGTTTGGTTAGAACACAAAGGGTGAATCAGTGACACAAAAGCAAGATCAACAAGTATGGAAAGTGCCAAAGAGAGACCCCCCCCTCGATGGAAAATTCTCAGAAAGTAAACAAACAAAAGATGAAGCGGTAAAAAGGCAAGCAGAAAGGTAATTAAGAAAGAACAGATCGGTTTGGATTGCAGAAACTTTTTTGCTATGCTAAGCACTTTACTGTTCTGTACAAGCAGCAAAGAGAAAGAGAGGAAGGGGTGAGTGAGTAGTGAGAAAACGAGGAGAGAGAAAGTGGCATTATTGAATTATGTATGAGAGAGAAGAGTTTTATGGTGGAGAATCTTCTTTTTCTTTGGGTGCAGAAAGTAGCCAAGCATTCCCAGCAAAGTGGTACACCACACTTTGTTAAGAAAAACTACAGAAAATCCTACGTAGCTACTCACTTATTACATGTAATAAATGAATGCTATTGTTTTTTTCTCCTACAACAAAATTCACGTTGACTTCTGAAATTGTTTTCTTGTAATTAAAGCCCCTAGGTGTTGAAATTGTTTGGTACGAGTATAAGACTAATTCACATACTTCATGGTTATCAAACTCTTGATTTTAATTGTAGAAATGTTCATTTTTATGATTCTATTAAATCTCTTCGAGTTAAATTGCACATAAACTCGTTTTCAAAATAAAATCACACGATCGTACGATCTTGGGTAGAATCGCGATTCTATGAGTTTGGCTTATGGCGAAACGACATCATTTTTCATGAGTCAGGTAGGTTGCTTCAAGTGTCATTTTTTCAATCTTCTTCCTCACCTGTGTTGCTCTGTTTCAGTCTTCTTCGTGCCTTCGTTCTTTCTCACCCTGTGTACACAAACCTCATTCTTCGTGCCTTCGTTCCTCCTTGTTCAATCTGGTCGCTGGTCTATTACTCACTTCGTCGTCGCTCTGTGGCTATGTCGTCATCGCTCATTTGTGTTCTCCTTGCTCTCCTCACTTTGTCACTTGGTGACTTTGTCCTTGATCATGTGCTGCAGCCTGCAAGTATTTTTCATTCCTTTTAGACAACTTGTGTTGGTCTTTGAATAGTCTAGGAAATTGTTGCAGTTACAAACCCATAAGAAATTGATGTTTGAATAGTGGGTTCCATGCTTTCTATAAGTGAGTAATTGGGTTTGTAAGAGTATTTTTAGTGCTAGATCTTGAACTCAAGATCTGATCTTCACTATATCTCCAAATAAAGGAGGTGAAAAGATCTCCAACATGAAGAATGAGTTCTTGTAAAAAAACCCTCAAGATCTACACATTGTTCAAAAAAGAATAAATTGTTTTCCTCTTTCTCTCTCCCTAAGATCTCAAAATGAGATGTACCACTAACGAAAAAATGAGAGAAATCTTAAGAGATCTTCAATTCTATTTGTTCTAAGGGAACTACCAAAAAGTAGTCTAAGATCCCAATTTGAGATCTACCACTAAAGATGCTCTTATGTGCTTAATTAAATTGAAGTTGGCTTAGCACAAGGAGATACGTATGTACATATGGTTCTATTTCATGCTTTCTAAATAGTCTAGCATTGTAGCACACTAGCACGTACATAAAAATGTGAAGTTGAGACGTAAAAGGTTCATGAATTTACTTGGTTTACAAACTATAATTATCTCCTGCACAACATAATATAGTGTGATTCATGAATTTATTATTATTTTTATTTGAAGTAGACTCTTACAATTTTACGATTCGAGTCTACGAGTCGAGTCTACAGAACTCCCACGAATTTACGTAAACTCTCGATTTTCACAATCTTGCTAGACTTAGATCTATTTAAACTGTTTAGTCCTTTTTTAATGGAGTAATATGTTTTGTAGAAAAAAATATTATCTCACACAAATTATAAAATTAATTTGGTGATTAAAAGAAGAAAAAAAATATAGGTTTAAATTTATTCTACTAACAAAAATTAATAGTATTTGTTAATAATAAAACTTTATAATTCTGTGAAAAAATTATAGCAAAACTAACATTGATTGATTAAAAAAACATAAACTTAGTAAATATGTGTTATTAATTAAGTCACATTTATTAAATTGTTGATGAAACTTTCCAAAAATTAAAAATGAACCAAACTAGATCAAGCATTAAAAATTTGAATCATTTTTAACAATATAACAAACTAAAGAAATAGATTAATACTACCAACTGTATCAAGAAAACATTAATACTACCAAAAACAATTTAAATTTAGGTAAGGCAAATTATTTTTCATTTCTTTTCAGGTTGAGGAGAACAATTTTAAGGGTCTTCTTCATCAGTCTTTAGAAAATTGGTTAAAAACTAAAAGAAATATATTTATTGTAAAATTGTAGAAGAGCATAAAAAAAAGTCATAAACAACATAATTTTGTGCATCTCAATAAAAAAATTATCTTTTAATATTTTAATTAATATCTCAATGATACCGATTAACATTTATCTCTTTTTTAAAAATTTGATTTGGGTTCATTCGATTTTGTTTGTTAAACCTACCTATAAATAAACCTAACAAAAGTTAATGAGCTTTTCTTTTAATGTTTTTTTTCTCATTTCTTGCTCAATTCAATTCAAAACTATAAAAACAATTTGGTTGTAGCAGTGGTGGACCTAGGAATTTTAGTTTATGTCCGCACACTTAGTGGGGGTTCGGGGGTAGCGCCCCCAAAAATTTTTTTTGTAAAGAACATTTAAATCGACGCTTTATGTACAAAGTTATAAATCCACTCAAAATATAGTTGTTTATATAACAAGATGCAGGTAATAGTTTGATCAAACATTAAGCTCCTAAATTTTACCAATCATCCAAAACAAATATGAGAATATACTCCAGTACATCCATATATCATCATTTTATTTATAATGGTGAATAAAAAAGTCAACATTACATGTACAAAAGGCGAACAAAATCACAGTAAGGACCCTCATCTCTAGAATATTAACTTGAGCAAGAATGTCAAACCTGACATCAATTAGAAAATATAAAAGTCATTCCCCAATTAAACCCAACTAGCGAGCAAAAGATATGAAGCAAAAAAAGTAAAGTAACACAATAAAACAAAGTGTAGAAAATACCGTGATTACAAAAGCCTTCTTCGATTCTTCATTCCTTGAAAATATTGCATTATATCTTCATCATCAATCTTATTAAATGTATCACGTTCAACATAAGTTAGCATGCAGGAATTAAACCAATCATCACTCATTTGATTGCGCAACTTATCCTTAACAAAAGTCATTGCATAAAAAACTCGCTCAACACTAGCTGTTGCTACCGGTAGAACGAGTGCCAACTTTATCAACAAATAAACCAATGGATAAATAATATCCTTTCTCTTCTCAATCATCTTCAAAGCAAGGTCAGAAATTCTTTTCAAATTGACAAAATCAGAATCAACTCTTACATCAACAATAAAATTACCGAGACTTGAAGAAAGAAAAGGAATATCTGCATGCTCATCAAACTCCAAAGGATAAAATCTAGCAAACTCAATCAACTTTTCTTTGTTAAAAGTACCAAATGAGTCACGAGGATCAAGACAACTCAAACACTCAAGCAACTTGGTATTGACATTATCAAATCGATCACCTGACTCTTGAACCTGTGTATCTATCACTGTATTAAATAACTCTATTTTAAAGTAGTGCAAGAATGTGAATGATTCCAATCTTCGTCTTGATCTCCCTTTAGGACAATAACCATCCTCCATATTCGGAATGTCAATATCATATTTATTGGCAAAAAGGTTTGTTTCTTGAAGCAATTCATCAAAGCCATTATCTCTCACCTCTTGTAAACGAGACTTGACTACGTTCACTAAACCAATTGCATTTAAAAGGTCTTGATCTTTTCTTTGTAGTGCTTGTGACAACTCATAAGAAATTCCCAAGATAAGTTGCATAAGATGCAACAAGAATGCAAACTCAAAATCCTCCATGGCATACAAAATGCAACCTGCATCAGTTCTTGCAGCATCATTCTTAGGATCGTCTTCAATAGTTTTCATCAAGGAAATTATTGGAGAAAATAATGAGACAACACTTGTAACTGTACCAAAATGGGAACCCCAACGAGTGTCTCCAGGTCGCTTTACGATTGTCTCTTGATTTAAACATTTTCCAGTTGGTATTTCACCACAAGCAATTCTTTCAACGACATGCTCATATTGATTCATTTGAAGAATTTCCTTCCGCTTGCATGAACCCCCCACGACGGTAGCCATCTTTTGAAGCATGTCAAAAAATTATTGAATCTTTTTGTGATATTTTGCAACTTTCACAAGTGTCAACTATAACTGATGAGCAAAACAATAAATGTATAATGCAGATTTATTATCTGCCAAAATCAAACTCTTAAGCCCTTTGAATTCACCCTGCATATTACTAGCACCATCATAGCCTTGACCGCGACATTTGGACAAACTTAAACCAAGTTTAGAAAAAAGTCCATCAATCGCTTCTTTTATTGATTGTGCAGTAGTATTTGAAACATGAATTATGCCAATAAAACATTCAACAATAGACCCCTTCTTGTTTACATATTGAAGTACAACTGTCATTTGTTCTTTAATTGCAACATCACGAGTTTCATCAACTAGCAAGGAAAAGTAATCATTCCCGAGATCACTAATTATTGCTTTAACAGTCAAATCAGCACAAGCTTGAGCAAGATCTTTCTGAATTTTTGATGATGTCAATTTGTGATTATCGGGGGCATTTCGCAAGACCACATCACTCATCTCTTTATTTGGCAATGTATAAAACTTTAGAGTTTCAAGAAACAAACCTTGTTGATTTGAACTTTCAGATTCATCATGTCCCTGAAAAGGCTGACCATTTCATAGTAGGTATCTAACACAATCTAAGAAGCTTTCAGTCGAATATGATAATCAATTCTTTGTTATTCAGAAATATTTGAAAAGGCAATATCAATATGTTACTTTTGCTTCATCAAATCTTGACCAGCTTGATAACATCTATTATCATCACTCCTATACTTCCTAACATGAATTTTGATTCTATCTTTCTTCTGCCAATTTTTGAACCCTTTACTGACAAATGCTTCCTTTGTCGAACCACTACCTCCAACCTTCATATCAAATAGATAACAATACAAGCAAAACATGCATCTTGTGATACACTATACTCCAACCAAGAACCAAATTCTTCATACCACTTAGGATTGAATCTACGCATTTTCCCAAACATTTCCATTTGAGGGAATGGTTTAAGAATTGGTTGAGTTGGCCCCTTCAGCAAATAAGCTCTCTGAATTTCCTCTCTCTCAATAGGATTTGATGTCATTGAATAAATTGAAGGTCTTTTCCCGGATCCGCTTCAAGATTATCTATATTAACTTTTGCTTGAGGTGGTTGTTCAAAACTTTGAAATTGAGATGCTTGTGGTAGTACATTTTGACCTTGAGATTGAGGAGAATTTTTCACAATTGAAACATTTTATCTCTGAGGTTGGTCGGATTTAGTTCCTGTATTTGTGAATTTTTTACGTTTGAAATAAGATGTTATCCCTGACAAATAAAAGAAAATATCAATTATACTGTTTATGTTATTAAAACAGTTATAACAAATACCATTCATATAGAAAGTTACCTTTCATTGAGACTTGTTAAATTATTATGAACAAGACAGGTCAACAGGAAAACCAAATAAGTAATCAGTGTGAATTCGACCAGCCACCAATTCTTTCCCTTGACTCTAACAGAACAACCTGACCAAAAATAAAAAAAAAAGAGGCATTATCTGCCACTTCATGCAATTTCTATAGGTTCATCATAAATTCATAATAATTATCCAATTCTTTATGCAGGAATTATCCAATTAAGGTTGGACTAGGTGTTAACAACATAACATTACATTTGAACAAGCATTGTAAAACCATTAAAAGCAATTATTTCTGCAACTAAGTAAAATTTCCAATAAAAGCCACATTTGAGTCCAAAATTTAGTAACAAATTTCTGCATAAAATTGTTTTTTTACAGAACATTACATTTGAGGTTTCCAATTAGTAACATATCAAGCAACATTTACTCAACAAATTGTTTTTTCACATTATGTTTTTTCAATGCATGATGCATCCATCAATTTTATTGTTTTTTCCACCCGAGTCCTGAGATGTAACAGAACAAATTCCTCAATGGCTGACAGAATTAAAAAAACGCAAGGATTTTGGACTCATCAGCCAACAATTCCTACAGGTTCAAGTTCAACAATTCCTGAATGAATGGTTGACAGAAATTAAAAAAAAACAAATAAAAAATGCAAGGTTTTGGAAGTCACGCGTGTCACGGCTGTCATAGAAAGCTCTTACAAAATAGACCAAGGTTGAAGACGGTAGCGGCGGGACAAAGAAGCCTCCCTGGACAGCGAAGACAGATGAAGGTTGAAGACGACATCGCGAGGCTTGAAGACGGCGAGCAATGATGCTGGCTTGAACGGACGGGGGTCGCGAGCCTTGAAGACGATGTTGTGAGCCTTGAAGACAACGTCACGAGGCCGAAGCTTGAAGTTGAAGAGGAGGTCTGGTTCTGGTCGATGGCGCCGCACGGATGAGGGAAAGGAAGAAGAAAACCTAAAATGAAACTCCTGAAACGACGCCGTTTTGGTTACTATTAAGAAAAAAAAACAAAATATTAATGTTCGGACATTGGCCACCCCATGGGTCCGCCGCTAGGTTGTAGTCGTCATAAACTCATTCAATTCAAAATTTAGAATATAATACACGATGGTTGTGGCCGTTCCCCAAAGAACTAGTACTTTCTTTCACTAAAGCGTTTTCAAATATTAATTTGTCAAAGTTATTTGTTTAATCAATTATTTTTTGGCTCAATGAGTATCTATCCACAACAAAATTCTTACACTAATAACAAAAACCAATTTTACTTTTTTATAAGATATAAATTTATTCCTTATCAACTAAACCAATTTTTAGTTTTGAATAATCTATCTTTTATCTTTTATCAATGGGTTGTTATGGTGAAGTAAGCAAGTTTACTAAGCATAGAAGAGAGACAAAAGAAGGATCACGAAGCTGGATGACATACTTTCCATTTTTCATCATAAAATAGTGACACATACCATGTGTATGTAATAAGAGTATCAGACTTAATAATCTTAATGTTTAAGGCTTTAAGGAATTTGTCTCCCTCCTCGATCATTGTAAATCCTATCTGTCCTACTTGTTGGAAATCGACAATCACACACAAATCGAAAAGCAGAAAAGAGAATAGGGAAGAGAGATATGACACAGTGTTTTACCCTGGTTCACCCAATGTAGGCTACGTCCAGCTTGTCTGTACTATAATCACCTCACCGACACTCGTTACAAGTCACTCAGTTTACAAGGGGATTATAAATAGGATTAAAAGAAACCCTAAC
>PYAF01001705.1:243204-270750 GCA_007407185.1 Glycine tomentella | reverse complement strand
CAAATATATAGATTGATTTTTTTAAAATATTTTTTCCATTTTTATTATTAGTTATAAAATGTTTTTTTAAGATTTATATAATAAGGATTTTGCTAACCAATGTCCATATTAAGAAACTAAAAGAAACATATTTATTATAAAAATCATAAGAGAGTCTAAAAAGTATAGACAACACAATTTTTGCATATCTCAATAAAAATCTTTATTTATCCTTTTAGTTTCTCAACCAATTCTCCAAGAACACCGGTTAATATTTGTCATATAATAATAATAAAGGGAATTTTGTTATTTTTGATCAGTTAAAACTAATTTTAAGAAAATACAAATACGAGTAAAATGATATTTTTCTTAAAGAAAATAAATGATATTTTCTCCAAACTTTATGTATTTGTTTTGTTTGACATAGAAAAAATCAAACGTGGGTTTGGAATATTCGAACGGGGTTTTGCATCAATTGCGTCTTCTTAATTTTAAAATACTACTTGGTTAATTGTTTCATCCCATCCCAATGTAATTTAAGCCGTAAAAGACCGTTTAACTAGATATTAGTACTCTACAATAAAATTTATAATATTTAGCACAATAAATTAATTGGGGTTAATTATGTTTTTTTTTCCTGAATTTTTTCAGATTTTCACTTTTAGTTCTTAATAAAAATGTTGACCAATCTTATTCTGAGATGTTTTTATTCATTAGCATTTTTATTTCATCATTAAGTGATGTCGTTAATGGATGATGTGACGGCTACTGTAAGTGTCCCGTGTTATATTTTTGCGGCAACTCATTTTCTGGCGATTTAAATCGTCATAAATTGTTAAGTGAGCTTTGCTGAGAGGTATTAAACATTATTTGGCGGTTAAAAGCCACAAGAAATTACTTTTCATATGAACAACATCAATCAAAAGGATGATGCTCAATGAAAGTGAAACAATTGATGATAACAAACACAGCGGAGCAAATAAGAGAAACGTATTAATTGAAGAACAAAAAAAAAATAAAAAGCCAACTCTTTTGCCTAGCCAGCCAAGGGTTTATTCTCTTCTTACCTTTTCTATTTAATTCCCAAAACAAAAACAAAAACAAAGGTAATCAGTAATTACCATCACATTTTATAGGGCAATTTTACAGGGAGTTGAAGGGGTGAAGTAGATGGTGGAGGGGGTGCGACGGTAGGGGTGGCGACGTGCAAGGCATCCCTAATGCAAAGAGTGACAATGTAGATCCAGACGTGACAAAAGAAGAAGAAGAAGGATTTGCAAGTGGCGAGTTCGAGCTCTCTGTCATGTTTGAATATAGGAGTCGTATTGGTGTTGTGATTATGTACTTAAAAATTTAATTATTGGCTAGTGGCTGCTCCCAAATCCAGTTGGACGAAAGTATTGAAATGGGTGCAAGCTCTCTTATGTATGAACTAGGTTTTTTACCCATGCACATACACACGGGTCGTTCCACTCCGTTACGTTCCTTTAAATCATTTATGATATTTAAGTTTTACATTTGGATGCATGTTTACAAAAAAGCTTTTGATTATTAACGGGTTAACCACAACCCAAATTAATTAAGGTGCATGTTTAGGATATAAGTAGTATTCAATAAGGTTAATTACAAAAGGTAACATGTTTATATATATATATATATATATATATATATATATATATATATATATATATATATGTCAACAAAGCAACCAAGGTAGAGCAAAGGCTATGGGAAAAAAGGCTTCTTATATTTGCTATCAACGCATAAACTAGATGACTATGTTATTTGTTGGGTCGGGAAACTCCATGATGAACTCCAAGTTAGCTTTCAGATTATTGTCCTTTGCAAACTGTTTCCAGCCACATCCAATTTTAGCGCTTTTTCTCCAATGGTTGTAGACAACCTTGCTCTATGTGGTTCCTTCAAAATTAAGATGTGTGAATCTTGTGTCTTGCAGAAAGTAATACATTGTGCTTAGAACATCCTGAAATAAAGAATAAGTATTGTTAGAAGTGTATACATTGATAGTATTTATAAATGGGTAAAATCTTTAATGTGTAGTAATTTGTATCTTACCAAGGCACTGACAAACAACTTGTTTTTGGTTAGCAGAACACGGAAGACAACAGATTTAGGGTTTTTCCTGTATAGGGAGTGCCATTTAGGAAATGCATGCACCTCAGAACTGGTTTTATAGACAATCATGTAGAAGAAAGATTGTCCATAATGTATCAATGTTAATTGACAATTTCCTTCAAAATGGTAGTACTCTCTAATTGCCATCCAGCCTGAGCCAATTCGAGGGTTTTCTAGAGATTTGTTGTACTTGACCATATGATGATTGCCATGAGCATCAATCAGATGTCATGTTTCATCCAAATGGTCTTTCCATCTGATTGCAAAGCTTATGGGAATATCTGTATAAGGCTAAAATTTCATAAAAAGCAAAAAGAAATTAGTTATTTAAATAAGCTTATGTGTAATGCATAGCAGATTGATAATAGTTTACCTGGTTTGTAACATGCACAATGTTGATACTTTCATAAGGTGTCCTATTAATCTGCACCATTGTTGCAGCTATTTCCTTTAGATGAGCTTCATGTTGATTCATTTTTGTTGAGTTACACATAGAACATAAGAAATCTTATCAATAATCAGCATCATTGAATTACATAAATTGTTTGAGTGTGCAATAAAGTACATAACATGTTAATGTAGTATGTATTTCAATAGAAATTAAAGCTTTTGCAATGGCTGGGTAAATATTTTTAGGCACACACGTGTGGTTAATATGAATACTGATCAATCATTTTTTGATTGGTCAATATGTTGGAAAAAGCATGATGCATGGACACTACATGTATATGGCAGATACATTTCATTGAACATCAATTTCAATTAAATTAGGAACAGATTAACAGACACAAATTTGTTAGAAAAATAACATCATGGGTCTAAGAATTATGCACTACACAAGTGAATCAATAACTACATTTTCAGCTTCATTAAAAGATTGATTTTTTGTGTGTGTGTGTGTGTTGTTCCCATTTTGGTTTAAATGAGAATGTATTGAACTGTTAACAGTGAAGACAATAGTTCTAGGTTTCCAGTTAGAACAGTGCTTTGAGAGATTACTATTCTTACTCAATAATGATCTTACAGATAATACATAGGCATTTGGTATCAGGGGCTATAGCTAACTATGTTGAAGCTCCTCATTCGCATGTGGTAAGCACATATATAGATTTATACATGCTTCTGGACAATCATCTGGTCATAGAAATTTTTATGTACTCGCTAATGTTCACTTAGTCATTATACTTCATTATTTTATTACGTGGTGTGTGACGTTGTATATTCTATTGGAAGTTAATCGTTCCAAATGAGTTGACCAGCAAAAAAATCTAAGTTTTGTAGAGTGATGACCCAAAACACAATACACTTAAAATCGTATGGATGTAGTATAACAACGCAGTGAAAAATGACACAATAGTGTAAGGAAAAGTGCAGTACATTGAACATACATACTAGGAGCAGTTGAGCGTTGGGTTTCTATGGTGTTGTTGACGATGTGTTTGTTTAGCATGGTGGTGTACAGGTTCGGCTGAGTGATGTATACTTCACCGTGGTTTGGTTTGCCTATTGAGTAGATGAGTAGCAGAGTCGTGTTGTGTCCTCAGTTTGTGCCTATGAGATGCACATGTTCGGCTAAGTGATGTATGCCTCACTGTGGTTTGCTTTGCCTGTTCAGTGGATGAGTTGCAGAGTTGTGGTGTGTCCTCGGTTTGTCCCTATGATCAAGTGACTATTCTGTTTCCCTAGCTTTGCAATTTATGAAGAAGTATTTAGTGGAGTGGAAGGTTGTCAATAAAAGCATGTAAAAGCCAGGTTCATTGTTTGGTGAATGAATAGTATATGCAATTTATGGCATTGGTCAAACAAATGGACATGGATATTTTGATGTTAAGTACACGGCTAATCCACTGACAATGAAACTACGACTTTTAAGTGGCTTGCCATCAAGGGCCTAACTGAACCAAAGTAGATAAATATTATTTACAGACCTTTCATGTGATTAAAATTATGAAAAACTATAAACATTTTTCTACAGATCAAATAAAAATAAATATTAAATTGAATACATAAATGCATATACATATGTTTTGTCCATACTCTGACTTTGACTTGATTGGACCTACTTATGTGGACAGTAAGATGAATAAGAGATTTTGTCCATACTTTGGCTTTGACCAATTATGGTATATTTTAATATTTTTTTAAACTTAAGTCACAAATATCCAGTTGCATTTTTGCATTGGTCTAAAAGAATTTAAAGTGCACCTTCTATTTGTCTCCTCTCACCCATGAAATGTTTGAACTGCATATGTTGAGCATTTATGAAAGGAACTAATCAAGAGAGTGGATTATATATTAGTTATATACTTTAGTTGCAAACGGTTAATGATCAGCAATTCATAGTGGTATTCAAGAAAGTAATTTGTAATTTGCAAGCCTACAATTATTGCGATCAATCTTAAATTTAACATGGTAGCACCAGACAACATGGCAGCACCAACATAAAGAAGTTTGTTTTGGAAGACTTTATTATTACTTTATAATTTTTAATATCCAAGTATTTATGATGATGTCACAGGTCAGTATTCATAATTAGTTTTGATTTTCCTTCTTGTAGAGAAAACAAATGTTTGGTTGATTCATCAATATGTCAATACACAATAAGACCTATATAAAAAACTATAGTAATGATATTTGCAGTGATCATGCTGTTGAATATGACAGCTGAAGCCTAATCTTGTACCAACAAATAAAAGCATACAGACTTTAATATATGATGTTGAATTCTACCTAAGAACCAAAATGAAATAGTTAATATAACTAAGAACAAAAAAACTACAGATCTGTTTAATACAAGTTGGTCATGGTAATTGTTGTGATCATGTTGTTGGATATGACAGTTGGAACTAAATCATGCAGCAATATTACAGTAATTTTTGTGATCATCTTGTTGGGTATGACAGTAGAAACTTGCACCTACAACATCATTACAATTTAGTTGCAGGCACAATATGAGAACAACTTTGGATTATACATGTTTCGTGAGTAATTGATCCAAAATACATTGCAAACTAAATCTTGAATGCAAAAGACTAATTATCACTGTTAATAGGTAAATTTTAAATAACAATTCTATAATCAAGTATAAAGATTAGCACATACTATAGATTTTGGAAAACTTCTTTGAAAACCACATTGGTTGTTTTTGTTTGTGGTTTTCTTTCTTTGTCATGAATGAGAACTTTCAATCCATTTGGACTGTTGACTCTTGAGAATGCTACATAAAGTTGACCATGGCTGAAAACTGGATCAGGAAGATATACTCCAACACATTCAAGAGATTGGCCTTAAGATTTATTGATTGTCATAGCATATACGACTATTATTGAGAATTGTCTTCTTACCATCGTGAAAGGCCAAGGAGATAGTGATGGTGATAATGACATCCATGAAATGTAAACCAACGATCCAATATTTTAACCAGAAACAATTCGTGCTTCAATAACATGATTAGTCATTTTGGTGACAATTAACCTTTTGCCATTGCAGAGCCCTTCCTCCTGATCCAAAAATTACGAATCAACATAATAGGTGTCGCTATTTTTAACTTGTTTTGATGATTAGGTAATCCAGATGTTTTTAAAGAATGTAGAAACTTCGGTGTAATAGATTGGTAAGCTTGGCTTTCTTCCACATCTGTCATGTCAATTGAATCAGAGCTTAAATATTATTTTTCCTCACCTGGAATCATGTTTAATACATGGTCATTTGTTTATCAACAACCTCAATGGTTGAAGCCAGTATAGCCCTGGTACTGAGAAAGTGTTCATCATTATAATGGTGGTTCAGATCTGGATATGTATTGGTAACAATGGATTCTATAGGATCGTTGAAATCTGTAATTAAAAATTCAAATGGGATTTCTATATCAGAAAATCCATCATTACCTTGGCCTAACTTCCCATCACCAACCTATATAAGTCACTCAAAAAACTTCTAAATTTTTTTGTTCATTAGACACTTCTGAGTTATGTTACAACCGCATATTCCTTGTCAATTTTAAAACACTGCAATAATCCCAAAGATACGAAGCATTTAAAGTAGCATTAACAATGTCTGATTTGCTGCCTTTAAGTATGACGGGTAAAATTTGGCGAAAGTCACCTCCAAAAACAAAAACTTTTTCGCCAAAAGGCAAACCATCTTCTTGAGACATATGCATGATGTCCTTTAAAGATTTGTCCAATGCTTCAAAACATAACCTGTGTGCCATAGGAGCCTCATCCCATATGATTAACCATGTTAACTATAACAGGCTAGCTAGCTTTGAATGTGCAAACTTTGGATATTACATGTTGAATTTTCTAAAGTAGGCACAAGGATTGCAAACTTTGAATGTGCAGTTCTGCCATTGGGTAATAACAATGACGCAATACCACTTGAAGCCACTGTTAAAACAATTGCACCTTTGGAATGTAATGCATAGGCCAATGTCTTCCATATAAAAGTCTTGCCAGTACCTCCACAACCATATAAGAAGAAAACTTCACCACGCTGTTTGTTGACAGCATTGATGATATTAAATACATTTGTTTGCTCATCTGGGTTTGAAATAAAATAAATAACCTGTTACATAGAGTGTACAATTTAATTGTTTGTATTGTATTTGTAATTCATTTGATTATCTAACCTGTCAAAGTGGCAAAGCATGACTCAAATTCAGATTGCAATTGAATCTTGTCATAATTTTGCTCAGCATAAATATATTTATTTTCAAAGTGGGGTTGCACTACATCAATTGGAAAAGGCATGGTTGGATAATCCTTTAAGGATTTTTTGTTAAATTGAAGAATTCCTTCAATATGTAGCAATACTAAATTTTGTAATTCTTCAATTGGCAATTGCAATTCTGTGAAATAAAAGAATGAGATGTAATTTTGGATATGTGAATATAAGATGCAGATTATATAAAAAATATATATTTGACATGTTTCTAAGCTTCCTTTGCTCATGTAGAATCCCATCAATAAGATAGTCACATGTTTGACGCCAGACATGCTCTGCTCTGTCCATGCTATTGGATATAAGCATTGTAACAAACAATTTTCTTAAAAATATACTAGAACCCCACTGGTATGCTTCTGCCAAAGCCTCAATGTACTCCTTATCATTATGCAAAATCCTCATTGCAAAACAAGCTTCTCTAAATGAAGGATACAATTGACCTTGCACTGTATGGATTTGTTTATAACTGGTTGGCCCTTTAACCACTATCAACATCATTCTAAGACAATATAATTCTCCAGTACTTAGAGGAACCCAGTTAAGTCTTCCAATGGTGTTACCTTGTTTCTTGGCTTCCAATGTCTGTCCTTAGGTACATATGTAAATTTTTTAACAAACTGTACATAAGTTAGATCTCTAACTTCAGCAAAAATGGTATTAGCTTGTAGCCAGGATGTAAACATGGACTTTTTAACTGTTGGCTTTGACAGTAAAGCGTCAATGTCATCATCATCCTCAAATATGACTTAATTTTCACCAGGTAGATGAAAGTACAATCATTCAACAGCAGGTGATCTCCTGTGTATATGGAATGAAAATATTCTCCAGCACGCTTCACATGGAGAAATATACCTACCACCATAGTGTTTAAGCTCATCAACACACTGATTTGTTATTCCAACATCGTCTTGCACAGGCACAAGAGTAATTGTTATGCGATCATATCCTTTATGAATGTACTTGAATAAATATTAGATAGATCTTGATTGGTTGCACCATTCTACATTGATTTGAGCTTGATATTTCAACAGCAGCTTTGCATTTTATGGGACTACATACCTATTGTCCAACATGATTTCATTTTTTTCAATGTATCTCCCATCATCACGTCTTTTGTAAACATGATAGCCGTCTTGGTCAACAACAGTCTCAACTTGCCATTTTTTTTTTGGGTAAGAATCTAGAACATCTTCCATCTTTCATGCATCGGGACCTTTTGTTAGCAACGCAACACGGACCATGCATCATATGATTTTTGGCACACTCATAGAGTTGTGGCTCTTGAATTGGATCTGGTATTTCAGCTGATATAATGCTATCAATATTTTCAGGAGATGGATACTTGCTGGAAGGATGTAAAAAAACAAGATATGATCATGTGGCAAGCCCCGCTTTTGGAATTCAATTGTGTATATATCTGCAACAATTATATTATCAGACAAAACACCAAGTAAAAAAATTGAAGTTGATAATAATAAGTGACTTGCAGTGCAGGTCTTACATGCAACCACATTGCCCAAGAATTGTTTATCTTTCAAGTCTGAAATGAATTGTTCTAGCTTGAGTTTAAAAATTCTTGTGACAACATTGGGCCGATCTGGTGCAGTCAAATTAAGCGCTATCACAGACCTTTGAATTTTCGACCAATAAGGATTACAAGTGAACGTCAAGAATAAATCTGGGAATCCAACCGTGCTACATATGGTCATTCCATCAAAGTATAATTGGTCCATATACCTAAAACTTCCAACAAACGATGAAGGAAGGACAATATGCTTTCCACTATTGCCACATTGATTATCAACTCCTTCATGTGAGGCAATCAAAGTGTTGTATGTAACACAACGTAGCTGCTTTTTATGTGTTCTTATAAACATTAATCATTCTGATTCCATCATTGTGTAACCATCAACAATAAATTGCTGAAAAAGTCTTCTAGATCTCAATAAAGTTTGACCTTCTCCTATCCTGAATTGTAGACTAAAACACATAAATTCTCTGATAGTAAGTTTGTTTCTCTTTCTTTCAGCTGAGTTCTCCATATCTCTATACTTGACATCATTGCGATATCCATCTTCACCATAAGGAAATAGAAGAGGATATTGTTGTCCTATATAACTTGGATAAAGCTCACTAATTCTTTGCAATTGTCCACTTTGTTTTTCAAGGACAATATCTCTATTCATAGGCTGAGCTGCATCCCTAACAATAATTGCAACAACTTCAGAAACTGTGGGCAAATTGTAAATCCTCTCATCCTTTTTCCTATCTAAAATTTATTGTAATTTAAAATTTTGTGTCTGGCACTTATGATATCTGTCTTTGGCTATCCTAAAAGACTTAGCAAAAACATTGTATTCATCAAGCATTTCTTTCAAGTGTGATACAAGATGTTAGTCAAGGAGCTTTTCCCACCTGAAAATTATAGGAAATTGTGAGTGGTGCTTGTCTTTATCATGTCTAATGAACTAAATGTTATAAACTTGTGGTGTAATACTGTTGGGTCAAGATGGACCCTCAAGTCAAAGTGAGACATAAAAATGACAAAAAACGTAAAACAATTTTCACTGACCATAAATCCAAGTAACATTGGCAAATGTTCGATTAGAGTCCTATAAAAACATGATAAGAAACATCGAAATATAAATATTGAAAATTATATAAAATGTTTTCACATCTTAGTCTCCAAAAATATAAACTTTCAACTCAAGAAACATACTTTTTGTCACCTCTATCAAAAGTGCATGGCTCAAAATTCGTTGAACTTGTAGTTCACCCCACAAAAGCAACCTTGCTCTACCTTCATATTTGTACTTATGATATAGGAAATAAAGACACGCTCATAGTGAGACATAAAAATGACAAAAAACGTAAAGCATCTTTCACTGACCATAAATCCAAGTAACATTGGCAAATGTTCGATTTCTTATATCAAAATATAAATTTATATGTTTTGATGAGGGGAAAAAATAACATATAAACAACAAAGACCAAAAATTATGACAAACACATGTAAGCATGAGCTTTAAGGTGGAAAAAATTAAGAATAAAAATTAATTATCAATCATTGTGAACCACACTTCAGTACCAATCATATAATAAAGTCTTGATATAAATTTGTTGTCAAAAGGACTAGCTACAAGTACCAATCATATAATACAATCTTTGTAATATTTATATTTTAAAAACATATCCACCAAACTACAAAAAAAAATACATGGGATAACGAAAAAAATTCAATGTTAACAAAAAAAAGTAGCACAAAAAAAATCAGTAGTAAAAAAATTTGCAGATTTGAACAAGGAGAAAAAGAAGAAACCATACCTCGATGAAGAAGAAGAGGAACAAGGAGAAGAAAGAAGAAGAGGAACAAGGAGAAGAAAGAAGAAATTGAAAGAACTATCGAATAAGTCTATACCTCGATGAAGAAGAAGAGGAACTATCGAATTGAACAGCACAGAAAAGAAGGAAGGGCCTTTAGTAATAGAAGGGAGCACCTTTTCGCTGTACCGTTTCGTCGTACCGTTTCGCTCACCGGATATACGTTCAATTTTTTGGGTGTACAGAAGTGATGGAAGTGAATAGATTATAATAAAACACACTGTTTTAGAATTAAACACTTCGTTTCAGAAAGAGACGATAGAGGGTTTCGGTGCACCGTTTCGCTAACTAGGTATACAAATTTTTTTTGTGTACAGATGAAAGTGAATAGATTATAATAAAACGTAAGTGAATTAAATAATTAGGAAACTAGTATTTAAAGTAATTAACTAAGATGTAAATAAATAAAAAGAAGTGTAATTTGATCATAATTAATTAATATTTTTTAAAAAATAAAAGTATATTCTTATTTTCATTTCTTACAAAATATAGCACTATTATGTAAATTTATAATTTATATTAAAAAATAAATTTTTATAATCATAATTTAAATATAAAAAAATAGTTTATTTTTTAATTTGAATATTTTTATTCAATTAATAGATTCGAATATAATTTAATTTAAATGGATACCAATCATATTTTAAATTAAAAATAAAAAATATACATTAAAAATGTATAATAAAAATTTAAAATTCAAATTTATATTAAACGAATACCATCAATTTAAAATAAATAATTTGAAATTATTTAATTTAAGAAATTTGAATTCTTTAATTTTTCCTGTGGGATAGGAAACTTTGGTTAATGGAATACTTAATATCACAGTTGTGAAAACCGGTCCGGTCATTGACTCGGTCGAGGTAATGGGTCATTGGTCCAATCGGTAGGTCAGTAATTGGCCCGGTTTGACCCGATCTATATTATAAATTATAAAATTATATTATAAATTAGTAAAATGAAAACATAGAAAACTTATCTTGAAAGTTTTAAAATAGCTTCCTCAATATATATAAATTTAAATTTTAAATTCTTATTATACATTTATAATATTTATTTTTTATTTTATTATTTAGAATATGATTAATATTCATTTAAATTAAATTCTGATTTATATTTATTAATTAAATAAAAATGTAAAAATAATAAAAAAAGACTAGTATAGATTAAAAAAAAAGCTCACAAAGTAGTCTAAGTATGGAAAATTTCCCTCCCCACGCGTCAAACCAATGGAAATTTATTTCTTATATTTCCGAAGCCACACTCATAGCTAGGGATGGACAAAAAAATCTGAAACCCATTTATAAATCCAATAACTAATATGATCCAGTCCATTTATTTATTTTTAATGGATCAGATTTTTTCCCATATCCATATTTTATACTCATTTATAAATTTGAAACTCACTTTCTTTTTATACAGATTTTAAATAAAAAAACCAAAATCCATTTTTCTTTTCGGACAACTTCAGAATCAGCACTTTAGCGAAAGACATCTTCTATGAGTTCTCTCCCAAATCCAAAGTTCGTGCGTCTGTGTCTTCCTCTCACAAATCCAAATTCGAAAAATCAGGTATGAAACTATGAATTCCTCTCACAGTGCCTTGCCTTTGGCTTCCTCTCTCACTCTCATGATTCCTCTCAGGCTCTCACATATAGTGCCCCTGCACTTGGGTTTTTTCTTTTAGGTAGAAGCAAACAAAATTTGCAAGTACGACTTGTTCACTGTTCTATTTTTCCATTTAGTTTGCATGCGGCTTGTTCACTGTTCTATTTTTCCAATTATCCTGCATTTCATTAATCTTTTTTTCTTTTTGCAGGTTTAACAAATTTGGAGTATTTGAATCGGGATTCTTGTAGGATAAGTGATGACCAGCTTAATAATTTGACAGGTGTGCACTAGATTTTATCATTTTCCTTTTGGTATATTTAAATGGGCATTACATTGTTCAAAATTTATACAGATTTGTTATACTTTTTCAATGTTTTCTTGAGTTGTGCTTGGGGATATATGATAAAAGGCATTGAGGCTTTATACGTTGATGCCATTTTCAGCTGAATGACATACTTGGATGATTCAAATCCTCCTATATTGTGAGACAATAAAAATTGAGATGGAATAGAGCCATATGGCACTTAGCATAAACTGGAATATTTGAATTAGATGAAAGTTATCATGGGAATTTAAGCTAGCATTTAGCCTTGACATTGTGTTTAGAAGGTAGATATACATGATGCTTGGTCTGGTGGTTTTAATTTAGTTTTGCTTAGAATTTTTATTTTAATTTACTATTTACAATTGTTTTGTGTATTAAGTTGGAAAGAAATTCTAGAGTTTAGTCGCATGACACCCTCCAGACCTGACCAGTTTTGATCTTCGCTGTAGATGATTGAGTTGGCGCTGAAAATTGTAATTTTCCTTAGTAAGAAGGATTTGAATTCATGACTTCTCATATCTTCTATTTTTCTTTAATTACTAAATTAACTTTATAACTTCAATCATGAACACTGATCACTCCTTGCTAAAATTGAGTGTGGATTGTTGCCTCGAGAGTTACATCAATTCAAGGAATATCATCATTCTCTAATTGTTGCATCAAATGAGCAGGATATAGTAAATCTTATAATACCCTTTATGTGGCTTTTAGGCCTTCGGCACTATATAACAGTTACTGCTAACCTTAGTTGTGCAATATCTCATATTGGAGAGTTTGCTGCTTACAAGACTTAAACAAAATTGCTTCCCACGAAAGATATCTCTGTTCTAAAAAAAAAACTCAATATATTGAGGTTAATTATTGGAATCCCATGCCGTGTTACAAATTATCTACCTCAGAAAATTAGAAGCATAGGTTTTACGTGTGGTGGAATGCAGATGCACTCATAACTCATAAGGCGGTTAGGTGGAATTGGAAAAGACTCATAAATCATAACTGATGCCATATTGTTACAAGTGAGGGTATAATTACAGAGCTAACATATATTCTTGATCAATGCCACACACACACACATACATATATACATACATACATATATATATATATCTTATCCTTGAAGCAGAATTTCTCTTTGTGGGCTTTGTTGTGTGATTGATCATTTGTGGACTTATCCAAAAATTAGGTTGTTGTCACTAATTGCTCACATGCATTATGTGGAGGTGCTTTCTAATGTTGCACTTCCTCATATTTTCCTTATTGTTACTAGACTGAAAATTTGAATGACTCTTATCCAAATGTAGCTTGCCTATATTTAGCAGTATGGATTGGGAAAAGTAAATTACAAGCCGTCGAGGCATTTATTTTGAAACTAGAATAAGTAGTTCTAATTAAACAAGTTATAGGTAGTTAAGGATTTCATGATGTAACAAGAATAAACAAAGAGAAATTTAGCAGGTTGTTTCAAGTAATATTTTTTGTTGAAAAGGCCAAAATTTTATTAATGCATAGAAACAAAACCCAAGTACAAGGAATTAATGCCTAAGTTTTGGAACAGAGTAATATTGATAACCCTTCTCCTTGTCACCACATTCTTCCTTAAGAAAGCAATTATTGCAACAACCAGTAGAAGAATCGAGGCCATAGAAGATGCAACCAAAATTTTAGCTAGACTCCAATGTCCTAACATGTAATCTTACAAAGTATATATTTTCACAGCAATGCACTAGCATTGATCAACAAAAATATACATCCAAGAGATTTCGTATTGAGTATTATGCATGTTGACTTTTACAAGATATTAAATCTTTAGATGGTACTCAGTGGATAATTAACATTGTAAATGTTTGTCACTGAAACTCTACTTGGAACTAATGTTGGATCTATATTTCTTGTTGTTGAGAGAAGACATATGTGAATCTTGTTGTAACTTGATGTTACTCTAGAGTCTCTTATTGGTGGATTTCAAGTTTCTGGCATTGATTGCATACACTTTGCATCTATATATGCAGGTTGGTACCACTTCATCAACAACTGTTGATCCTCTGCCTGCATTGGGAAAAATTGTCAAGGTAATATATTTTATTGAATTGATGAATAAAACATGCTAGTATAGCCACTGATTCATTTAATTGAGGATATTAAACCAAATGTTTATTTTTTAAAAATAAAAAAGATGTGACTCATAAGGAATTAGGAACATAGCTAGTATATAAAATACAAAAATGACTAAGTAGTATGTTAGGAACTCAAGGAGATAATGTTACTTGTTGACTGGAGTTTCAAGAAAGAAAAGTTTGATAAATTAATTTTCCTATTGTTTTTGGTCTATTATCCATTGTTTATGCTTTTAGGATGACTGGTTAATAAACCTCCATGGACCTGCATCAAATTTGATAAGTTAGTTCTCTAAAATAATTTTTATCAAGTTCAAGTGGATAGGTGCTAAATTTTATTTTTTAGTGTTTAATTACTAAAATTTATATAAAAAATACTATAACATTTAAGTCGATATAAATTGGATATATCCATATCCATACACTTCTTTGATTACTTTTGCAGGATTTGGATTTATAATTTAAGTGTTTTTTCTGATTGATAAATGTCATTCAATGATTGTTTTTGATATTTCTTGTTACATGTTCATTTGTTGTCCATTAAACAATACTTGCCAACTTTTTGAACTCAAGGTTAACATGGATGATTCTTTTCTAGCCGGGGCAATGAATTATCAACAGTGAATCACACAAACTTTAAAATGGATTTAAAAGTACATGCATCGGAGTCGGACACTAACAGATACTTCTACTTGTGTCCTACCATTTTTAACTTTCATTTATTTTTTAAATTTTGTAACAATACGGATGGTGCACTGCCACAATAATGACCGATAATATTATTTTATTGTGTGTACAACAATTAAAATGTTGTTTTTGAAACATTAATGTCTCTACTTTTAGTATTTCATTATGTGTTAATATTATTTTGTATGTTATACCCTTGTTATGTGTCATCTCGTGATTTTAAAAATCTGTCTTATTCCCTTGTTTCTTTCAAGGTTTTAAAATGCATCTGCTACCGCTATTGTGGCGCAATATTAAGGCTTTTGTGATTGTATCAAGACAACAATTGCGGCTGCATCAACCATATTTATCCACAATATCAAGGACCGCAACAAAATCATATTTGCCACCACAATTTAAAACCATGGTTTATTTTATATCATATTTGTGTATGTGTCATATCCATGCTTCCTACTAGTGGTTTTAAATTGATGTTAATTCACACTAGTGGTTTTAAAATTATGGTCCAGGTCGCAGTGCAGTTGTGATTAGCAATATTGCAGGGAATTATGGGTAAATGCAGTCAATGTGGTTGCAAAGACCTTAGAAATAGAAATATTGCAGCCACAATGGTGGTTGCAATCTGCTACTTAAAACCATACTTCACGTAGATTAAGCTTTGACTTAGGTCATGCTTACCTTGTTCTCTTGATAAAAATGAAACTTGTGACATGTTTACTTTGTCTCTTATTGGTGCATTACATTTTTGCCATACAGTTCTGGAGTGAGATGTCACTGCAAGCTTGGCAAAAACTCTTGAGGATAGACAAACAACCCATTTTTGAGCAAGCTCGTAAAAATATGTACTACTCCAGGTGCAATGGGTTGCTTCTGGAAGGTTTTCTGCAAATTGCTATGTATGGGAAATCTTTGTAACAGGAAGGGGTGGATGCTCACTTTCCTTGCAACAGATCTGGAGGTTTGAGAAAGCTAAATAATGACAGATCAAGTATTATCAATGGATGCCAAGATGAAATTCAGGATCCATCTATCCATCCTTGGGGAGGTCTGACTACAGCACGTGATGGCTCATTAACACTTATGAGCTGCTACTTGTATTCAAAGGCTTTGAAAGGATTGCAAATTGTAAGTGTGTCTCATTTATATTAGATTCTCATCCCATTCTTTTCCTTGTTGGTAGCTAAAATTTTGCATGTTAGGTATTTGATGGGGCACGTGCTCATTTAATACTAGAATCAGTCATACAATTGAAATTGACATACAAAGAATGAGAATGTGGAAAATGCCTCTGAAAGTTTAAAATAAATTTCCTGAATATGACCATCTTTGTTAGGATCTCCTCAAAAAAGTGTTAGGTGGAATAATGAGAAAAATAAAGATTTTGGGGGTTTGATATTCTTACCTATTATAGACAAGTGATTTGTATTCAACTACTATCTGTTGGAGAACAGGGAACTCTATCATAGGCATGGAGTTAAAAAATTCTCTAGCAATGCAGTAAATGACGATTAAATAGTGCCATATAAATAGAAAAGAAGTTTGTTACATAATTTTTTCATGTAATGGGAAATACTGTAGTGATTCATGAATTTTTAGGTTGAAAATTAGAACTTTTATCTAGGATAGGTTGTATGGGGGAGAGCTTCTTATTACATGTTTGTCAGTAATGTGATGTTCTTCAGTTTTTTTTTTAGTATGTGTATCTTCTGTCTGGTTTCATATTGCCTTGGAGCTCTCTTACCCAGGGTCAACTAAAGGATGAATCTATTAATTGCATTTCTTGGGATAGCCCGTCTGATATTTTGAAGGTTTTGCCCTGATTCTTGCTTATGATTTTAGATTAGACATTGCATGATTAAAAACTATTACCTAGACTCTTGCTAGAATTATTATAACATAAAATCCTAAAGAAGCAGAATGATTCAAGCTGTTATAAGACAACCATCATTTATGACATCGCAAGGATTAGACAATTGGATTGCTTGGGACTTGTGAATTGTATACACAAGTATTTCGATAAGAAATGATAATCTTGTTGGAGACAGTTAGATACTTTAGGACTTTGTGCACTGTAGATATGAGTTGATATAACATATCATCTAAAATGTATTATTTAACTTATTTTTGCTACAACTGTCACATATTTCTTATCTTATATTGTTGTGTATTTTATGAACATGTCATGAATTTGCATTGAAAATGTAAAATGTTCTTTGCATATGAACATTCAACTTTTAATGGACCATGCAATTCCTTGAAACATGCATATTGTCATCAAAGTTTGGATTTTGATCTTTGCATATCACATAATTATTAAATATTGACATCACCATTTCTTTGAATCAATAATGCTAGAGTGATGTAGATTGACTATAATTGTTATAATTGGCTATAGCTGTAGAAATTTAGGGAGTGAGTGGCTAGAGTCTATGTATGGATATAACATTCATTTCATCAACTTAAACTATGTTCACATTCCAGTTTCCATCTATACTTGATATAACATATCATTTGACTAATTAAAGACACTGCTGAACATAAAATTTCTACTTCTCTTTTGATTTAGATTAAATATGGTTTACATTTTTTTTTAAATATCGATACTTATTTGCCATTACCTTAACAGGTTTTTTTTCTCATTTTGATGATGATAGAAGTTTCTGCATTTTGTCTTTTTCTTTCTTTTTGGTGGATGTACCACCCCTGCAGGTGCTATCAAAGAAGCAATCAATACACTAAGGAGTGATAATGTTAATGCATTTGTTTTGGATCTTAGAGATAACAGGTGATATAACACACGCGTCCATAGTATTTAAAGTCAGACTCCCGGGCTCGTTCCCGTCTACTATGAATGAGTTAGTAGTCTGACTTTGAATACTATAAACGCTAGAATTATAAAGCTTTCGAAGCATGCAGTAAGATTTGAAAGGGACTCACGGAGCATGAAGATAAAAGATCAAGAAAAGTAAAAAGTATCTTGATGTCCATGATAAAGTAGGAAATGTTGTTCATGATAAACCAAGGAAAGTGGTCCATGATAGATCCAGATTGGAGACCGTGGTTCCTCATGTTTGGACCATATTCTTGTTACTTTTGACTCTTTGATCTCAATTGTGAATGATATACCCTTTTTCCCTGCAGGGACTAGAATTTCTTGGATATTCAGTTTTGTACAATGAATATCCTGGCATGTCACCTAGACAGTTGACTGACATAAGGTCAGCTTCTATTAATGACAGACTATGCATAACAATCATTATTTACAGAAGCTGACCTCATGTCAATCAACTGTTTAGGTGACATGCCAGGATATTCATAGTACAAAACTAAATATCCAAGAAATTCTAGTTGCTACAGGAAAAAGGGTATATCATTCACAATTGAGATCAAAGAGTTAAAAGTAACAAGAATATGGTCCAGACATGAGGAACCACGGTCCCCAATCTGGATCTATCATGGACCACTTTTCTTGGTCTATTATGAACAACATTTCCTACTTTATCATGAACATCAAGATACTTTTTACTTTTCCTGATCTTTTATCTTCATTCTCCATGAGTCCCTTTCAAATCTTACCTTTCAAATCTTACTGCATGCTTCGAAAGCTTTATAATTCTAGTGTTCATAGTATTCAAAGTCAGACTACTACACGTGTTCATAGTAGTAGTCTGACTGGATGATAGTCCCTGTTTATTATATTTGGTTTGACTGGATGATAGTTATTAAATTTGGTTTGGAATGATGAGATTGACTAATTGATATGAGAATTGACCATCTAATTGGTCTGAGTTACATTTTGGATTGATTTTGCATATTATTCAACATGATTTTATTTGATTTGGCGTAACTCATTAATTTATAACTGTTGACTCGATTGATTTAACATATCAGTGTGCATACTTCGATGCCCACCTCTTCACCACATGCTTATTACCTGTTGCAACCATGTGCGCTAATGATCTAAATGTTGTCACTTGTTGGGTAGTTGATAGTAATAATTTTATCTTAAATTTATAATTTTTTAAAACTATCATTCTCATTAATAATTCTCTTTTCTTCTTCTTTTAATGAGGGGTATTCCTAATCTAAAATAATTAATGCAAGGAATATTATAGATTGAGAATTGTAAAAAGAAACACACACAAACATATTATAATTACAATATGTTAATTATGTAAATAATATATGTTATATATATAAATTTTTTTTGAAAAAATAATTATGCTATTAGTAGTTTTAATTATTGTTTTTATAGTTTAATTCTTAGTCTTCTTGTCTTGTTTTAATTTCTAATGATATTAGGGGACCAACGGAATGTATTGACTTGGAAGATGAGCATTTGCAAAATATGAAGAAGTTGATTATGATGATTGGGTCAAATATTGTGTTTTTTTTTAATTTAATTATATAATTATAAGTTAATTAGTTTTACTGTATTCTTTTTTGACAGGTCTTATGGAGTATTATCACAACATGATGTCCAAATTTAATTAAAATTCTTGTTAAGTGATTATAATATTAACTTTAAGAATCATTATATTAGATGATTATTTTTGTAATGTTAGTTATTTATGATTTGAGTTTGGATCAACTAGTGTTATATTTGTTTGTTTGTAAGATTATGTATTAATATTTTTAATGTTATGTTTTATAAAATTAAGAATGCATTTTTAATTCATTTATAATGATTATTTTGATTATTGTTTATTGATTGATTAACTTTATATATAAGTAAAGTGTGAGTTGTAGGTGCGGGCATTAGTATATCAACAAGTACAAGGTTGGAAATTAAAGTTGTCTCTGTTGCTTATTTGCTTCCGTCAATCTATTTGCAACAATGTGGACTCTATTGTTTGTAATTTCATTTGGGGTAGCTCTCATTCTCATTTGCTTAGTTGGGATATTACTAGATTTGGCAAGATTTGCTCACGATGGTGCTCCTTCGTGAGCCTCTTCATGGACAATGGGGGATACATGCAAAGATACTCTAACGCTCAAGTTAGAAACGCAAAGGTATGCAAACATCAATATGTGAATGAGAATCAAAATGCCTTACCTAAATCTCCATGGTTTCTTATACAGGGAAAGATTGAATTGTCTAATCTCAATCTTCTTCGTCAAGATAATATAAATAGAATAATATATGATCTTTATCTTATCTTTCCTCTAATAAAAGATACTTTTTGGTATTAGGATTATATCTTTATCTTTGGATTAAGAGATAAAGGTTTTCTCTTATCTTATTTGAATCTCCCAAATATTCAGTATCTGAGTAGGTTACTCGATCGACCACCGAGTAAGGTGATTTCTGAGTCCGCGTAGAACATGATATTATTACCGAGAGTAAAGGTGGGCTTGGTATCAGGAGGTGTAGGGAAAATAATATTGCCCTTCTTGGCAAGTGCAATTGGGCCCTCATTAGTGGCAAAGCCACTTTATAACCAGCAATGGCCATGGCACTAGCTAATTTTTAAAATTTTTTTAATAACTATATATACTTATATAATTAATTAGGATTAAAAATAAAATTTGGAGTAGTGCAAGTGACATGGTGTGGTATATCTCTCTACTAGAGATGACAGTTTAATTTTTTATTTTTTTCAAAATTTGAATTGAAGCAGTATATGACAAAGGAAGTACCAAAGCATAGCAGTCTCTCCTTAATCTAATACTTTTCAGTTTCCTGCTTTCCTCCCTCCACTCCACGAGACAACGACCAATCCACTCTTCTCTCTCTCCCTCCAGTCCCGGTCTCCCTCCACTCTTCTCCCCGGCTCCTTCACCTCACAGAGTCACGATCAGTCGGTCACGACCTCCCTTCCATCGGTTAGCATCAAGCTCCTCTTTCTCTCAGATCGTCACGCCGGTCTCCCTCCATTTTCCTCTCCCTCACCTCACGGTCATCAGTCACATCATCACGCCTCTCCTCCCAGCATCAAGCTCTTCATTCTTAGCTTCCATTCCAAAAACTGCACGGGTCAGTGGTCACCTCACAGGCTCTCTTGACTTCTCATAATTCTTTGTCAAGCATTACAGCGAAAATCTCAAGATATTTTGAATGTTGTACAATTATTTTCAAGTACAAAGGAACTTATTCAAGAATTACGATAAGATGGTTTGAAAAGAATACTTGAAAGTGTTGTTAATTTCTCCAAGCTTCATGAAATAAATGTTCCAAATCTTGATGCTCAATATATTGAAGGTCGTGGTCGTCGACAACATGATCAAATAACTATTGAGCATCACTATCATTTTAATATCTTTAATTCAACCATTGAATTTCAATTACAAGAGTTGGATAGAAGGTTTAATGAGCAAACAATGGAACTTTTATCACTCAGCTCTTCATTAGATCCAAAGAATGGTTTCAAAGCATTTAATGTTGACAATATTTGTCGCCTTGCAAAGAAATATTATCCTCTTGATTTTTCTAAGCAAGAGAAAATTAATTTGAATTGTCAATTGAAGCATTTCCACAAGGACATCCCAAAAACATCCAAAACTTCAAAATTTATCTTCAATTTTTTAGTTGTGTCAAGGATTAGCTGAGATAGGAAAGGCGTTCTCCCTTTCTAACAAAGGATTGCTCGAAGTCCGTGCCCTTACTCCAGACGAGCTCCGCCCGGTTGCCACTAAATAGGGGACTTTGGTCCTTTTCTTTTGCGGAATTGATCATTTGAGGTCATCAGTCGAAAGAATAAAGAGTTTATCGCTCTCAGCAACAGTTCCTTGGTCATACCATCGGTGATGACTAGTAGTCCTTCCTGATTGAGTTCTCACCCTTTATGGATAGATCCAAAGTTCCGGCTCGGCTATGATTCCATCAACAAACTCGATTCGATATAACAGCGGTTGATAGGTTAATTCTTCTTATCTTAACACTACCAGTTTCAACAGTAAGTGGTGAACGTGCATTCTCTGCAATGAAATTGTGAAAACAAGACTTTGAAACAAAATGGAGGATGGCTTTCTTGCAAATAATTTGGTTGTGTATATTGAAAGAGAGATTGTTGAAACTTTTACCACATATTCTATCCTTGAAGATTTCGTTAATTTAAAAGAGTGTTGTTTACAATTTTAGGTATGCAACTTTTTTATTGTATTTCAAATTATTTCTTAAATGTTATTATGCATATAATTATTATATTTGTTGTATCTATATCTGTAGGACAACGCTTGGTTCATTACTTATTATTTGGTGTACGTGGGAGGAAAGTGAAACGCTTATGTTTGAAATGCTTACCAGAAAGGTTAGTATCCTTTTATATGTTTGCTTTGATATATAATCATTGATAATTATTCATTTAAATTTTTTATGTTATGTAAATTTGTGTAATTATAATAAATATTTTGATAATTTGATATCTCAAATTGTTTGGTATGGACTAAAATTATTTCTTGGCTCCCCCAACGTGTATTTGTAATCAAGAGTGCAAATTGAGTAATGTACTATTTTAGTTGGAAGCTTGTGTTCCAATATTTCAATATTTTAATAGTAATTAATATTTTAGTTTGTATGTTGTCTGAGACAAATCTTTACTAGTATTTTATAAAATGAAATTTTATAATAAATAAATAATTTTAATAAATAACTATATTATAATAAGTAAAATATTTAAATGATTAATTATGTTATACATACAAAATGAACAATTGAAATTATGATATAAGGTTATTTTTAACTATTGATAATTTCTTAAAAATTAATTGAAATTCAATTTAAAGATAAAGATAAAAATATAGATTAAACGAGATACGTTATTAATGAAAAGCAAGTATAAAGATAGAAATAAATGGATGTTGGTTTGAAATGGCTGAGAGAGATAACTTGTTTCACTAGTAAAGAAATAAAAAGAACTGAAATCCCTAAATCATAACAACACACAACAGAGAAAAAAGAGAAAGATCAGTGGCGGAAGGTTACTAGGGTGACTCGCGGAATTGATTTTGGGTTCGATCGTTTCTCTCTCGGATCTTGGTGGTTCGATGGGTATGACTGCGAGGGTAAATGAATGTGTTTGTGGTAGTTGTTGAAGGCTTGGTGCACCCAAAGCTAGAGAAGCAACAACACAGCACACCATGAAACTTGTTCAACTGATTTCAAGCACATGTTGTTT
The DNA here is from genome assembly GCA_007407185.1 of Glycine tomentella. Lineage (NCBI taxonomy): Eukaryota > Viridiplantae > Streptophyta > Magnoliopsida > Fabales > Fabaceae > Glycine > Glycine tomentella. The sequence goes on along the minus strand of PYAF01001705.1, from coordinate 247,675 downwards.
TATCTTAATTAAAGTTGTGAGTTTTGATTTTTTTTAACATGAAAAGTTCACAAGTATTTATATAAATATGTTATTAATTGAAGAGTTTAAAATAAATTAAAATAATTTTTTTCGTTTATTAATTTCTTGATTATCATATAGCATAGTGACTTGTTATAATTGGGACAATCAATAGGATAAGTTACTCTATCAGATAAATTGTTGATTTTCTTTAAATTGAAAATAGTACACATAACATAACTCAAAAAGTGTAAAAATGTCTTAAAATTCATAAAGTTTTAAAACACAAGCTCATAATATCGCAATTGAATCTTCAAGTGAACATTTTCTTACACTTCCTGGTATAAAATAACAGTCAACAAGCAATCCAAATTAAATTGAAACATTTTATGTCCATCAGTTCCCAATTTCGAAATTTGTCCTCAATTCAAAAATAGAAAAACCTTGTTAAGCAATTCACATTACCTCAAACAGAAAGTAGATTACCTCTATGTCGTTCCAAACAACGCCTCCGCGACTTAATTGCAGGACCGGCCATGACACCGTTTCCCATTCGATTAAGTTTTCACGATACTGTTTGGTGGTGTTTACTCCATTTTAGTTGTACTAATATGACAGTCTATTTTTAGATATATTGATAATGATGATCTTTTAACCGGTTTGTTTATTGATTTATTAAAAAAATTGAGATGGTTCTTATGTTTTATGTTTTAATTTAAAATGAAATATTCCTTGCGATCCAAAAAAAAAATCTTTCATTTCATTTTTCAGAATAGTAATGAAATATTGATATTTAATATTAGAAATTTGATTCTTAAGTTATAAATTATAATTATTTATAGCAAAATTTCTTTAAATATCAAAATTTTATTATATTCGAATTTTAAAATATTTCAAATTTAAACAATAAACTTATAATAAATTATGAAAATCTATAAATAAATTTAAATTTAAATTTAATATGAAAATAGAGACGGACTACTTAAGTAGTTATAAATAGGCTAAACTGTTTGTTATTTAAAGTTTAAAGTTTGCCATAAGCCATTACTTGTAGTCTCAAGCAAATATTATTGTGTGGTTTAATACTATTAGCTAGAAGTGTCTATCAATTTTTGTTGTAAAAGAAAAAATATAAAAAAATGATTATATTATTTAGCCTATGTAGACTTTATTTATTTATTATTATATAGTAACTGATTGGTCATAAATTCATATTAATTTTGAAATAATCTCTTTAAGTATATAAGTATTAGTATAAGGATATAACAATGACCTTTTTTTCAAAATCTTATTATGATGAATTCTTCCCAATTTCAATAGAAATTCGTGATGGAAAATTTATATTTTTATATTTTCTAATTCTAAGTGAAAACATAATATCTCTAAAATATCTAGATGTTCACGAGGTTTATAAGCTTTTTGAAAGAGGAATTCCATGTTCAAGATTTCATTACTAAACATATATAATGTTTTATAACAACGTCTTAACTCTAAAGATGAAAACACTTCATGTGAACATGCATGTGAATGGTTTTGGGTGGGTGACTCGCATTGAGAAGTAAGAGTTCAATTGAGTTAGACAATACAATAAACAAGGATTTCTTATCATAACAAATGCAGCAATTAATAACTTAGCATAAGTTCTATTTACCAAACAAGAAATATAAACACAAGTTGAGATTGCATATCCAAATGCTCGGCACGTCTAGGTGTCATGAGCAGTACCTACTTTATTCATCATTTTCTAATGCATTCCGAAGCGAAGACATTAAACATTGGATGGTCATATAATTAATGTAGCCTGGTCAACTTAGTTGAAACACATAAATGCTGAATTTTTGGAGGAGGAATCTTAGAATTCAATTTTTTTCATAATACATTTTTTGAGAGGAAAAATAAACTCCAAATATGTCCAAGGTCGATCAAAGAATAAAATTTTTGTCTCATAGTTAACCTAAGGATATAAATAAAGTTTGTAAAAATGTCTAGAGATTATCTTAAAAAATTAAAGATCTTAATGATGATGAATTCTCTCATATGTAATTCGAAATTGATGATGACCAAATATTTGAATTTTTTAAGAAAAAAAAGCATGTAAAATATCTAGAAACACAGATAAATAAACAATATATAATATAGGAGGGTGAACATATCAGAAAATAATACTAGAATACATAAACATTCTACCATGCAGCTGGAGATAAAGAGATAATAGATAAAGGTAATAGCATATCACATTGTTACATTGTTACGTTGTTAATGAAAGCATAAATAAAATACGATCTCTTGGAACTAACTTAAAATAATAAAAAATAGCCTAACATCCAAATTAAAATGACCTAAAGCTGGCTAAATTAATCGAACCACTCGGGAACAAGCTGTTTGCTAAGGGTCATGTAGGCAACATAAAGAGAGCGATCTTTGGCACCAGTTCGAATGTTATTGGTGTGCTTGCAGAAATATTTGAGTTGATCAAGGGTACAGAAACCCAGCATTTGTCCCAGCAACAAGAACAACCAATTAATTTTCCTTTTCTTAGTGTGCAGGATTGGTTTGGTGCAATTTTCTCGTCCGCAATGCACACATTTCGGCGTCACCGGATTCACCCACGCCGCCGGGGCTCTATCATGCATGGAACTGCTTTCTCTCTGAATGAATCTGCGCAACTCCTTCACTTTCTCCTCCAGATCAAGCGTAATCTCGAACGCCTGCTCGCACCTCCTGCACTGAACCCTTCCGGTGATGGCGACAACTTTGTTTTGCAATAGATATTTGAGGTTGTGGACAGTGGCCCGGCGATCCGTCGCCCATGGATAAGGTGCAGGGATGGTTTTGCTCTTTCCTTGGCTCCGGAGTTTAAAGGAGGCACGACGAGAGCGACGTCTCAAAACGGGTGTAGGAGCAGAAGCACCGGGAGGGTTGGAAGGTAACACCGTCAAAGGGTCAGTGTTATGGTTGGAAGATGACGCCAACGAAGGGTTAGTAGGGTTGTGGTTAGAAGATGGCACCAAATAGTTAGGGTTAATGCTGTGGTTAGAAGATGGCACCAAATCATTAGGGTTAATGCTGTGGTTAGAAGATGCAACCAAATAATTAGGGTTAATGTTGTGGTTAGAAGATGCATCCAAATAATTAGGGTTAATGCTGTGGTTAGAAGATGGCACCAAATAATTAGGGTAAGGCATTTGTGGTTCCAACAAGGAGATGTTTATTTGAGGAAGGGAAGGGGAAGAAGAGTGTGTGGTTCTCTTTGGAGTACCACACCTGAGTGAGAGAGTGAGATCAAGCTCGTGATCTTCTAAGTCCATTGCGTTCTTCATTCCAGTGGCACGGCAGAAATTATCCATGGGAAAAGAGAGAAAGAGATGCGATGTATGTATGGCTTTTCTTGAAAGTTTAAACAGAAACTCGGAGCCTTTGAGAATATAAAGACCATCAGGAGTAATAAGATAGGGTTTGTTGAACTTTTTGATATATCTCTTTGATAAATGAAAGATAATCCAATTAATGGCTATTCAAAATTTGTTTGAGGGTTGTGACTTTTTAAGACTAATAGTACTCCGAACACTGCGTCCATTCGAGGTTCGATGCTAGAAATCTTAACAGCGCAACTAATTATATTCCTTGAGTATGTGATATTCTGTTAGAAATAACTAACTGTGTCCAAAAGATATAAATTTTATCATGTACTGTATCCGAAGAAGACAATCTTAATATCTCTTTGAACTCTTAAATTTCAAAAAGTAACAAACAAAGTAATTAATACCTTTGAATCCTGATGTGTCCAAGGGAGAAGAAGAAAAAGAAGGAGAAGATGGTGACAAGGGAGAATTTGCGCAGCCTCCTCTGATGAATGATGCCGATTCAGGACTGAAGGGTAGTGCCTGAAGTGTGCTGCAGAGTAGAAATAAGTGTTGCATCTGGTATTTCTAGGCATGGCAACGAAACCTGAGCTCGTGGGTACCCGTCAAAACCCGCCCCGATTTTAACGAGGAAAAACCGAATTTGTTATTGATAATACCCGCCCCGCCCCCGCCCCGCGACAAAAATTCGGGGACGGGGGCGGGTTTGGTATTGATGATACCCACCCCGCCCCCGCCCCCGCCATAATTAAATTACAAATTTACCCTTATATATAAGAATAAAATCCCGAAACCCTAACTCTCTCCCTCATTTCTCATTTTCGACGACGCTGAACCTTGGCCAACGATTTTCTGAATTAATTCCATTTTGGAAGCTTTGTTGTTGCAATGGACCTCTACTCTTTGTTGTGTTTTATTTTAATTTTGGAACAATATATATTTAAATGATATTATATTTTGGGAGAAATTAAATATGTAGGTCCATAATGATTTTAATTAAATTGATTGATTTTGTTTAATAATTTTTAAATTATGATCTCATATTCTGAATGTGGGTTTGTTATTAATTTTTTTGTTACCTAGTCAACTTTCTTTTCGTTTTTTCAAAA
>PYAF01001705.1:223029-243104 GCA_007407185.1 Glycine tomentella | reverse complement strand
TGTAGGTCCATAATGATTTTAATTAAATTGATTGATTTTGTTTAATAATTTTTAAATTATGATCTCATATTCTGAATGTGGGTTTGTTATTAATTTTTTTGTTACCTAGTCAACTTTCTTTTCGTTTTTTCAAAAGAAAAACCACATTATTTTTTATTTTTATTTTTTTAATTAATAGTAGGGGTGGGGCGGGGGCGGGACAGGGAAAACCCGACCCCGGTAGGGACAGGGATGGGTCTGAATTTTAAAACCCGACGGGGAATGGGGGCGGGGACGGGGGCAGATTTTAAAGGCGGGGGCGGGGACGGGAAATACAATACCCGCACCCGCCCCGCCCCATTGCCATGTCTAGGTATTTCTGTAGTTCCCTTTTAATTATGCTGAACAATTCCGTGAAATATTGAATGTGTGCGTGTGTGTGTGTATATATATATATATATATATATATATATATATATGTTAAATGGTTGTTCTCGGTGAACATTTATTGTGTGCTTAAGCACTAGTACTGCAGGAAAAAAAATTGTAAAATGGATTCCTAGTCAGTAAGTCTCTTATTTTATTCCTTGAATTTTACACAAATTTATTTCAGGGCTACCTTGTGATGGCATGAATCTTTTGCCCCTTTCTTTGGTAGTTTTAAGGTGAATGGGGTTGACTGCTACAATCTCTGGATCACATAAGTTCTGTGTAGGCTAGCTAATTAATTATGATGGAGATTCTATTCTAGTATTTTTCATATTTATTTATTTATAGCTTACTACGGTTATTATATATGTTGAAATTAACTTTAATCCAGAAGATACCGTGCGAATTTTGTTCTTGTACAGATATGTGTACTTGTTTTAGCTAAAAGGAGGTAGAGACATAAAATATATCCTAATTTTATATATTGAGCAATTAGTTTGTTTTTTATTCTTCAAATATACTTTGTAACCAATATTTTAACATATGCACTGCAGAAAATAAATGTTTGCTTCTTAATAATGAATCTTTTAATAAATAAATTATATCATAAATAAAATTTGTAATAAATTAATATTATGAGCATATTAATTATATTTTAAATTTATGATAAATAATTTATATTGAGATATAATATTATTTTTATTATTGATATTTAAAGATATTAAATTAAATTTAAATTTAATATAAAATAATTTTACAATGTTATTCAATTATAAATTATTATTTTAATTATTTTAAAATAATTATTTTAAAAATTAATAAATTTATCATGACAAAAAAAAGTGAATTCGGGATTATAAAGAAAAGAAATACTTTTAATTATTTTTTTGGAATGGATTGTTATTAAATAAACTGCAAAACATTTTACGCCGCAAGTATATAATCTTTTTTGTCTAAAGAAAAAATCTCTAAACATTCAAAAGTTACAGCTAAAACCGCCCTTCTTTTACAGTTCTCCATATACTTAACTTTTTTAGCCGTTTATATCTTTCGGTTTATCCTTTTATCTTATTTTTAAATTTAATTTAATATTTAAAATGACTTTATATAATAATATAAAGTATTTATCATAAATTAAAAATATAACTTGTATGTTTAAAAATATTTGTTCCAGACACCACTGCGTCCCACCTCCACCCAACACACTACAACTACACGCAAACACCACCGTCGACCGTATTTTGGAGACTTTGTTGGTGTCTGGAACAACATGTATTCCAGAGTACTATTTTTTGACCTTCAGAATAACAAATCTAAAATATACGGCGAGAAATTGCTCTTTCGGAACACACTCCAGAATTATGAAAACAAAATTCAGGATTAAGTAATCTAAAACGGCACAAAAAATTGCACCCTATTACCGATATTCCTTTCACTGTATTATATATAAATTAATTAAAATTTGTAATAATAATTTTTTAACATATTTTAGATTTATGTTAATTAATTTATATTATGAAAACAATGTTATTTTTATTGATAATTTCTTTTAAAAAATATTGAAATTCAAGTTAAAACTAAAGATATTAAAAATAATAGATGGAAAGAAATAAAGGATTAAGAAAATTCTTAAAAAAACACCCTTTAATAGTTATTCTATTTTATAGAGGGAATAAAGAAAAAGACCCGTGCCTACTGGGAAAAAATAAGAGGTGGATAAATTTGGTTGTTACGCGCTCAAACCTCAATTGTTCAACAAACAAAAGGAGGAAACTATCGACAGTAACAGCTAACAGCTTAAGATATAATAAAATTTATACACAAATTAAGAGTGACGTTTTCTTTTCTTCCACTGATAAACGAATGCGACGTGATACAGAAGATCAACCAAAAGATTTTCCAATTTTACAAATACATTAGCATGAGCTATTACTGTACTGAATTTTGAATAACTAAGAATTAATTAAAACAGTTTTAGTATAAAACTTTTTTACACTAATATCCAATAATAATTTGTCAAATATAATAACATTATTGACTTACATAAATTACTTTAAAAGTCATCTATACAGTGATTTTTAATTAGTTGATGTGAAAAAGTTTACACCAGCATAATATGAAAATTAAACATAAGCTAGATTTATTCAATAAACAAAGTTGAAATTACAACTTAATATTTACTGATTTCCGACACATTCATTCAAAATTTCATATAGTAAACCTTCGGCACTATAGAAAAGAAAAAAGAAAAATGAAGAGAAAATATAGAACATTTGTATACTATACTCATCTGACTGAAACAGTATTGTATTTGCTATGTGCAGGTAGTCCAAACATTTAGCTATCTATCAGACAAGATTGATTCACTCCATGAAAGTAGGAGATCCCTGACAACTGTTGGAAAGTCTGCACCAAAAAGATATTTGTATTCAACATGCGTCGAGCCATCATGCAGTAATGGCAGATAACAGCTTCATCATCTAATGGTTAAGAAAATATAACGATTTTCTCCTTTGGTTCCTATTGTTAAAAGATATAATCTAGTCTTCATAGAATATTTTTTCATTTTTCCATGTACCTTGTCTCATTCTTTGGTTAGTTTGTCCATTGGGTATTATTGTTTTTTGTCTAGAAAAAATAGTTTATGTACTATCAGTTCAAAAGATTTTGCATTGTCATCCAATCACAAATTATTACATGTGATAAGTTTGTTGACTTTTATAATAATTACCTTTTAATTTATATCTATCATAATTTTTGATTGATTGATAAATTTTTCTATACTAGCACAGCAGGGAAATTAATTTGCTTGTTTAATTCTCTAATCCCTTTAAAATCATGACTTGTCTATTTCGTGTCTTCAAATATCACATTTTTCATTTGATTCCTCTTTCTTTAAAGGCATGCAGACACTCAACAGATAAACCAAACAAAAATCTAAGTGACTATACGGGGAAAAGACTTCGAGAACTAAATAACAACAGAAAAATGAGGGACCAAATGAAAAATCATGATATTTTGAGACAAAAAAGATAATTAAATCTAATTGAACCAAGTCATATTCAAAGTTCACAAGAACTTTACCTCTAGCTACTTCTACAGCCACAGAAGGTATGTCTATCTGATCTTCAACCAACCTATACACATCGACAAGCTGTAGAGAACACAAGTCAGAATTCTCCAGCACAAGATTAAGGACTTTTAAGGAAGTGGAAAGGGTCATAATATTATCATAAACCTCTTCAATATGAAACTTTGAATCTTCAGTCAAAGCAAGGAGAAGCTGTCTACGTATTCCTTCATCAACAAAGAAAAGGCGAGCTCCATCTTTGATTGTGTCTGTGAGGTCCAATTTTCTTTCAACTTTTAAGTCTCTCTGGCTTTGCCTGCATAGACGTGCCTTGAGTGAATATTAAGGAACGACTAAAATGAAATAACCAAACATGCAATGCTATATTCTTTGTCACAGACGATGTTGTTTTAACAAAATACAGACGTGTTTTTCACTTGCAATGCAGGATTGTTGCTCATCTTGGCCACATTTTCCTTTGCAAGAACAATAAGGTTTTCAAGCCGTTTCCACTGGAAAAGACCATCTTTGAATAGAACCTGAAACAAGAAAGTATATCAAACAAGGAGCAAAATATGTTTACAATTACATAGCAATTATGATTAAGTCAGCATTCAGAGTCTTAGAGGAAGAAAGAATACCAAAAATACTTTTGGATTAATTATTGGTTGCTACTTAATACTTGCTAAGATATCTCTCGGGCAGTGTACTGAAAATTTCACATAAAGGGCCACTTGAATTTAGTGTCTTGACCTAGTTAGCAAATGGAAGAGAGAAGATGGAAGGAACTTTGCAGCAAATCAAACTTCTAGCATGGCTGACTGAATTGTGCAGCCACATATTGATTACGTTCCATTATTAATAATATAACAGAATCACCTTTCACCACTATAACACAGGTGAAGATATTGGATTAAAGACACCAAAAAGACATGATGTCATGGTGTACAAATATAGCCATCTGCTTCAGAATTAAACCCATCATGTTTAACCAGTATTATCTCCAATGACCATTATAAAGCAATATCCTTAGCATATCAATTCAAATGTAGCAGCTAAAATGGTACTATTCCAAGGCAGTATGGCACTATGGAATCCCGTGGTCATCTTTCATCCCCACCCCTTTGCAGATTTCCAACAAGGGAAACCTGCCATTGTAAAATTTCTTAGACCTGACATATGATACTTCTTGACATTGATTCCAAATTTTAATTATATGTCACAAAAAATGAGCCTCTTTTAATTTGAGGAATGTAGATTCAACATCAACATCACCTTTAATTCAAATTAATTGGGACCGGTGGTAAATAAACCCAATGATAAATACGAATTGATTGAAGAAAAAAAGGTGAAAGAAGAGGGGAAAGAAAAGGAAAAATAAGATAAAAAAAGGGGGGGGGGAAAAAGAAGGGATGGGGGGATGAAGAGGAAAAGGACTAAAAAGGGATCATCTAGAACATAGAAATAACAATGGGTCTAATCCTCCACCAAGCTTATAGTTTTTCTTCATTCCATCCTAAGACACATCGTCCGCCAATTTATATCTCACTTCATTAAAACTTGGTTAATTACCTTTCCATAGGTAAATTTTGATCTAACTCTACCTCTCTTTGTGACGAACTCTTGATAACAAACTTTTGTTCTTACTGGAACATCCAGGGACTGTCTCATTACGTGTCCAAACCACCTCAATCTATGTTCTCTCATTTTTTCACTCATCGATACTACTGCTACCTTTCACCCAATATCTTCATTTCCTATTTTTTCCATCTTCGTATGACCACACATCCACCTTAACATTCTCATTTCTGCTACCCCTATTTTATGCTCATTTCTGCTTATGTGTTGGTCAACATTCAGTCCCATATAACATCGCAGGTCTTAGAGTTTTATAGAATTTTCGTTTTAGCTTAAGTGGAATTTTGCGGTCACACAAAAACCTCGATGCACTCTGTCATTTCATCCACCCTGCTTTGATTTTATGATTTAAATCTTCATCAATCTCTCTCCACCTTTTCACAAAATTGATCTCAGGTATCTAAAAACATTTTTCTTGGGTAACTCTTGACCAAGTAGATGTCTGGTGTCTTGATTACCATCTCTTACCAACAAAAACTTACACTTCATATACCCAGTCTTACTTTGGCTTAACATGAATCCTTTAGATTCCAAAGTATTTCTTCACAATTCAAGTTTCCTATTAACACGGTCTTTGGTCTCATCAGTAAGCACAATATCATTTGCAAAAAGCATACAATACGGCACTTCCTCTTGAATATCTTTTGTTAGTTCATTCATCATCAAGGGAAAGAGATAAAGACTAAGACCCAAACCTTGGTGTACACCTACCATGATAGAAAAATAATGATATTCCATTATAAACTTTCACACACGTGGTAACCCCATCACACATATCCTTGATTGCATTTACATACTTCAATGGTACTTTTTTCTTCTCAAGAGCCCACCATAAAACTTTTTTTGGGACCCTATAGTATGCTTTCTCAAGCAATGTTGTCAAGATCGCGAGTATACTCGTACGATCTTGCGATCTTCAGCCATGGCCACGCGTTAAATCGGCAAGAAGATCGTTCACTCCAAGGATCGCTGGAGGATCGCGTTCTTGCTCGCGATTTGGGCGGATCGGCGATCCGAGTCGATCCCAGCTGAAGAAGGAAAAGAAAAAAATAAACACGCGGGTCAGGTCGGGTTTGGGTCGGCGTTATTACTTAGTTATGGATTAGGGCTCGAATAGAACTCACTTTGAAGCTTTCGTCCAAGGTCTTTGCTCTGCGCCGTTGCTGCCCAGTGGTCTTCCGCGATTCGTCGTCGCCGCTCTCGCTCTGGTCGACTTCTCATTTCCGTGCCTCACTCCTTGCTGCCGCTCTCGTCTACAGTTGCTGTCGTCGCCGCCGCGCTTAGTATCGTCGGCCGTCGCTGGTTGGCTGCTCTGCGTGTGGTCCTTCCCTGCGTGCTGCTGCCTGTGTCCTGTTGCGACTTCCATCTCGCCCTCTTTTTTTATTTTGGTCCTCTTTTTTTGATTGTGCCCTCTGTGTGTGGTCCTCTTTTTTTTCACCAATTGTCAACAGTTCCCTTATTAAAAAATTATTTTAAGTATAACAAGCATACCGATGATGTGGTCTGGTCCTCTTTTGTTTTAATTTATTTTAAGTATAACAAGCATAATACTGCCTGTGCCCTGTTGCGACTTCTCATTTGTTTTAATTTATTTTCCAATTTCTGAATATTTGTGTGGACCTCTTTTTTTAAGTATAACAATATTATAGCAATATTCGTATATTACACTGATGGTGCACCCCTCTTAGTCTCTGTTTGGTGTTTTGAAGTTAAAAAAAAAATGGCAATTTTAATGTTATGTATTGGATCTTAATCTCTATGCATGTGTATAAATATAATTTTACATATACACGTAACTCTTACGATCCGAGTTACGATCCTCGAGCTACGATCTTTTACCCCCCTTTCGATCCCCTTCTGATCCTCGAGTTTGACAACATTGTTCTCAAGATCTATGAACACTATGTAAGTCTCTCTTCTGTGTTCGATACTTTTTCATTAATTATTGCATTAAAAGAATGGCTTCCATAATACATCTTCCTATCATAAATCCAAATTCATTTACAAAAATCTTGGTCTCTCTCCTCAAGCAATGTTCAACAACTCCCTCTCACAACTACATAGTATGGTTTATAAGCTTAATGCCTCTATAGTTAGAACAAATTTGGATATCTCCCTTATTTTGTAAATATGCACAAGCATATTTTTCCTTCAAGCATCAGGCATCTTAATTGTTTAAAGAATCTTATTGAAAAGATTGGTCAGTCATTTTATTATCACATCCCCAAGTCTCTCCACACTTCAATAGGAACATCATCAAGTCTCAAAACTTTATAATTTTTCATCCTCTTTAAAGTTTTTTTAACTTCATGTGTATTAATTCTACGCACAAATGTTCTATTTAGATCATCATAAGCGTCCTCCAAGTTCACCTCACTTCTATCGTCATCCCCATTAAAAAGTTTGTTAAAATAATTTATCCATCTTTCATTTACATATTCATCTCTTACCAAAAATTTTTAATTTTTGTCCTTGATACATCTAACTTGACTAAAGTTTTTACCTTCTTATTCCTCATTTTTGCAAGTTTGTATATACCTTTTTAATCATCCTTGCTCCCAAGATTTATATACAAATCAGCAAAAAACCTTGTCTCTAGCTTTCCGCATTACTTTCTTTGCATTTTTTCTCGCTAATCTAAACTTCTGCAAGTTCTCATCATTGAAACTTTTATGCAAAGATCTAAAACATTTCTTCTTCTGATTAATTGTCTCCTAAATATTTCTTTTCCACCACCATGTTTCTTTTGTAAGCAATATGTTTCTTTTACTTTCTCCCAGCACCTTCCTTCCCACATTTTGGATATACATAATCATCTCATTCCATATTTCATTTGCTTCTCTACCGGACTCTCATGGTCCTTCACGCAACATATTTTCCTTGAACTCTATTTGTTTTTCCTATCCTTGGATTTTGAGTCATCTTGCTCATATTAAGTACTTTTTTGAACCGAACTTCTAGAACTACCAGCTTATATTGTGTAATGATACACTCTCCAAGGTAGTCTTGCAATTAATACAAGAATTTTTATCTTCTCTTCAAGTCATAAAGAAATCAATTTGACTACGATTTTGGCCACTATGGTAAGTGATCAGATGAGACTCTCTTTTTCGAAAAAAGGTGTTCGCTAGCATCAATCATAGGCTAGTGCAATGTTCAAGATATCTTCTCCAGTTTATTTTTCATCTCATAGTCAAAACCCCCATGAATTCTATCAAAATCTCTATTGTTTTTACCAACATGACCATTTAGATCTCCTCCTAGAAAAATCTTCTCTCATGGTATCATCTCAAAACCTCCTCCAAGTCTTCCCAAAAGTGGTTCTTATCATTTGATTGCAGTCTAACTTCGGGTGCATACACACTGAGGATATTTAAAATTAAATCACCCACTACAAGCTTAATCAGCATAATTTTGTCGCCTTTCCTTTTGACATCAACGACTTTATCTCTGAAACTTCTATCGATCATAATTCCAAAACCATTTTGACTCTTGTTTATACATATATACCACAACTTGAAACCGGCGTCATCCACTTCCTTGGCCTTTTCTCCAACCCACTTAGTTTCTTGCAAGCAAATAATATTCACTTTCATTTTGGTAAAAACATCTGCTAATTCCCTCAGTTTACCCATTGAGGTTCTTATGTTTCTACTTCCCAATTGCAAGGCGGTGTTTGCCCCCCACGCTCGTCCATCTACATGTTGGGACCCTGACCTACTTGTTACCAAATCCAGGTGAAGACCTAGCGCCTTGCCTTGAGACAAGGACCCTAGCTCACTTACCACTACATCCCAGGAACGATGTAGCGCCTTGCCTTGTGGCAAGGGCCCTAACCCATTTTTTGCTACAACCAGGGCCTGATGTAACGCGTCGTTATGAAAGGTATACACCAACAAAATATCATAATGGTTCATCTCATATAGTTTTTTTTCGGCCGATTCGCAACACCTGATACCAAACTTCCTCCTTTATCCTGACTTGGGACAGGCCATGTAGATTATACAGAATAAAATTTATATGCAAAAAAGCTTATGCATTTTGAACAGAATTACTAACCTGTATGAGGCGTTCACGTAGAGCTGGATTTGGGTCTGTCAGTAGTCGCTTAGCCACATAAGGATAGGCAACCTATTTGAAATACTGGTGTTCATATTAGACTGAAAAATAAGGTATGATAGAGAAAGGACAGTTTTGACAGTCGCTCAAACTGATTCAGTTACAATGATGAAGTATTTTTGTTCTACGAAAGTATTTAGAACTTTTCTAATTCTGATACAATATTATATAGCTTTATTTCTTCTAATGCAACTTCGTAAAAAATGCCTTTTGAAAATAAGTAGCATGCAGTTTTCAAATCAACTTGAAATTTGAACAAGTTATAAAAATGGGAGCTTTTACCTCAAGAAATTTGAAGTCAGGTTTCATGGTAAAACAGATGCCTTCTTGGGTCAATAAAGAACGAATTACAAGTGAAAACCTTTCTGGGATTCGAATGGGATAATTGTAAACCAACTGGTTAAACTTTCCTGCAGTATATTTCATTAAAATATCATTAAAATGTGATCAAAGCATTAAAAAAAACTAAAGTCTAATTACAATCAATACATAACTACAGAATCATTCCTAGATTACCATGAATACGAGACACCAAACTAAATCACTATAGAGATATTAAGAGCTAAATTATAGTATCTTCAGAATCATAAGAAAAAATAATGCAAATTAGTTTTTGATCAGGTATTACTGTATAAGGAAAAAGATTTGTTCCTCCTCCCATAAACAGTGACACCCTCCATAAATATCACTCGGGGAAAATGTGATATTAAGAGGTAAGAATAAGATGGAACAACATAGTCATACAACGTGAAACTAAGAGTCCTTGTGATTTGTCCACTTTCAGCTTCCGAGAGTATTCATTATGGCTTGTTACTTTTAACTCCTCCATTTAACAAGACAAGAAAATTCAATCTCAAATGGAAAACTTATTTCAATAAGCATTGGAGGACGGTCAAATGGTCACATTATAGTAATAGCTCTTTCTATTAAATAATCAAGGGAAAATGCCTACCAGTGACACTACGAAAATTAAAATCTGACAGTCCTTTTCCAGAAGAGTTCTGCCAAATTGCTTCCAAAGCAGGAACTATAGGAGTCACATCAGTCCCTGGGGTCAGGAAGCCTAATCTGGTGAAATCATTAGCCATCTCAGCATAGTCCTCATTCACAGCATGGACAACGGCATCAATTAAAATCTGTTTATTTTGCTGAAGAAATAGAAGCAGATCAACATGATGTCAGCCACAACAAGTATGAACTATGAAGTGCAAATCAAAGAAAAATTCCATACTCAATTATAATGGAAGTCATCCTAAAAGCAAAATATTTTCCCATTTACATAATAGATTCTCAAATGTGTACGCAATAGGTGTATTTGTGCCAGTTCAGTAAGACACCATAAACATATCCACACAATATCTTTTTATCTAAGCAAAAAACAGAAGGCATTAGCTTGTTAAAAATACAAAAGCACCCTCATAAAAGGCACATCTATGAATACTATGCACTGCACATGTCAAACACCAATGCACACAGTTGATAGTTGTATATGATTAATATCAAAGATGTTGCTAGCCAAGGATCTTCAATTGGCTGCAACTTATGCTTCTGGGGTTAATTTCATTTGAATTTGAAGCACTCCCAAGACAGAAAACCATCCAATTAGTCTTGTTCAGTTGTTCTTATATAATATAACAGTAAATAGTAAAGCCAGAATTATTGCTTATTTTTCTTTTATGAAATAAAACTGTTTTTACTTCTTTCATTCAATGCATTAGAGTATATTTACTCTATTTTTTTTTACCTGTCAGCTCTAAACTATAGTTCTAGGATCTATAGTTATGACAGCTGTTGACAATCTTGTAATCCCTAACCGTTTGGGTTGAATAATATTTTCCTCCATTCTCATTCTCTCTCTTTCTCCATATCGAAGTTCAATACAATGTGATACTTGATCAATGATCGTTTCAAAGAAGTTCCCCATCCATGTATTCAACAGGATTTATTAGATATAACGAAGTATTTCATCACTGACTGGGCATTTTTTGTCTTTTCTTTTGCCTTCATAGAATAATATATAATCGCTTGACTTTCATCTTTCTCTCTCTAATATATTTTTTTCGTTTATTAAAAAAATAAAAAATAAAAGAATGTCAACCTTAGTGGATAATAAGTGAGCACTCCATTCTACTGCATAGAAAGTTATTTTACTTTCATGAGAAACTTTCAAAATCAGGATAAAATTTGAGAAACATTCATTTATTTTAGGGATAAAGTTATTTTACTCCCAGAGTTAGAATTTTAACTATACAACATACAGCTATGTATAGTGGCCATAATCCTCCAAAATTTAATGGAATAAGATCAAATAAAAAGGCACGGGCAGTATGAAAATCTTTTAAAACACTCGGCAATTATATCACATTGTATTGAACTTTGATATGGAGAAAGAGAGAGAATGAGAATGGAGGAAAATATTATTCAACCCAAACGGTTAGGGATTACAAGACTGTCAACAGCTGTGTACTAAGACAAATGATATTCTTTTACTCTGCTGCAAAACCAGATAATATAGCACATGTAAAATTATTATATAACTCGAAATATTCAAACACATGAAAGGAAAAAAAAAATTGCTTGGTGGTCA
The DNA here is from genome assembly GCA_007407185.1 of Glycine tomentella. Classification (NCBI taxonomy): domain Eukaryota; kingdom Viridiplantae; phylum Streptophyta; class Magnoliopsida; order Fabales; family Fabaceae; genus Glycine; species Glycine tomentella. The sequence continues at coordinate 231,282 of PYAF01001705.1, read as the reverse complement.
TCTGTGGAGGAATGGGAGAAATATAGATATAAAAATATTCGCATGATTTTCAAAGCAGCTGTGTACTAAGACAAATGATATTCTTCTCTCACATCAAAGAAAGTAAGGGAGATCTATTCATTACAGCAAAACATGTAAAATGCAACACATGGGTTTAAACTAACATGTATTATAACTTTAGGCATATGATTCAATGACAAACATTCCCAAAGATGAATTATATATTAAGGCATGGTTAGTCCACTTCTATTAAACTTAAATCCAAGTTCACCTGATGGATGAAAACAACTAAACATTTCATCATATGCCATTATTTTATAGCATACCAAAACAATAATTGATCAGAGAGAGAAAAACGCAATGATTATTGCCCTACATGCTCGGCATATGAAGAATTACCTGACTGAGAACAGCAACATTTCCAAAGTCTACATATGCAATTCTCCCATCACGCATGGCAAAAATATTTCCAGGGTGAGGGTCTCCATGAAATAATCCAAATTCCAACAATTGTCGTAGGGCAGCACTCACTCCAATTGTTAAAAATCCATCTACGTCAATACCGGCTTCTTTGATGGCCTGATTTACAAGGAAAATTATTAATCCAAAATAAGACAACAAATCATTTTGATTAACAATAGATACAATATATATTAGTATCATCACCAGTCCAAATAAACAAACCTGTGGATTGGTACACCTGATACCATCAATCCATTCCATTACCAGCACACGTTGACCAGAAAATTGTTTGTAAACCTGGGGAATTTTGACAGTAGGGTCATTTTTAAAATTCTCAAGAAAGTCTTCAAGATTACGGGCTTCCTGAAATATAGATAGAGAAATCATTAAATTTATTTATAACAAGTATACAATGAAGAAACACTCAAAATGCCAAGAAACAATATTTGGTGCATTGACAAGTTCAAAGCACACATTAAACTATCATGACAAACACAAGGCAGTGCTGAGAAGTTACCAGGGTATAATCAAGCTCTTCCAAAAGCTTTTCACCAAATTCATCAACAATCAGCTCAGCATTACATCCCAATTTCTGTATGCTAATGCCATTTAAGAATGAAGCCAAAGTGCGGAATAGGAAAAGATCTCGATATATAATGGGCTCTATCCCTGGCCTCTGAACCTGCAAGTAAACCAAAGTGTTCAGCAGTGGATTTAATATTGTTCTAAAACTTTACTCTTTCCCCTCTGTTTAAATTTTAGCAATGCATTTGCAGCACTCTAATCATATAAAACCATAAAAGTACTTTGATAAATTAAAGTCATATCTGATAACAGTAATTAGGAAAACATCAAAATAAGTAGAAACTAGAAAGAAGGAAAAATTCAAAATTCATATATCACTAATTATAAACAAAGAGTCAAAGACAATTGGGAAAACAAAAAAGAAATGTAATCAACAGATTTGGAACAGTATGGACAAATATCAATGAATCAATCCAACAAAATAATTATGTAAAACTGTTATGAACACAATGCTTTTGGCAAAGAGATCAGATCACAGCAGGATATTAAACTGTTATGAACATAAAGGCTATGGCTGAGATGCAGCAAAAAAAAGATTAATCAAACAGTTTAACTGATCATTTGAAAAACTATTAGCTGACCAAGAAGCTATAGAAAATTAAACAGTTATAACACAAGGTGAAAACAACAAAACCTTGATAGCAACATCCTCGCCAGTTGCACGTAAAGTAGCTCTGTAAACTTGACCTAAACTTGCAGCCGCTATTGTCTCTGATGAGATTTTGGTAAAAACAGCTTCAAGGGGTTGACCCAGATCCTCCTCTATGATTCTGAAGGCAATCTAGAACATTTTTAGGTTATACATCAGAATTATAATATCAAGGTGGCAATGGTACGACAAATGCTTAGCATAAATAGAATTTTAAAAAAACAGTTGATACTCAGTGGTAAGTTTTACTTCATTGGGAAATGAAGGAACATCATCTTGAAGAATGCACAGTTCATTCATATAATCTTCTCGAATGATATCTGGCCTATTTGCAAGAACCTATCAAATGAAAGAAAACTTATTATGAACTATAAAACCCTAACCTAATCATTGCTTGTATAAGCACAAGACTAAACAACACACCTGACCAGCTTTAATAAAGGAAGGCCCAAGATCACACAAGAGATTCCTAAGCTGTCGAGCACGATATGGAACAACCTCTTCATCCCTTCCAACCAGGAAATCATACACCAAGTTAGACCAGTACAAGCCCAAATTCCAAACTATCTCCACTCCCCGCAACATAAGTGACAAAATGGACCCTCTTGATTCTAATACCTTGTTTCTCACCTAATAACCACAAGGAAAATGTCGTCAAATAAAAGTAGCTTTAAGTTAGAAACAATCATCCAGCAGATTGGCATGTTTTTGTTTTCTCTGGCAGCAAGAAGCTATCATCCCTTCTACCCACAGGGATAATTAACCCCATTTACAAAAAGTCAAAACACTTATATCCATCTTATAGTAGCATGTGTAACATACTTGTCAGTTGTCATGTAGAATTATCTGAATATTTACATCTTATAGCATACAGTATAATCTAAAACAAATTACTTAAACATTTGCTTGCACTCCGTTAGGCAAAATCCCTTTCATCTGGATTTGTATTCTAAAAAAGTGAGAAGAAGAGTGTAATTCAGAGGGAAAACAAGTGCAAAGTTGATAATCACTGATGTATATAAATTATAAAAAAAAAAAAAAAAAGTCAACAGAATTAAATTTTACAAATGAGATCACAATCACATGGATACCATAAATAGATAGTAAGAATCCAGTCCATTAATTAGTGATTAACATTTCCACTTTACTTTCTAAAGTGTCCATAAAGAAACTGTCTAGCAGCCAAAAACTAAAATATGAATATAATGAGTTACAGAGTTGCTCCTAATAATAGGTTGCTTTTTAAGCAATTACAAGTTGCAACTGACTCGTGGACTGTAACTAATTGCAAATGGTCGCTAGTCCAAAGACTCAAATTTAATCTAAGCTTCAGTGCTTCACATACAATAAGTATTACATACATGCATCCATTTCAATCCCAAATTTATAAAAATGAATTTGTTGCCTATGAAAAATAACCAAATAACAGTATTTTAGCGCATGACGTTACTGAACATCCCTGAAATTACAAAAATAAGACCTATAATGTTTATTGTAATCCTGAAACTAAAAGAATAAGACCTATAAGAACCAATTTTTAATAATTTTACTGTTTAAAGGACTATAAAGATATTTTTGTACCTGATTAAACTTAAACATGTCCTGGTAAGTTGAATGACTATGTTGGAGATCTTACATTGACTACTAACATGACCCAAATAGTGTATATAAGTAGGGGCAACTTCACCTCAATAGCTAATTTTTGGAAATGAGTTAGACCCAAATCCAAATTCTAACAGAGCATATATGCTTATCAGGCCACCCATTAATTCATGCTTGAAATGTCCAGTTCTCAACATGCAGATCCAACAAGTAGTGATTTGACTAAACTAATATATACTACGTACAAGGAGCAACAGCAACCCTCAAGTCCTCTACTCATGAACTAAATTTTGGAGTTGAATTATGTCAAACACAAATTCTAGGAGATTAGTTTAACTTTAATGTATAAGTCATATACAACTCCAGTTATAAAAAAAATAAAGGCTGAGAGCATGTTTGTATTTCAGTGAGGAGAACTCATGTACTTCTACTTTCAAAGCAACAAACTTAATTTACAACATACTTTTGAATCAAACTTATGTTTGCAAACTTTAATCCAAATATTCACTCTCCCTTCTTCATTTTGTGCAGTGGAATTCACAAAAGTACTTTCCCAACTTTAATCCAAGCATATAGCCTGTGTTGTAGTTGCTTCAAGACTAACTAACGAGGCACTTAAAACGCAAACGCAGTGTGAGAGAGAGAGAGAGAGAGGAGTTAAATGCGTTACTTACGATCTCGGGCGAGTACTTGCGGAAAGGGATGCATACGCCACGCTCGATGTCGAGCTGCTCCAGCGCAGTGTTACCCTTATTGCTCACTCCCTGCAACGCCCTCGAAACGGCGCCGTTCGAAGCGATACCGCTCCCCGTGGTGGTCGTCGTCGCGGCAGAACTCGAAACCCTCGCGCTTCGCGCCTTCTTCGCTTGCGGAAGTGAGGAAGAAGGAATCGATGTTCGCGGCGAGAACAGAGTCTCGCGACGGTGAAGTTGAGGGACCGTGCACGTCGAGCTCGCGTAGATGGAATCCATGTTTTCGCAAAATCGAAGCGAAAGATGAAACCCTAAATGGAAGAGGAAATTGGGAGCATTTGCAAGTGACTTGTGAGATTAGAGCAAGAGAATAACTGTAGAAGAAGAAGAAGAAGAAGAAAGAACCAAAACACTGCTTTGAAAATTGGTTTTTCATTTAAATAGAAGAGAAAATGTGGTGTTGCGAGCGAAGACGACAGCCACGGGAACTAAAACACTTTGCATTGTTCGGTGGTCCCACATCCATTTTTATTTTTATTTTTCTTTAGACCTAAAGTCTGATAAAGGATAATTTTATTATGTGGACACTTTTTGTGCTGAGTTGGCTACTTATCTGACAATGTTTATATTATTTTTTAAAATATAATTAGTATTGATATTTTCGTCGTCTATTTTTACTTGATGATGATTCATTTTCTTTCTTGGTCCATTTTTTATTGATTTTGGTTTTATTTTTTATTTTTATATCAAATGTTTTCTTTTTCTTTTTTAGTTTTCATAATTCGCTATTTTTATATTTAGCCAAAAAAATATCACTATCTTTATGAAATTGTCTAGCGTGATTTTTAGTGGTTAAACAGATTCACTTTGTACTAATATGAGAACAATTGTTCAAATTACATAGAAATTGAAAATTAAAAATCAAAATATTCTTCCCTGATTTACAATTTTAAATTTTTTATTTAGAAAATAGGCTTTGACAGCCTTCTTAGATAAGAAATAAGATGACAATTTCATTTCATTTCAAAATCTTGTTAATAGATTATTTGTAGGTATCTTTGTAAGTGTTTATTGAGCTTTGAAACATATCCTAACCTTGGTGAGCTCCCAAGAACCAATGCATCTGAACTTTTCACTACCAAAAAACACTCTAAAATAAACAAAAGAACACATATTCGAAGAGCAATGATGTTATATGGTATGTGTTCTTATCAAGTTCTTCCTAGTCCAACATGTGGGTAGTGCATTCTCTTGTTGCCAAGCTTTGTCTCCAATGACGGGTGAGGTACCTAAAAAGGGATTCTGATGCTAAGTTAGTGTCTATCTAAGATGTGTAGGATGAATTGGATGTAACTCAACTCTTTATGTTGTTCCTCTTGGTCTTATAAGTGAGGAAAAGTATCGAGTTAGCAACTGCCCATGATGTCTACTAAGGAGGTCGTGTGAAACATGGTAGTCGGTTGGCTAATGTCGACTACTTGCGATTCTCGTACAGTACACAAGTCCCCAAGCTTTGAGTAACACCTTGAAATTTTGATAACTAAAAAAATAGATGTTTGATGTATTACTTGTATTGTTTAATTATTTGATTAATTTTGATAGTTGAAGTGTTCTGTGAACTATCCTTGTGCAACTGTTTGGTGTGAATGTTACGTTAAGTGGAGTTTATTTGATCTACATTGGAACAACTTGTTTAGCGACACTAGCTCACTAAGCGCAATTCCATCCAGAGGAAATAATTAGCTTAGTGACACCTACTCGCTAAGTGCAATTCTTTCCAGAGGAAGAAATTCGCTTAGCAACACCAGCTCGCTAAGCTCAATTTCAGCCAGAAGAGAAATTTCTCTTAGCGCGAAATGTCTTACTTAGCGCCAAAAGTTAAAACAATATTATAAATATGACATCAACGTGAAAAGGACGCATTTTTACCCCTCTTCTCTCCCTAAACCCTCACTCAAAAACGCTAAACCTCATCTTCCACCACCCACGACAACCGGTGACCGCCACTAACCTCCACCGCTTGTCACCGAACCACGGTACGAAATGGAACATTTTAATCGGAGCAGAATCTTCATTATGCTTATCAAGTCTATAAGGTCCATCGTGCTCAACCATGCTAAACCTTAATACTAAAGCAAATTAGACTTGCAAAACCATTTAATTTATTCTAGACTTCTATGTACATTGTATAAATGACAATTCATGTATTCACTGTCGAATAAGATGATGATGAATCAGTTGTCTTTGATCCAATACCAATGATTAAATGTTTCTTAGGATCTATAATTTTCCATATTAAATAATTCAATTTTAGCAAAATAAAAATATGATAGCATAATTTTTTTTCTAAGGAGTTTATAAGATTGATTGGTTGGTAAGGGGAGGAAGGAGATAGGGAAATGTGGTGGGTTTAATTCCCCCACTAATAAAATACTAACAATTAACAAGTAACATTTGTTGATAAAACAAAATATTTTTTATGAAAAATTTATCTTAATAAATTATATTTGTCCTTGCATTGTGTGCTTCTATGTGTAGTGTATGTGGTTTATGTATGTGTTGAGTGTAAGAAATCCTATAAAAGCTCGATTTGGTAGAATAAAGGTGTTATGACAAAATTATCATGTTAATCAACATCTAAGAAAAGAGTACAAGATATTGGATATATGAAATTAAGGAAAACAATTCATAAAATTTATGTTATTCCCAAAATTGACATTCACAAAAGAAAAAAAAAATGTCATTTTGCAAATTTCACCTTTAGCAAGTGTTTTTCAATGCATTCATTAAATTGTTGCATTTAAGATGTACCATGTATAAGTTATGATATAAATAAAATCAATATTAAATACGCATGAATAACTTTTATAAATTAAAGTTTCTTCATTGTACGTGTAATTTTAATATGTATATTTATCTATATCAATTATTTTAGTGGTTGGGCGATTGTGGTAATCTATTAGTATAATAAAAAGTAGGACTAAATTGATAGCAGTGTCAATGCATGAAATGACAACAATGTCAATACAATGAATGTTATTATAAAAAGGGAAGGAGGAATTTCAAAAAAAAAATTTCCAAATATTTTAATATGATTGGAGCTAATTTTTAGATGGTGAGAGATAAAGGTATCCCTTTATATAATGTATGTATAGGAACACATGCTCATCTTTATTTTTTATTTTTCAATACCTAAATTAGGTTTTGAAAGAAAAAAAAAACTAAACCGTTTTACATTTTTCTCCATCAATTGAGTATACCATATAAGTATTTGGCTAGGACCCCTAGATTGCAAAGTTACCTATATTGTCCAATACTTCTTTGACATTAGCCTCATTTATGTTGAACAACACCCTTCGATCCTCATAAAGTACAATAGCTGAATATCCCTTCGATGTCGTTTATAACTAACTAGTTTTTGGACCCGTGCGGACGCACGGGTCACTCCGCTATGCTCTGCTACATTTTTATAACTTAATTTTGATTTTTATGTCTATCATAACTAAAAAAATATTTATTTATGATATTATTGATAAAGTAATTTAACTTAATTAACTTTGGTTGTCTTATAACAAAATTATAAATACATAAAGGAAAGCACACTCATCTTTGCTAGCCAGTATTCATGACTTTGGAAGCACACTCTTTAGCGGTTATAGTAGTACATAAATACATCTATACTAAAGGAAAGATGAAACTACTTGACAAAGTTATGACTTATGAGTACTCTGAAGCTCATGAACGTGATTGTAAAAGACCATATTAAAAATAATAATAATAAACAATATAAATAATAACACACAGAAACCCAGAAAAAGTTAACGTCCAAACTTCCAAATAAAAAGATTTTAAAAAAATCCATCAACTTATTGAACATTCTTCTAGAAAAATCAAGTTATTATACAATTGAATAAGTATATCACAATATCCTTAAGCACTTTCAAAATCAATTGCATGTTTCCAATTAGATGGTCATTCTAGAAAACAGCTGAGGGCTTATACTTCTATTTCCCACAAAATCATTCCAATTGCAACACAATTCGATATATATATCATATGCTATGTGATAGGTTGCTAATATATAGTGAAATTTAGGATAGTTTTAGTCAAAATTTAGTAGAAAATGTTAGATAAATGATAGAATTAAGCCAAAAGTTCACCACTTTGTGATTTTTATTACTTATTGTTATTTTTTATGCATTTTAGGAACAATAAATGAAGAAACAAGCAACAAAAAGAAGCAACCAAGCACTGCACCTTCAT
>PYAF01001705.1:141328-222929 GCA_007407185.1 Glycine tomentella | reverse complement strand
TCCTTTTATTTAAATTCTGTTTTTATTATTTAAATCCAATCTCAAATCCAATTCCTTTTTATTTTTATTCTTTCCAATTTTAAGATAACAATTACAATTATCTTAGTGCCTCAATCCTCGTGGAGACGATACTCTACTTATCAAAATTATTACTTGAACGATCGGTACACTTGCCGTGAGTTACGCAATCACACTTTGTCAACGCAACACTATGCAAGAGATTTATACTGCAACCAAAGTATACTTATCATTCCAATTGCAAGAGAACTCCGGTCATGCAGTATAAATTATTGGATTTGGGATATATATACCTTAAGTACCTAAAAAGAACATACAAAAGCTACAATACATAAAAAAATTAGAATTTGAAAAAGAAAAAAAATAATAGAAGTTGATAAAAACTACCAACATAAACCACCATAAATCAACTGCTGCACAATTTTTATTTTTAAACAAAATTATGCAAAAAGCAAGCAGTGATTTTATAAACCTGTCTGAGTGATAACTTTTTAACGGATGCAACAGGCTTAATCAAGTTAAGGACCTACAATCAGGATAACATATCAACATCAAGCTTTTAAAGAAACTCAACATCAAATCGAACTAATATGATTAAATATCAGGATTTAGCATGAAATTTCATCTCTCTAAACAAAGAATGGAGGTTAAATGTTGTTGCTTCAAGTTGAAGACTGCCATCTTCAAGCCGTGAAAAATCCAAAACGTCATTGGTGAAGGTAGCCAATAAATTGTTGCTTTTCAATATTGTCTCCGCCATCAGTCGTTGCTCAGCTGTCAAATATGTTTCCTGTAGTAATGAAGAGAGTGCAATAACTGCATGCATGGGAGTTTTCATCTCATGGTTCATAACAGCCAAAAAGTCATTACGAGCATGAATTGCAGTTTCTGCTTCTCTTCTTGCTAGATCTAATGCAACATTCTGCTCGATGAGCTGATCCCTGGCCCTCATTAACTCTTCTAAGATTGTAGCATGTGAAAGAGCAACAACTACCTAATGTAGGAGACAATTGTCATGGGTAATTTGAAGGTATATTCAAATGCTAGACTAATGCAGTACAAATACTGATGGTTCCCACAAACATATTTTTATGTCAAATGTTTCACTATGCCATAGCACATCATTTAATAATTAATTCAACAGCCACCACCAGCTTTTTCTCATTAATTAGGTCAGGCTAGCTATAGAATAATTTAGAAATATAATATAAAATCATTCATGTGTATTCACCTAACTGCTGAAGGTTTTGGGAGAGTTAGGTCTTTACATGATATCAGAATCTCTTTACTATGATCTAGTGGTCTAGATGTTCAATCCTTGTTGTCCAAACATATTTAAGATAATAAAAAAAATAGGCACAAGGTAGTTGGGTTTGTGCATTGTCCATGCTTGAAGCCCAAAGGGCTTGTGTGAAGGGTCGTGTTAAAAATATAATATAAAACCATTAAAATGCCTTCACCTAACAGGTTAAGCTTATGGGAGAGTTGGCTCATGACAGAATCAATCAATGACATTAGGCTATTGTAGAAAATTAATTCAATTACCATACTTGTTCATCATCGAAAGATGGCACACATTCATCTAAATTCAGAAAGCAAACACAACTTGCAATCCATCTTTAGGAAGTTAATTTACAATTCAATTCACAAAACTATGTTGTTTACACGGAACAGACAAAATAAAGTTCATTTTTTAATAAGTGTATCAAAAATCATTTTATATTTGCAAGAAAGAAAGAATTTAGTAATTTATAAAAATGAAAAAACATAATACATTGAACTGAGAACCATACATGAATACAATCTATCAAAAACCTTACGCTCGTCTATTAGAAATGAACAAATATAACTGACAAGTAAATCTTGAGTGACTGACAAGTTACATATAATGCTCCAACACACTTAGAGCCTTTTCCCTGGAACAATTAAGTTATGAGTTCGTAGAGTATCTCTGAAAGCCAGACTCCACACGGTCACTTAACACAGTAAGCATATAAAAGAAGAATATGTTCCTCATTTCAAATTGGCAATATCATACTAAATTTGAAAGGCATAACTGGATTTCAAATGAAATTGAGCTCATGGAAGCATTCACATACCGCAAGGGTGCCAAAAAATTTCATAAGGACGGAGCCAACGCCTTTCAACTTCTCAGGGGATTCCCCATTGGAAGCCAATTCTTTATCAGCCTAAAATCAACAAACAATAACACACAATCCAACCAACTTCCAGAAAATGAGAAAGTAAATAAAAAATAAAATCAAAATCATAAAAATATCTTCCTAGATTATCATGTAACTGATCATACATTTGTGATCATTAAGTTAAAATTATTTATTAAACTACATTTGAATGAAGATAATTTGTTTTGGGGTTTGCTTCCATTGGCAGCCATAAACCACTGGCAACATTAGGTATAACATGAACTTATAATATGAAATAACCCAAATATTTAATCATATAGTTTCATGTATAACATGAACGTATAACATGAGCTTATAATATGAACTTATAACATGAACTTATAATATATTCATGTGTTTGCATAACAGTGAACATAAATGATTATTTAAATAAAATGGTAAAGTTAATTTACAAGTTGCAGTCCTGAATTCCTTGCATAGCTTATACAGCTTACACCACCAGTATCTAATAATTCAAGCTGAGACACAGAGGCAATGCATCCACAATGAAGACACTGCAGATAATAAAACATATAGGATCATTAAGCTTAACATAGAACATGGAAATACCAAAATTGGGGTAAAAATAGTTATCCATATGACACACATAATACTTCTTGGCAATGTACAAAATCAACAATCCCCAACCGCATCCCAAATCAAGTACTGTGTACAAGATCAATGTGGAAATACTGAAATTCAGAGAATAAAAATTAGCACTTGAAAAATGCAACTGGAAACCAAAGTACTTAACTCCAAAGAGAATGATATACATGTTATTCCTGGTAAATCCATACTGTTATATGTCAAAATAGAATATCATATGAGAGTAATCATGATTCATGGCATGCAAAGCATTTGACTTTCCATACTTAAATTAAAACTCCTGGTAACCTCATGATATTCAACAATTTCCTCGTAATATAAATAGCATTTAATTTCTCTAAAGTAGTCCATCACCAAGCTTAAAAGGGGGATTTGGCACTTAAAACAACTAACATAGATATTATTACAATCTATGGAGCATGTACTAAACTAATACTCCATCAGGTTTTACTAATCTACATGTGTAGGAAAAAAATCCATGAGGACGAAAAGAGAGAAAGAGACAGAGATCACTGAAAATTTGAGAGTGAGCCAAAAGAGAGAGAGCAGCAACTAAAAATGTTTCCTAAGGCAAAAGCACCCACATTAAATTTCGAGTAACTATCCCAAATACTACTACTAAAATTTAAAATATATATAAACTTCTGGTCCCTGTTCCCGGGGTTTCGCCATTACAACAAAGTAAAATCAGTATGGACTTACTATAAAGTATAAGTACCATTTTACGAAAGTAAAAAATAACCATCACATGTAAGAACAAAAGAAACTTCTTTCTGTTCCAATTTTTTTGGTCTTATTTGTGACACTCAAATTCAACTTAAACTCTAATAAAACCAACAAACTAAAAGTGGTTATATGCATATTCTTAAATTCAAAACATTTTATTAGTATCAATACTTAATGAAAACATAATTTCATTGAAATACACCAACAATGTAAAGATTTTGTTGAGTATCATCAAATCATAACATGAATTACTACGTCTCATAAGATTACTATAAAAGTCATTTTCAAGATCATCTTTTTTTTATATAAATCACATGTTTCCTCCATGAAAGACAATAACCAAGCTAGGATAACTATAGACAGCAAAGCTCTCCCCCTCCCTTTAACTATTAAATTAGTTGACAATGTAAAAATCTTTGCACATCCAAATCTTACTTTATAGAATTGCCATCTATAATTAAAATTATGAAATAAGAAAAAAAAACATAATTGAAAGAACCAACTTTAAAACCCCACACTGCAAGCAAAACACTTAAAGTGACTATGAATACAATCTAAAAACTTGTTCCTTGAATATATTTATTTATTCTAAAAAGTTACAACACCAAATTTCATTCTAGATGCATTCTCAGTTTCTCACCTTCACCTTTGTATTCTTGTCTATCTATACAAGCATGCCCAATATATGCACTTACCAAAGCACAATAAAAGTGACTTAGAGAATAATTAGCACAAATATTTTATTGTATAAATATAGTTATTTATACCAAAACAATATATGGGAGAGAGGGAAGTTACTTTTTCCTAAAAGCTTCTTCAACTGAGAGAAAGAGAAAGAAGATTAGTTATCTTTTTTCCTGAAAGCCCCTTCACCTAACTTTTTTAAATAGCTACTTGTTTCGCTTTTCCTTCATAAAAATTAAGCTACTTAAGTACATAGACAAAGCAACTCCCACAGTACAGGATGAAAAACAGAAGATAAATAGCTAAATAAAAAATTTAACCACAAACCTCTTTAAAACCACAAACTCGTTCCATTACACTGCTCTTAAAAAAATAGTTCTCCTGCTCCTGATGAATTGCTGAATTCTTAGAAAGCAAAGCCTGGTGTCATTAAGACATTTCTAATTGGAGATGCAAGAGTACTTCCAAATAAATGCCTTCTAAAAAGTAATTGTTATCGGCATATATATTATGCAATAGCAAAAAATATCAGAGTGCATAAACTTTGTATTCATCAGTGCTAGCAAGATTACCTCAGCATTTTCGTTTCTTTTGCTTGCATACAGGTCCAAAACCACCTTCTTTGGTATATGGAAGACTTATGACTCATCTTCTGAGGATGAAGAAATAACAACTTAAAAAACAAATCACTTTGTATAAGTGAATATTATGACTAACCTTGACAATGGAAGCGTTGTATTGAATGCTTCACACAACTTACTTTCTTTGAAATACTCATTGGCTGCTTGTAAAGCATCTACAACCATCCCATGAGATTTCTTCGTGTTTCCCTCATCAAGAATCAATCCATGATAATAATATGCTGCAGCCTAGAAAATCATTACAATAAGCATATCAATAACTTTACATCACTTGCTTCTGCTAAATGTTTGTTCCATACTTGTTCCTGAATTATGCATGAGAATCCTCAAATAAAAAACATACCATATACATCGGTGAATAATAATCGACAAATCATGCGCCAAGTTAGCTATTAATTTTTGAATAAAAAAACAGTTATGGTATTGGTAATGCAAAAACATACAATGTGGTGAAATTATGCACTGAAAAATCATTCGCCAAGTCAACTATTGATTTTAAAAAAGTGAAAATGATGCAATCTTTCAATTCATTAGTCACATGTGAATCCAAAGGAAAAATGAAGGATGCAAACTACCATATGGAGGTGATATCAAAATAAGCTTGTTTCATGAAAAAGTGGAATTTATCAGCCAATAGGACTTCCAGAAAATAAACCATTCACCAAATAAAATTGATTAAATGTTTACCTTTATTTTGGTAAAGTCTAACACATGGAACAAAGGAGCAGCTATTAACAACCTTGGATCAAAAGCATCCACGACAACCTGCATGGATAAAAGAAAAAAGTGAAGTGGGATAATACATCATTGCTATAGGAGAATATATTCACATTAACTATAGGTGACAAGGGCAAATATAAACAAAAGTCCAACATCAAATGTAGAGCTACATATGAACCAATTGAAAAACATAAAATAATCCTCTTCAACTTGCTATGTAAATGCCAGATCCTATGTTTGACAAAGAATGGTATAAAAACAAGTGAAGTTGTAATTCACACATGAACAAAGCATTTCTATGTCTACACTAATGCAATCTCTAAGTAAATTATTAGTCTTGTATCTATATCTCCAGAAATTATTAGTCTTATACTATCAAAAACAGGTTAAGTTGCAATTAAAACATCAACAAATCATTTATATTTCTATATCTCCATAAACATGTAAGCATTAATAAAAGACAAAAAACCCCTCAAGTTTTAATTTGGAAAAACAGATATCAAATATAATTTGTTTGTGAAGATCCTCAACAAACATTTTACACTACATGTTCCAAATACATCCTACTCTTATCAGAATGGATTAGTTAGATATCTTCAATTCATTTTTTTGAAAAAACCAAGCTAGAAAGATACCTGAGAAAAGTATCCTTGAAAGGTAGTCCCACTCCCATGTAAGGGCATCAAATCAATGCCATAATAAATTTGTTGTTGCCAAAATAGGGCCTGAACATAGAATAGAAACAATACTGATCAAAGAATTTAAGAAAAATAGAAAAAAGAATACTATCTCAAGAATGGAGACTAAACAACAATCAAAAAACAAAGATAATTTCACCTTATTAGCAATTTCAACAAACAAATATTCATCACTGAAAGGAGCCATGTGAATCCTACAATAGTAATAAATTCAAGGTTAAGCGTAGACAAATAATTCTTAGATAAATATAAACACCTCATGGGATTTCAAATATCCTTCTCGTTGGTTTAAGCATTTCAAATATCATCCTTCAATCCTATAATTGGGATTTATATACCTCGTGGTCTTTTCTTCAGCTATGGATCTCCTTGTTTTCCATGGTAGCACCTTATGGTAGTGCTCTCCCTCGCTGCCACTGACCACCCTCAATTCCATCTGAAGAAAACAAAATACCCAAATAAAAAAACGCACGGGTGTCTAATTATTCATTCAAGTGTCCAATTGACTGGAGAAAACAATATCCTTCTCTTTGCTTTCACAAAAGTTTTCCATCAACATGAAATTGTCCAATTGAGTGGTCCATTCTCACAAAAGGGCTTTTTCATCACATTTCCAGTAAAAATAATGATAAATATCGTGTCACAATTTGCCCTTTCTTTAGACACTTGTACATTTAAAATAAGTTTCCAACCATATAGAAGTCCCCAAAAAATCATATGAAAAGATTACACAAGGGAGGATGGGAGAATGCTGAAAAATAAAAACTTGCAGACAAAACACTAACTTCAAAATAATCATATCCAACACATATTGGGCATGAAGTTGATAATGACCAGCAAACTTATAGTTGACAATCAGGTTACATCCATCATACTAAACAACACCCCTACTCGGTTTGCATGCCACCAATCCAAGAGGTATTGTATTTGTCATTTCCAACAAAACTTTGATCCTGCTGATAGAGATGGGGCCAAACTTGGTTCAAGACATATACAAAGTCGCATTTTAGTTTAAAAGTGTGTACTTGAAATCAGAGTTATAACATAGACATTAAACATCAAAATAATAACACATAATAAAACTAAAATAATGAATTCACAAATCTTACCGCATAACCTTTGGTAGTGTACTATGCTAGCTACTTTGTAAAAACACATTGTTACCTCACAAATCTTACCTCACGATCTTATTCCATTTGATTCTGAAGTTCCTCAGCCTATTGAAAAAATTAAGTTATTATAGCAATAGACAAAAGTTTCATATTTTTAGCCTTAGGTTTATTGGGACAGACTGTCATACCAAATCTTCATCAATGTCAACATCATGCTGAAGTTCCTCCTAATCCTAATCAAAATAAAAACAAGTGAAGTCATAGAAGATAAGAGAAGCACAACACATGCAAATAAGATGCCTATTAGACAAAAGGCACATCCTAATCCTAATCTTTATTTTTTAGACTATCCTCAATTTATCACAATAATAGTTTTTTTTTATTTCAAAATAATTTTTCTTCTATCCATAAATGAGAGACGTGATACACATTTCTGGTTTATCATTTATGAAGTGCTTATTTACACTTTAAGCAAGCATCTGCTGCATTTTGTAAGCTACCTTCTTGTTTTTCCATCATTCCTGTATAAAGATATCACATTATACTTAGCAATAGCATAAATTATACAAAAATTTCCATTAGCAATAAGCTTATGACTATTACATCAAACATAGGCAATGTTCATAATGAAACACATATTTAGGAGATTTCAAACCTTGATGTGGAATACAAAATTCATTTGCCTTGCTTTTGATTTAGTGTTAGTGAGTGTAACCAGGTATATATTAGTAGTTTTTCTTACATTTAATCTCAACAACATTGACGTAGAAACAATCCTGGAAAAGAGGTTTAATAGTCAGATTCCAAAAAGATATTTTATATGACTAAGCAAAACCAAATTACAAATAATCCAATACAAATAAAAATCAACAATTGCAAAACAGATTTAAGGAACGTATGCTCAAAATGAATAATAGAAACAAAATGTCATCAAGTTTGGTATCCATGACAAGCAGATCATGCAACCAAATTATGCAACACATAAAAAGAAAACTTAAACATCATGTGCAAGTCTCTACATTATAGAATCATCAGGATACCTTCTCAAAGACAAGCTTTGGATGGTAAATCACGTCACCAGGCGTGGGTTCCAACTTCTTTGTGAAAAGACTTACTCATCCTCTCTCTCAGCCATGATTTAAGATCATTACCTAACCAAATAACAACTGAGGTTTTGTGTCCACATAACATCTATCATTCCAAGCAAATACTCACGTAGCTTATCATAAGTTTACCTTTAAACTATCACCAGGTTGAAAAACATTTTCAATATCAGTTGTACAGTCATGACTGATGAATAGAAAGCTTTGTCTAGCCATTTGGGCAAAGCTTTGTCTAGCCAGCACCTCTAAACATGTGCAACTCTAGAACACAGCTAGTAAAGAGAGTGAAAAAAAATTGGGCATGAATTGTACTGAACAACAACACTTGGATGAATAATTAGACACCTGGTCAGTGGCGATATCCCATTGCTTCCGTCAATTATTATACTTCTACCTGCAGATAGTCATTGATTTAGAAATAATCCATTTTATTGAACAAAAGATGAGCTGAAATAAGAAAATATGAAAGTGAAAAGGTGAGCAAATTAAGTTCAATTAATAATATTAAAACACCTGGTCCATGAGTGTAGTTATCCCAGTTGCTCAGTCGTTTGCCGTCACTCTTGTTAGATGGGAGTGATATTTAAAAACAACATACCTGTCAATTGGTGTCATGAGTTTACATACCAATCAAAATGGTGAAAGCAACATAACACAAGATGACCTGCAATATACAATAAAGATTATAAACAGGGCAATAGAAATTTGGGTGAGACATTTTGTCAAATACTTCATAAGCAAAACACATTTTGTCAAATATCTCATGGAATGGTATAGGAGGCAACTTGTGTTATAATTGAATTCAGGTAAACCAATCCCACACCAGCTACACTAATCCAATTCAAATTCAAGTGAAATAGCTGAAGCACAAATAGATTTGAGGAGTCTCAGAACAATATTGAAATATAAATTGTTTCAAAGGCATAATGAAAAATGTAAATATGAAATATAATATGTATGAATGGGTTCAATAATATGTTTATAAGTTCACATCATTTATTGACTCCTTCATCATCATTTAGAAGGTTTTCTGTAACGTCCCGTATGTATCCGGTTCATTAACATTCATTTATGGTCGTTAAGCGCAACAATTAATTAAGACTAATCAATACGGAAGCGATAAACAATATGATGTCATCATACGTCATCAACAATAACATCTTTACATTATGTATGATAATCAGGGGCGGATCTAGAAAATAAATTAAGGGGGGGCACTCAAACCTTCCAGAAAATATTTTTATGTCTGCATATTTAGTGGCGGGGGTTTGAGGACAACGCCCCTGAAAAAAGAAAATTTAAATCAATGTTTTATGTACAAGGTTATGAATCCGTTTAAAATTATATTATATATATGTATATAACTAAAATCATTTGATTAAGAAAATTTATCAATAATTCTATACTGAAAAATCCAAAGTAACAATTGAATTTGATAACATAAGTAAAGTGTATTAATAATAAAAAAAAACTTTAAATAGCAACTACCTAAATTAAAACTCAAAAGCTCATTTCGAAAATGTAATATGAAACTATAGAAAGAAAAAAAGTGGATACAGAAAGCAAATTAGGCCTAAATAAGTGAAACCTAGCTTCTTTTCTCCGCTTATTCCTTCTTCCTGCTGGTCTGCGTTTTCTAAGGGGGGGGGGGACACTGCTTGACTACTTGAACGTAGGTGCTCCATGCTTGACTGTGTGCGTGTGTGTCATCTGAAAATTTAAGGGGGGGCAAGTCTCTTATAACTGCATCCGCCACTGATGGTAATTACATGCATCATATAATTAGAGGACCAAAATAAGCCATATAATTCAATAAAAGAATCTCAACAATGGCTGTACAAAATAAGGTATCATATACCCTGTCCTCTTTACATACACCAAACTCTCATATATACAACATATACAAAAAAACACACTAAATGTGCATCCTCCCATCAGGGGTACAAAATACAAGCATAACCAAAAGAAAAGAGCCAACATGCTCTCAAAATATATGCCTAAGGCTCCCACAGAACCATATCAAAGCTCGCACCTCTTGCCCTGAGATCCACCATCCGCTCGCTGAGCATCACCTGTAAAACATAATCCCCACACACGGGGTGAGATACAAATCTCAATAAACTCAGGGTTCTTGGAGGTCTTTCCTCCCCCTGGTTCACTTCCATGGCACATAGTATTAAAATTGGCATCACACAACACAACCAGCCATCATGGCTCTCATAAAACATATCACATATATATCACAACACATGTGTAACAATATATATACACACATAACATTGCCTGAGAAAGATCATCCACTTAAGGGCACATTCTCTCAGGACTTTCCGCTTCATTGCCTGAGAAAGATCATCCACTTAAGGGCACATTCTCTCAGGACTCTGTGCACATTGCTTGAGGAAGATCATCCACTAAAGGGCACATTCCCTCAAGACTTCATGCCAATGCCTGAGAAAGATCATCCACTGAAGGGCACATTCTCTCAGGACTTACTTGGACATCTATGGAACTTCCGAGGGAAGATCATCCACTTAAGGACACATTTCCAACGGGAGTCCATAGTAATTTATTCTACTGGCCAGAGAATCTCATCAATCACATAACATATCATCACAGTGTACATCATATACATGTTCTCAATAAAAACAGTAACACACAATTTCAATATACATGCATCATGACATATAATAACCATCACTCCTTCGGAGTATGGTGAAACACAGTCAATGAGAAACACTTCCAAGAACAAAGAGCTTACCTGCTCTCAGCGCTACATCGGCTTCGTGGTCACAACCACCAGTAGTCTCCGTATCACGCCCTACATGAAAGCGTACAAATAATCAATAACGGTTCTCAACCGTTAGAATGAAAAGAAACATTATTTCTTTCCATTTAAACCTCTTTGTCCTCTATCTTAAGGTTATCAGAACTAACCACCTAATAGTCAACTCACAGACCCTCAGCAGGATCTATCTCGGCCTAACCAAGTCACTAGAGTCTCCCAAAGACTTTGCATCAACCAATTCAGAGAATTCAACACTATAAGGCCAAAACTCAATGATTAACAATATGGCTAAAACAGTTACTTCAACACAATTTCACCGTTTATATAGCCTCCTGAGCATATATTGTACAAGCATCAAGACTCATGCATGTCATACAATCACCAATTTAACTAACATTCTTCCTACACATACATTTCTCATAGCCAAATTTCAAAGTTCATAAAAATTACGGTTCAAGGCTAATCTTTCATCACAACAACCTCCTGAGCATACTTTTCTAAAGGACCCAAGCCTAATTTCAGCTCCAACTCAAATGGGTCACTATTCACGTCAAGAACAAATTCTCAAATAATCGGTAGAATTTGTGTTTCTCACCTCTAAATCGACAAGGAAGGCTAGTGGACAACTTCTCCAAGCTTGAGTGTCCGCAAATCGCCTCATTTCCCATCAAAATCGAAGTTTTGTGAGGTTCCCTAAAGAAAACGATCTCTCCGTTTGATGATTTTTAGGGAAAAGTGATGAAGGATTCTAGCTCATAGGATGATTTCCTACAAGTTTCATGTTGGGTGTGAAGTGTTTTTGGTCAAGGAATGAAGGTTTATGAAGCTTTCCCCTTTGTCAATGGAGGAAAAATGAAGGAAGAAGAAGAAGTTGAGTTTTTGGCCCCCAAAACGAGTAAATGGCCTTTTATAGTGACCTTGTCAGAGTTCCCATGCTGATCACGCCAATTTCATGTTATTGGCACCAAATTTCAGTGGAAAATGACTTTCTGGAGCACTTCTGGCGCTAATGGCGCCAATCTCACGCTGATCATGCCAGATTCTAGAGGAAAATGGCCTTCTACTACAATCTCACGCTAATGGCGCCAATCTCACGCTATCGGCGCACAGATTTTTTTTTTTAGAAACCTTGGTTATTATATTTTCCGGAAATGTAAATTGAATCACATATTAGATGCACAATAGTGTTTAAAAAATAAATAAAAATAAAGACTTCTTTTCTAGCACAAATTACATTATCTACCTGCCATCCTTGGTCCAGGAATAAATGATGATGATATTAAAGAGTTGATGGCTTTGAAAGGAACTTTGCCGGGGTCTCCTCAGGTATGGCGTGAAGAATGAAACAACAAAGAACAATGATGTTATTATTACAATGAAGACATTGAAATGAAAAATAATAAAAAAGTTGGGTTTGACATGGATCAAATTTTACGGAAAATATAACCAAAGATGCAATGAATGAGCACAAATTTTTTGCTTCTATATAAATTAAATAAATAAATATTGAAGAAAAAAGAAAGAATAGAAAGAGAGAGAGAAGAAACACAACATGCTTTAACAGGTTCTCTTCTATTGACTTCTCTACTCTAACTTCCTTAGTTTTTTTTTTCTTCTAAACAGAAAGAAATAGATTAAGTGTTTGTCACCATTGCAGTAAATCGTCCGCAAACTCCTTGAGGTCCATGAAATCGTCCATTGCAGTGAAAGACCCCCACCATTGCAGACGAGAAGAAGAAGAGAGACGAGCAGTGAGGCAGAGGCAGTGGTGGTGCGGTGAGGAAGAAAAAGAAAGATAAGAGAAAAAAAGAAAAAGAGAGGAGAACATGGAGGAAGAGAAAGAGAAAAACAGAGCAGAGGGATTTGGTGGATAAGAGAAAAAGAGAGAGAGACAAAGCGGAAGCACAAATGTTACACACAAAATTTCAAATTTCAAAATTTGAAAGAAGGTAATAGACGTAGATGGCTTTTTGTTGTTTGTGGAAAAAGCGCAAGTCTGAAGGTGAGGAAGAAAACAGAGAAAAACTAAGGTTGAAGGAGACGCTGCCACATCAGATTTTGGAGCTGAGGTGCGTTGTGGGAGTGACACGTGTCCAGCGGATGTTCTTTTATTATAAGTAATAGATGAACCTAATTAATAGTGATTACCTAGTTAGAGACGCCTAAATAAGGTTACAAAACATATTACCTAATTGGTAATCAGTACACGCAGGCCTAGAGGTACAAGACTCAATAAGGTCAGTATATAAAGAGAAGAGCCACCAGATAAAAATCACTATTCATTTGAATATACTCATGACATATAATTTATGACTCTAGTCGAATCTTCACTTGAGTGTTGAAGTACCTTTTGCAATTACCCCATTCAACTCATATACACCAAGACAAAAGACAAGTTATCAAAAGAAGAACCATTCAACTAGCAAAAAACCCTTGAACTAGAGGAATAATGTTTGATTCATTTGTGAAAGAAACATTGAATGTAATCAAAATGCGTTAATGTAATAAAAAAGTAGACATACAAATGTTGTTGTGCTTATGTTTTCATTAGTTGATAATATATATATATATATATATATATATATATATATTCACTTACTTCAAGAGGAAATTTAAAATGTTAGTTAATCACAACCCTTTATTTTTATTCAAATCCAATGTTTAGATTTATTTAGTTAAAAAGTCACCTGACCTTGGAATAGCAGTTAACCAGACAGACACTTTACATTTTCATTTCCTTAGTCCGCCACAACTAAAGGAATACAAGATAAACACTGCAATAATATTTATGCAGCTCCATTTGTCCCTTATCAAGTCCGACGATGGATGCAACACCACCACCGACAACATTGCAATGACAAAATAAAATAAAACCTTAACTGGCTACTATCACAAGCAAGTTATGTTTTTTTTTTTATGCTCTAACATCATTTGCTGAAGACAAATCTGCATATAATGAAAGAAGACTGTCTTTTGGTGAAGAAGATATCAAAATTCTGCTAAATTTCAAGCTACCAGTGCAACTTTAACAAATTACAACATAGTTGTTGTATTAACTTAGAAGTATAGTTTAGGCAATTGGATCAAGATTAATGAAAGATTGTATGACATGCTTGTATATCAGAATTTGTAGTTCTTGTCACTGCCCTGTGTCAATTAAGTGGCCAATCTAGAGGATAAATTGTATTTATCTGTGTTTGATGCAATAACACCAACAAGCGTCATGTTTTGCTCTTCGATTCATATGGTGGATTTGCTGTTCAGGTAACAAAGATGTACTCATCAAACAAATTTTTCTGAATTTCAGTGTTTAAACCTCTATTAAATTAAAAGATTCAAACATGGACATTAGTGGATGATTAGGCAGCATCATTTTCTTGACATTAGATATTTACAAAAAAAATTCTCTTATCCACAACAACGAAAAAATTATTAAACACTGAAAAGATGAAGTAACACTTGATAACTGAAACCTTTTGAGGCTCTAAGCCACTAGGGTAACGTGTAGAATTTTAATTGCTTAATTTAAGCGGTCAATTTTAAGTAAAATAAATGATTAAGATTGAGAGTAACATTTTAAATTTATTCTTGAAATAAGTGAATTCTCAGTATATATATATATATTATAATATAAATAATATATTGTTATAGATATATGAAAGTAAATTACATGTTTAATTTTGTTAAATAAAAATGCCCTAGTTATTAGTTAACACAGGCGAGTGAGAGGGAAGTTGAAAGTTGAAACCCTAAACGGCGGGAAAAAGGGAAACGTCCTTGGCGGGAATCAACATAAAAAGGAAACCCACTTCACATAACCAACAACATTACTCCACTCTTCCGTTTCTCTTTCTTTTTCTTTCTCTCTAGGGTTTCGAAAATGTTTTCCGGCTCCCAATTCGACGCCACCACCGCCTTCTCCGGCGGAGGTTTCATGTCTTCTCAGCCCTCTACCCTCAACGATTCCTCTCCCGCGCCGTCAAAAGTATGCAATCTCTCTCTCTCTCCCCTTTTGTTTTCCGTTTATCTGCAAAAGAAACTGCCAGAAAACGAATAACACAGACACACTTGGGAGAATTTATTTTATAGTTGATAATTATTTGTCTTTATTTTTAAAAAAATTAGTTGAATTAAGACCTTCTTTAGAAATTAAATATGTTGGTGATAACCTAATTAGGGCAATTAGAAATTAATTTTAATTTCTTTTTTGTTTTGAAAGCGAAACGCAGTGCACTGTGCTCGACTAACTGTGTTTTGTGTTTTGGTTGTGAAGAGCCGCGAAACTCAGGGTTTGGTGCCGGTGACAGTGAAGCAGATAAGCGAGGCCTCTCAATCGGGTGATGAAAAGTCGAATTTCGTGATCAACGGTGTAGATCTGAACAATGTATGCCTCTTGCTTTTAATTAGTTGATTTTTGCATGATTTTTAAGTTTTGATCTTTTATCTTATTACAAGGAATTTCAATGCCATGTGTCTTTGTTTATGTATGCAAAAAAAAATAAAAATAGAATAGTTCTGTCATTCTATTTTGGTTTGAAATTTAGAAAAATATATCATGTCACGGTTTTCATTTTTTGGCAGTAGAGTAAATTTCTGTAGGGTGCTTGTACACTGACGATGCATATAATGAAAATTCATATTTTGGATGATTTTGAATTTCTAATTGGTTGCCACTTGAAAGGGATTTTTTTTTTTTAATTTGTTGGTGGATGAAAATTAAACTCTTGTTTTATATGCTTTGACATTTGTTTTTGAATAAATAATGTATACATCGATTGTGTAAATGTTTTTTTACACTTCTATTTAATCACAAACTGCCACATATGATAAGTTTGTTGGCTAATAAAAGTAGTACCAAGGATGAATTCTAATTGGTTGTATAAAAAACTTTTACACTGACAATGGATGCTTATTAAACTCTTGCTTTATATATTTTTGGTTCAGGTAACACTGCTTGGGATGGTGTTTGAGAAAGTTGAGAGAAATACTGATGTCAATTTTGTTTTGGATGATGGAACAGGACGAATCAAATGTCGAAGATGGTATTTGGTGCAATTTTAAATGCTATTTCAGATTAAACTAGAAATCAAATTATGAGTGCTTGTGCTTGCTTTTCTGCTGATTATTTATGACCTATTTTTGAAAATGTTCCATAATATATGTTGTGGAAAGTGGCGTGAACTTTTTTTTTTTGGTTCTTTGATTAGGGTTAATGATGCTTTTGACACAAAGGAAATGGAGGCAGTGGTGTAAGTTCTTAGTTATGGAAGCTTATATACGAGTTTGTGGTTGTTATATTTATAACCTCAATTTATTTAATGATAGGAATGGTATGTATGTTCGTGTTTATGGGCATTTGAAAAGCTTTCAAGGTGTTAAGCAACTTGTCACCTTCTCCATCAGGCATGTGCACTAAACCCATTTTGTGTTATATCATCAATTATGCAGTGGCTGTTCATTTACTAATGTTAGTAGGTTAGTTTGTTGCCAGAGAAATTTGATTTTCTTGAGTCTTCAATTAGATACATTAATAAGCACAGGTTCAAGTCAGTTATGAAGAAGTGATAATCACTGTCTATGTCATTAGTCATTACCTTAGCTATCTAATGGAATGAAGTTCTAGAATGTGTCTGGAGATTTTGGAGTGGTGTTCTGTTCAGAGCAAGGGATGACACATGTATGCTATATATATGTGTGTGTACATACATATATTCCCTTATCAGAGATTTTGGAGTGGTGTTCTGTTCAGAGCATGGGGTGACACATGTATGTATGTTATGTGTGTGTGTGTGTGTACATACATATATTCCCTTGTCATTTTGGACTTTCAAATCTCAAAATATGAATCACTAGATAATGTTAAGGGCATTGGATATTGAAGAACAGGGATGCTGTCATGGTTGTTATTGTGGTTTGTCAGGTTCACCAATGTTGCGGCACTATTATTAGGAAAAAGATGCTGGATTTAACAGATGTAATATATCCAGACTTGTAAAGACGTTGATTGGGTCTGGTGCAACAGTATCCACCTTTTTGGGGTCTTGTTCCTAGGGTGAGGTGCTTCAATCAAGGCACAGCACTGATTTTCTTAGATACACTTTGCCTAACTGAAGGCTTCGTTAGTGAAAATTGAATTTGCTTAGATACACTGATTTGTCAGATTAGTAGTGCCAGATCCAACTCTAAAATTGACTCAACACCTTACATTTCATCCACCCTTTATTACTAGTAGAACAGATGTAAAAGCGTTCGGCCTGGGCTTAGAACCATTGCATATAATAGAATATAACTGACTATTGATTTCATCAATAATGATTCACCTAATTTTGGAGTTAACTGAGCTGACATTTATAACCTTTTGAACAATTGATGTCAAATCCTGACACTGAAATCAAAAGCTACATAATTTGTTGATGTTACTTGTTTATCCTATTGCCTTTCTGGGATTATAGTATGCATGAGATTGAAAATATCTTTGATGGTAGAGACTGGCAATTCGCATATCTAACTTTTTCTTTTGACAATGATCTAATACAATTTCATTTTAAATTCAATCTTTTATTTTATAGTTGGGTGATGGGTTCCCTAGTGACCTTTTTGGAGGTAGCATTTGGTTTTTAAAATTTCCCCCCAAGACAATGATTCTTTTGCTTGAATATTGGTGGTTTGTTGGATTGATGGATTGGTGGTTAGTGATATCTAGTTGTGGAAAAGTGATTTTACAGATTATGATATATGCAATTATTTTTGCTTTGAGGAAGTGTTTTATATTTGGAAAATTGGCTAACTGGTTTCATCATATGCTTATTTCATATTTGTGGTGTGTTTCACAGGCGTGTGACAAATTTTGATGAGATCCCTTTTCACTTTATTGATTGCATACATAACCATCTTCGCTCCAAAATAAAGGTGCACACAATTTCATATTCCACTTGAATACTTTTAGATCATAGCATGATTTATGGCAGTGGATAATGCATAAACTTCCATTTATAGGATCATTAAAAGTGTTGCCTGTTGACATGCCCAGCTATGTGCCTTACTCAGCATACTTAATTATTTAATATATATTTCTTTTTGTTTGGATTATAGAAGGAAGGAATCACTTCTTCAAATCCTTCATCTGGCTCATCTTTGAACACTCCTGGCAAAAGTGCACCAAATGGATCTCAGGCACCATCATCAAATCCAGTATGAGATTTGATATGACAGTTGCTATTTCCTGCAGTTGTTCAATTGGATTGTATTGGATTGATGATATT
The DNA here is from genome assembly GCA_007407185.1 of Glycine tomentella. NCBI lineage: Eukaryota > Viridiplantae > Streptophyta > Magnoliopsida > Fabales > Fabaceae > Glycine > Glycine tomentella. The sequence goes on along the minus strand of PYAF01001705.1, from coordinate 204,391 downwards.
ATTTTCCACATCTCAGGTAAGTGCACAGCATAGCGTGGATGGACTTAAGGGTATTGATAAATTGATTATGGACTACCTGCAGCAGCATTCAGATATGTGAGTTACACATCCAACATTTTATTTGTACTTGATACCATTCATTTAATATTTTTAACAGATGTAGGATTATTTAGATTCTCATCACACTTTTGTGAATTATGATGCTGAACGATTTCAAAATTGGTATTAAATTGCAGGTCAGATGGACGTGGAATACATGTTGATGAACTATCACGGGAGCTCAAGCTTCCAATGGAAAAGATCAAGTCAGTTCCTTTATATGTATCCTTTCTTTTTTTTCCCCTTGATATGGCTATGCAAAGCATTTGCTCATGATGTAACAAAGCTGTTTATGATGTCAGGTTGTCGCTGAAGACTCTTGCAGATGATGGGGAAATATACTCCACAATAGATGACGACCATTACAAAAATGCTTGATATTTTATGTAATCTGAGGAATATAGCTAAGGATTAAGCTGGATACTATAGGACATGAACCATAATCTATTATGATTATAAGTTTCGAGATTTGTAGATGTTTCTGGATGAATTGATCTTTTATGCTCGAACTAAAAGAATCTGTTAAAGCTTAATGTTGTTGGATTGCTTTTTAGAAAAAAATGTATTTTTCAATTTTTTTTATTTCTTGGAAACGATTTTTATCTCCAGATGGCTAAACTTTGAAAAGATAATTTAGAATTTAGATATTGTTTTTAGTGTTTCATCAATTACCCAAATTAGAAGAGTAGCTTAACAGAAATATTTATTTGTGGGTTTCGATCGGGTGTTTCTTCTTGCATTTTGTTAATCTCATGTGACACCCCTTTTACATCAAAGGATAATTCGGAATGTAAACATTGGGTTACCCTTTCCAAAGGTGATAAGCGTCATCCTTTTATACACCGGAAAGTGTAATTAGAATGTAAAACTACATTTTAATATTTGAGTCTCTGACATTTATAATGTCACTCTAATACTTCTTTCAACATTTTGCAGATGTCCGGGATGGACACGACTTTTGTCAATATTTTTAAAATTGGACCGTGATTGAACTGATAAAGATATTGATTTAAAGTTCAATAGTTCAATTGAGTTAAACTTTGATTGAATTGATTTTATATTTTTAATATTATATAATATTTTAAGTAATAAAATAATATAATTAAAAAAATTAGGATCTATAAATTATAAATTAAAAGAAATGATCAAATTATATGTTTCATAAGATAAAAATTAATAGTAGTTGAGAAAATAGTTAGTATTTATTTGAAATATTTAAGAATGTATTTTTATTTATCTTAGAATAGATAAAATATTTTTTTTTATAAAAACAATTTTTTTTAAGAAGACTGGTTTAACACTAGTTTCGGCTGGTTTTATATTGTTTGGTTTGCTTTTAAAACCCTTGTTATTTCTCATGACACTCTACTTACAACCCGCCACCTTTGTTGAAAATTATTTATTTTTATGGGTCTCATGTATCATTAATTTAATGATTCTATCTCTTAATTTAAATGAGATTTACCAAAATTGGTGATTTTTTAGAGTATTAAAAAGAGAATGTTACTAATATTTCTTTTTGGAACGTAAAGGGTGTTGCATGAGATTTATGGGATGCAAGAAGTAATAGCCACCTGGTGTGCTAATACTTTGCAATACAATGTGGGGAAGGATATTTTTGAAAATTGAAAATGTTGGTGGAGCAAATAGCAATGAAGTTGGGACCAATAGTAATTCTCTTACTAAGATTAGTGGTGGAGGTTGAGGGAAAATAAAAATTGTATTATTCTTGTGGCGCCAAAAAAAAAATTCAATATCTTGTCAGCCCCATGATCTAAATCGGAGAGTAATTCTAGCATGAGGCCTACATCAAAAGAAATATCTATCATGGATGATACAAACCAGCTGATGCAAAAGGAGAAAAATCAAAAAAAGAGAGAATGGCAAGTTTATCAGAGGAGGATAAAAAAATAAATAATTTAGTGGGTATTAGGCGGTTAGGGGTAATATTGTACAGTTTTATAAATAGGGGTGCTATGTGTGTTTTAAGGGGTGTGAATGATAATTGTCTTGAGTAAGAATTATGGTGTGAGACAGGGGTCTCGTGGAGAATTGGGAATTCATCACTCCCAATTCTTTCTATTGACTTGTAACAGCTATTCTTGGAAGGAATAAAAAATATTCAGAGTATTATTCAATATTTTCTGTGTTTGTTGGAAGATTCAAGAACTGCTAATTCTTGGTTCATACCAAATTGGTCCGACCTGCTGGCCTGCTTGTTGATTCCGGGGGTGACGTATTCTGGAGATGTCGGCATCCGAGTCGAGGGTGGAAGCTCTCGAAAAATCCATGGCAATCGTGAACAAGAAACTCGATAGCATAGGCGAAGCATGTGAATACATGCGTGATTTGGTACAGAAGAGAGGTTTGGACTCGTCGGATGAGGCCACCTCAGGCGGCGCAAGTGGTGGATCAAACACGGAAGCAATTTCCGGTCGTTCCTTCTCCCGACAAATTGAGCTTCCGTTGTTTGAAGGCGAAGACCCACTGGGTTGGATTGCAAGAGCGGAAACATATTTTGAGATGCAGGAAATTCCTGAAGACGAATGTGTTCTAATGGCATTCGTGAGCATGGAGGGACCGACGATTGCATGGTACAGGTTCTTGAGGAAGAAAGAACCCAACCAGACTTGGCACCAGAAGAAAACAGCATTGGTACGACGATTCGGTGGGCGCCATTTAGGCAGCGCTTATGAGCGACTGACGCGACTGCGGCAAACGGATTTCGTGGACGAATTCATCCAAGAATTCGAATCTTTGGTGGCCCAGGTGCCGGCGATAGGCGACGAAATACTTCTGGGTTTCTTTATGGGAGGTTTACGCAATGCTCTTCGAAATCAGGTTCGAATACATGAACCTGAGGACGTTTTTGGAGCAATGGACCTTGCCCGCAACATTGAACAAGCATCACTAGCTCCAGGGATGGGTCCGGGATTCAAAACTAGGACGAACCAGAGAGGCAGTGGCACGGCTTCAACCTTCGCGTACAAGACTCAGCAAGGATTTGGACAGAATCAACATAATTATATGTTGGAGGGTCAACGATTCTTACCTGGGCATGATAAACCATCAGAAAGAAGTTCTTTTGCTCCTCCAATAAACAAAGGAGGTAGTGGGCAGCAGCAAAACGAATTGAACAAGGTCAGAAATATACCTTACTCTGAATACGTAAGGAGAAGAAATGAAGGGAAGTGTTTTCAGTGCAACCTTCCATATGGGCCGCTGCATCGCTGTGCGGAAAAGCACATTCAGATCATGATATTGGGCGAGCAAGAAGAAACTGAGGAACTCAAAGAAGATTGTAAAGAAGTGAGCTTACAGGAACAAGAAAATGCAGTGGATATCAGTGAAGGTGAGAAGGAGATGAGGTGGATGGACCTTTCCCTATTTTCTGCAGGAGGCCTCAGCCAGCCAAAAACCATGAAGCTCAGAGGTATCATCAATGGTAACTTTGTTTTGGTGCTAATAGACAGTGGAGCTAGCCTCAATTTCATAGGAAAGTCAGTGATTCAGAAGCTGGGGATTAGTAGCATTGATACAAAACCTTTTTGGGTCAGATTAGGGGATGGACAACAATTACAATCTCAAGGGTGTTGTGAAGACTTGATACTGCAGATTGGATCACATGAGGTCAATGGAATTTTTTTTTGTGTTTGACTTAGGAAGAGTCGACATCATCCTGGGGGTAGCTTGGCTGGAAACTTTAGGAGAAGTTAAGGTGAATTGGGGTACCTTGACCATGCAATTCATGGTGGGTGAGCAGTTGGTCAAAATCAGTGGAGACCCAAGCTTATCTCAAGAAATGGTCTCTGTTAAAGCAATGGAAAAATCATTAAAATCTGCACCAGAGCAGATTCTAATGTTATTCTGCAATTTGATCCAAGAGGAAACAGAGATAGCTAAGAATAAGGAAACTACATTATCTACTCGGCAAGAAAATCAATTATCCATGGTGTTAAAGGAATTTGAGGGACTTTTTGAAGAACCTTGCTGTTTGCCTCCCAAAAGAGAAGTAGATCACAGAATACCTTTAAAATCCGGTTCTGATCCTGTGAATGTAAGGCCTTATCGATATGCTCATGCTCAAAAGAATAAAATAGAGGAATTTGTTGCTGAAATGATAGCATCAGGAATTATAAGGCCTAGCAATAGTCCTTATTCCAGCCCAGTCTTATTGGTGAAAAAGAAGGATGGTAGTTGGAGATTCTGCAATGACTACAGGGCACTTAACAAGCTGACCATACCAGATAAGTTCCCTATACCTGTCATAGAAGAATTACTTGATGAATTATATGGGGCTGTTTATTTTTCTAAACTTGATCTTAGATCTGGTTATCACCAAATTAGAATGCATGAAGAGGACATTCCTAAAACAGCTTTTAGGACTCATCAAGGGCATTATGAATATGTTGTGATGCCTTTTGGATTAACAAATGTCCCAGCTACTTTTCAATGTGCTATGAATTCTATTTTAAAACTTTTTTTGAGAAAATTTGTGTTGGTTTTCTTTGATGACATCCTCATATATAGCTCAAATTGGGAATCACACTTAGATCATATAAAAAAGGTTTTAATATTACTGACATTGAATTGCTTTTATGTTCAGAAAAAAAAATGTAGTTTTGGAAAAAACAAGATAGATTATTTGGGTCATGTGGTTTCAGCAGAGGGAGTGGAAATGGACCAAAAGAAAGTGGAAGCTGTGATAAATTGGCCAATTCCTAAATCTGTTAAAGCTATCAGGGGTTTCTTGGGACTCACAGGTTACTATAGGCGTTTTATCAAGGATTATGGAATGATAGCCAAGCCATTAACAGAACTATTAAAAAGGAGGGTTATCAATGGATTGAAAGAAGTCAGAGGGCTTTTAAGCAATTAATTACTGCTGTTACCACTGATCCTGTCTTAACATTACCAGACTTTTCTAAGCAATTCTGCATTGAGTGTGATGCTTCAGGTAGTGGATTGGGAACTGTTCTATTTCAAGAGAAAAGACCTATTGCTTATTTCAGTAAAGCTTTAGGAGAAAACTCATTGGCCAAATCTGTGTATGAGAAGGAACTAATGGCCTTAGTTTTAGCAATTCAGCATTGGAGACCGTATTTGCTGTGCAAAAAATTCATTGTTTATTCAGACCAGAAAAGCCTTCGTTTTCTTTTGGATCAGAGAATTACTACTCAAAATCAACAAAACTGGTTGGCAAAACTATTGGGCTATGATTTTAAAATCAGATATAAAGTAGGTGCTGCAAATAGAGTAGCAGATGCACTTTCTAGGAAAGAAGTGGTGGAGTTAACAGCAATTTCCATGATATATTGGCCTGATGCTGCAGTTATTGACAGAGAAGTTCTACAAGACTCAAGTTTGGCAAAAATATACTCAGATTTGGAAAAAGACCTAACACTCATACACATTACACATTGGAGAATGGGAGACTTTATTATAAAGCTAGATTAGTCATATCAACTAAATCCGAATGGATCCCAAGACTGTTGGCAGAATTTCATTCATCGAAAATAGGTGGACATTCAGGTGTTTATACAACCGATAAGAGGATTGCACAATCTGTTTTTTGGATGGGGATGAAGGCAGATATCACCAAATATGTAGCAGAATGCTTGGTGTGCTAGAGAAATAAATATCAAACTTCTTCTCCTGAAGGTTTTCTGCAACTCTTCCTATTCCTAATGCTATATGGGAAGAGTTAAGCATGGATTTTATTACTGCACTTCCCAAATTTCAGAAATTTGATTGTATTTTGGTAGTTGTGGACAGATTAAGCAAATATGCACATTTCATTATGCTAAAGCATCCTTTCACAGCAAAGAGTATAGCTGAAGTGTTCATGAAGAAAATTGTGAGGCTACATGGCATTCCAGTATCAATAGTCAATGATCGAGATTCTATTTTTATGAGCAACTTTTGGAAGGACGTTTTTAGATTGCAGGGAACTAAATTGAAATACAGCATGACATATCATCCTGAATCGGATGGGCAAACAGAGGTAATCAATAGAACATTGGGGATTTATTTGAGATGTTTTTGTTCGGAGCAGCCTAGAAAATGGGGTGAGTATTTAGCATGGGCTGAATATTGGTACAACACCAGTTACCATTCAGCAGCAAAACGTACCCCTTTTGAAGTGGTTTATGGCAGACCTCCTCCTTCCATATCAAGTTTCATACCAGGAGAAACATTGGTAGAAGTGGTAGCACAGGACTTGATGAATAAGGATGAAGCATTAAAGCAACTTAAATATCAGCTAAACAGGGCTCAAGAGATAATGAAAAACAGGGCTGATGTTCATAGGAAAGATCATACAATAAAGGTGGGAGATTATGTATACCTCAAGATTCGACCACATCATAAACAGTCCATGGCCAGAAAACTAAATCCTAAGTTGGCTGCTAGATATTATGGTCCATATCTAATCCTGCAGCAGATTGGGGAAGTACCTTTCAAATTACAGCTACCTTCTCAGGCCAGAATACACCCAGTATTTCATGCTTCTCAATTAAAATTGGCTAGGGGAGATCATCTGGTTGAGCCTAGTTTGCCTGAGGAACTGAGTATTGATGCACCACTTTATTATCCAACAGTGGTATTGGGTGATAGATATGTTAAACAGGGGAATGAACAGATACATCAAGTGCTTATGGCATGGGCAAACAAAGGAAGAAGCAACTTGGGAGGATTATGACACAATACAAAGTCAATTTCCAGATTTTCAACTTGAGGACAAGTTGAGTTTTGAGGCGAGGGGTATTGATACAAACCAGCTGATGCAAAAGGAGGAAAATCAAGAAAAGAGAGAATGGCAAGTTTATCAGAGGAGGATTAAAAAAATAAATAGTTTAGTGGGTATTAGGCGGTTAGGGGTAATATTGTACAGTTTTATAAATAGGGGTGCTGTGTGTGTTTTAGGGGGTGTGAATGATAATTGTCTTGAGTAAGAAATATGGTGTGAGACAAGGGGTCTCATGGAGAATTGGGAATTCATCACTCCTAATTCTTTCTATTGACTTGTAACAGCTATTCTTGGAAGGAATAAATAATATTCAGAGTATTATTCAGTATTTTCTGTGTTTGTTGGAAGATTCAAGAACTGCTAATTCTTGGTTCATACCAATGGAGCTTAAAAAAACATTGCAATTTTAAGCTTAACAACTATCATTTGGCAGATTGGAAGATAACAACAACAAACAAATCATTCTCCATTCCTTTATAAACTAATGCTCTTTATCACCTCATAAGCTGGTTTTATTTAAGATTTTCAGAAAAGTACAATTAACATTTGCTTGACATGTCAAAATAACCCAAATGGAGAAATGAAGCGCCCAATGAACCTAATAAGCAATTAGGCATATAATTGGTAGATGAGATTGTCTACTTTTCTGAATATAAAATGAGACAAATCTGCAAAATATGAATCCTGAATGTTGGTAACTTAATGAGAGAAAAAATCACAAAAGTGCGTAATAAAAACAAAGGTCCTAGCATTATTAGTTTGGCATTCCTAAAACATGCATAACTTTAACAGTCAAATTATGTACTTACTGCCTCTACTCAATCAAATTCAAATCTGTAGCATCTCATTTGACAGTCTGACATGTTTGAGTTAGATCCAATCAAATTCAAACCTTCATCAAGATTCATTATTCTTAATACAAAATTAAGACACAAATAGAAAAGCAGCACCAACTGCTCCCTGGTATGCACAACCTTTACACTAAAAAATGAGAATGTAAACAATCATCCAATAAACAAAGTAATAAACACAGCAAGCTCAACACACCTATAATTAGATGTACCTGAAATGGGTAGTCATTACGTTTTCTTCCATTCATATTCAATCTAGCACTAACATATAAAGTTGATTGGATGGATAAGAAAGAAGAGAAGGAGGGAAAGGTGGCGGGTTAGATCCCTCTTGCTAATAAAAACTAACAAAACTAACAATTAACAATTTGACGATAAAAAAAACTAACATTCTTCTGCTGAATGGCATTTTCTGAAAGCTCCATGGGAAATGAATGCAGGAGTGAATGGTGAGCCAAGAAAAGAAACAATCAAATACTGTCATTAAATAAAAGGAATAAAATCGTGCTTCATCACTCAGATAAATATCCTACATTTTACACCAAAAACATCCTTCCAAATTAATTTGCACATTCAAATAAATAGTCTCCTTTTGTAAATCAGAATGTTGCAGGTACAAATCACTAAAATAGTTCTCCACCTTACAAAGCCAGTGTTTCAGTCATTTTTGGGAACACCTTGGGAAGACATCATAATTTCTTCGGTCTAGTGTTTCTTTTGAAGTCAAAGATAAAATCCAAGTCATCATCCTTGCTTCTATTTCTTAGTTTAAATGTATATCAGAAGCCAACACAACAATTAAAACAGATGCACCAACGTAGAGTCTCATAATAACAAAGTGGAATCAAGAAGCAAGCAAATATCATACATTAAAACTGTATGGAGTTAACTAAAAGTGAAATGGAATGGTAATCAAGAACTTCCAACAAAATTAACAAAAAAAGAAGATAATTTCCTATATATACTAATTGACAGCAGAATTTATTAATTTTAAAAAAAGAAAGAAAAAAAAAGTGATGTGATCTCCAACTTTATTGGGAGAGAGGCATAAACTGAATGGGAATTGGACACTTGCATATTCTGCAAAACCACGGCAAAAACGTGAAAAACCTGTGAAGATGGAAAAAAAGAAGAAGCAAAGCGGTCTACAATATTTCTCTTATTAAATTTATTGAAAAAGAAAAAGAAATTATGCGGGTTTATTTTTTATTGAATAAAATTTTAAAAAGTTATTATTCAATCAACAATAATTACGTCTAGCATTGTTCATGCAACAATACTCCATTCAAGAAAGAAAGACAAAAGCTTCAAATTAACTCACCAAACAAAAATTGATAGTAAATTGATGTAGATATATACAAAAAAAGAAGAACATATAAAAGATTTAGAGCAATATATATAATCGTTTCAGATCTCTGACTACTCACACTTTTCACGCCATCTCTTCCATTTGTTGCTTAAAAAGGATCGAGAGAGAGAAGAGAAACAAAAAGTGGTGTTGAGGGTGGAGAGGAAGGGATAAGAGAGTGAGAATGGAAAACAGAATGTGCAAGTTACGGCAAAAGAACCTAAATAATACATTTTAAATAAAAAATTACTAATTTGGGGTTATCTGAAAACTATTTACAAATCTGGGACAGTTGGTCACGCCCAGAACCAGGCGTGACTAGGGGGCAATCATGCCTGGTTCTGGGGTGACCAGTCATGTCCAGGACGTGACCTACTTCTGACATGTGTCATGCATAGATGGAGCAATGTGTATATAAATTTCGGACAGTCATAACTTTTGACTGGAATGTCCGATTGAGGCGTAGTTTGTGTCAAAATGCTTGAAATTGAGAGAAGAAGCCCATAGCAAATTTTCGAAGGAGATTTGGTCAAATTTTTTTCCAAAAGATGCTTCTAAGTGCCTAAAAATTATGATTTAATTTTCGAACATCTAAAAATTTTCTTGTTTTCTACTTTTTAAATTATTTAGTCAGTTAATTGCATGTTATTTTTTTATTTTTTTAATTACCTCTCTTAATTTTGAGCGTTTTGACATATCGTACACATCGATCGGACATTTCTCTCAAAAGTTAGACCATTTGAAATATCTTATGTACGTTATTTTTTAATGTCAATTTTGGGCGTGACCAACTGCCTCAGGTTTGTAAATAGTTTTCAGACAGCCCCAAATTAGTAATTTTTTTTATTTAAAATGTATTATTTAGGTTCTTTTGCCTACAAGTTACAATAAAGACAACCAGTAAACTCTTAGTTTATTGTGAAAGAAAGATAGAAATTAATTAGAAGTCTTTCTTAATAAAAAATTAAGGATAAATACTCATTTTCTTCTCTAAATATGTAAAGCATTTCGATATTTTGGCATATGAAAATTTAAATTTTAGTATCCAAAAATGAAAAAAATGCAATAAACTCATCCATCCTTTAATTTCCATAATGAAATAGTTAAGTGATACATTTAATGACGGATTTGTTAGCGCTCTATACACTCATGGACGAAAGAGACTATTTATCAAAAATATAATTTAATCTTTATATTTCTTTTTTTTAATCATTGTAAGTATAACATTACAATCAATATTTGAGTTTGATTGATTGAGTAAATTGATTTTTATTTTAGTTGTTCTTTGATGTTTGCAAGAAAGATAAAGTGCTCAAGGTGAAGTTTGAATTTAATTTTGAAAGTCTTGACAAATTGTACAAAATCAAATTAACATTTGAAGGAAAAATAGCTAAACAAATTAAAATTGGATTCAGAAAAATCTAAAAGCGAAGGAATAGTCGCTGAAATTTGGATGAGGTTATGAATTTGGACATTCTCACGGCAGTATATATATATATATATATATTATTTTATGAGAGTGAAAATATTAAATTTGAATTGTATATAGAAGATTGAGATTTAATGTTAAAAAGTTATATAATTTGTTAAACAATCATATAACATTATAGTTTGACTGTCTATATTTAATTATATCATTTATATTTAATTTTTTCATTCTCATATAAAGTGTTTACTCTCATATATATATATATAGAGAGAGAGAGAGAGACAAAGAGAGATATACCTATTGTTAATATTATATGTGTCAAATTTTGTTAAAATTAAAAAATAATAAAAATTAAATTAAATGATTCATATTTTAATATAATATCTAAAAAATTATATTACACGGATTTTAATATGTATAAATGATGTAGTCAATAATTTTGAATAAATAGAAAATATTTAATCTATGTAAAAAAAATCTTAAATCTAATTGTAACTTCTAATTCAAAATCATTAAACAGTATAATAATTAATCAAAATTATTTTGATATAATTTGATCTATAGATAATAAATCTGAAAGGAGTTATAAGTTTGTAGACAGATTCTATCTTTATATGGTCCCCTAAGGCCGTGACACTCTTCTAGTTTTGGAAAAAATAAAAATCCTCATTGTTTATAAAAAATACTCAAAATATATGAATTTAAGAAATAATGATGGATGGGCCAAAAAGAGAAGAGAAAAAAATAACACACACAAATTGTATAGATTCTGTTGGCAACGAGGGCTGCGATAGTGACCGCTACCTTTGACAATCAGCCTCACGTGAAGCCCCATCTCTCGTTTCGTGCCTTTATGTCTCCCTCTCAACTCACCCATATATAAACATCGTATATTCATTTCCAATCCAATCAAAACAAATAAAGTGAATTTTTACAATTTATTCTACACGACTTTCATTTTAAAGCAAAAAAGTATACTAGTTATTATAATGGTGATATATATATATATATATGTGTATATATATAATATAAAACTCAATTAAATAACATGCCAATGCACAATTACTTCAATAGCAATAATTTTTTTTTTTATATATTTGGAAAACACGCTGAATTATATTATTTCAACAGAATTTTGATCAGCAATACAATCAGAAACATTATAATAGGATCGGAGACCAACTTGATCCTTTGTCGCTCTAACTAAATTATATATGAGCAATAGAGTTTGCTTGTCTCCTTACATGACAAATTTTAAAATTTGATAAATCTTTAAGAAATTTATAACATTGATGACTTATAATGACGTCGAACTCATAACGAATTATATATAACCCAAGAAGCTTAATAAAGGGGAAAAATTAATTTATGTATAGCATCTTAGACACTTTTCTTATTATTATCATTATTTTAATTCAAATTAATTTTTATATTTGGGTTATTTTAAATATTTATTGTGATTTACAACCAATAATAAGAGTAGAAAAAGTACAACATGGTGTTAGCATATTCATTGGCTGCGGGATTCTCTCTGACTTGGTCAACCTTCTCTTTCTCCTACGCACACACACACATCTAATTGGATTTGGATGTGTTATGTCATATTTGTTTTTTTTTTTTTTTTTTTCCTTCTTACATTCGCATTTAGTTGCTAACATTCTTGGCAAATATATCTTATATCCATTGCACTCGAATAGTGTCAATTACACCAACATTATGATGGATATGTGGGCTACACAAACTTATCTCAAAAGACTTGATTTAACTCCAATATTAATAACGCTAATTCTACAGTATTGCATATTTATTTCACATCTGTTTATGTATTTATTTTCTTATTTTAATATATTGCGAAGCTAAATTATATTTTCATTCTTCTATATATACTCATGCCAAGAGGAAGAATATAGAAAGATAGAAGTTTATTAGCGAACATGTTTTTTTATCATCAAATTAATGTTAAATTCTTTTCTGATGACCTGCAGCAAATTAATTAGCTGCTTATATCTTCTAAGCTCTAGAGATTGGTTAGTTCTTAATACAAAGCTAGAGTTTAATACATGTTCATCAATTATACTAGTAAATATATATGGTAAGAGATTTATGGGATTTAAACTAGCTATACGATCAGCTTGATTTTACTTGTTCATTTTTAAATCTTTACTTCGTGTGTTTCTCAAATTTTTTGTTTGTAAGTATAGTTGTATTGTATGCTATACATATTAGAAGTGACAAAAAAATCTATATTTTAGTACTTCGAAATAGTGAGACAAAAAACTAAATGGATACTATATGTACTTAAAAAAGAGAGTTAGGGTATGTTTGAATAAATTTCTTCACAATTAAGCACTTATAAAGGAAAAAATAAGAAAAAAAATAAAATAAATTTATTTATAAAATAAAAAATTTATACATAAACTAATTTGTAAATATTCTCTTATATTAGATTTTTATTTAAAAGATAATTTTTAACTTATGCACAAATTTTAATATGTGAAAAGACTTATTCTATATTTTATCTTCTAAAATTAGTTATGAAAAAATTTATTTAAACATACCCTTAATTTATATGTTACTTGGTTTTATAATTTAAAAATGATTAACTATTCTAAATTAAAACCCCAAATTAAAAATCCTAAAGTCCTCACACATATATATTTTAGAAATTTGTGCTAATTCCTGAGAAAACATATACACGTGATCAATCAATTCCCTCACCTTTTGAGATGTGCTAATCCATGGAATTTGGGAACATGCAGACAGGAAGTGCTTATGAAAACCACGTTCTCTTTCTGTTTCCCCGAACCAATCAAACCATGTCTCTTGTGTATCACACACTGAACCTTTTGTGCTGAATTGCCCTTTCCAGTTTCTGGGAACACGTGTAGTACTAGTGAATGTTGACACATGACAAAATGTGAGAAAAACCAAAAGATAGGGTTCTTAATATAGTATCTTTCTCTCTTTCCCTTGCCCACCCTCAAAACTTTAAATTAATAGTAGCCACTCACTCAAAACCTCATAAAGAATGAAGCCACCGAATTAATTAAATAATATTTAAATATTCACTAAACTCCCCACTTTCCAAGTACGTATAGAGACAATAAAGAGGGAACAATTAAGAAAGGGGAAATTCTTCATAGGATGTATCAATGTTATTAGAAATCAATACTCAATATGTTACACAAGTACCCCAAGCTCATATATACTAATCATGCACCCCACACCATCATTCATCTCTAACTCATACACAATAAACACCCCAAAAAAAGAAAAAGAAAAACCCAACAAGAGTTTACTAGAGTTTCCACAAACTCAAGCTAGCTAGAACACACCAACATGAGGAAGTAGAGACCAATAAAACCGATATTAAAAGAAAAGTAAAAAAAAAAAAAAAAAAAAAAAAAAAAAAAAAAAAAAAAAAAAAAAAAAAAAAGACCACCAACAAAAAAAGAAATTAAGGTGAATGGAGAGGAGCTACTATAGTGACATATCAACAAATGAAGACTCACTTATCCCGGACATGGAAGACATTGGGGTTCTTGATGACTATATCATACATATTGATGGAGTTGAACTTGGAGAAATCTTTTGGGAGGGAAATTAGGTCAATTGAAGAGTGCTTGTGGAATTGGTAGAGGTCAGGGTCTCCATCATAGTACCTCTCCCACCCTAATCCAGTTAAGATTTGCTCAAGAAAAGCATAGGAAGAAACCACTTCACTAGTTGGCAAGTGAACCAACACCTTTCTCTTTGAGCTACTTCCCTTCCCATGCCTCCCATCTGAGGCCTCAGCTTGAGGGTTTTCCACCAAACGAAACACACCATTCTTGAATACCCACACCCCGGACATTTTTTTAACCCTAGCTAGGTTTTAACTTTGGTTTATAGAATGCTGTGAAGGTGTTGTATAATTTTGGGGAATGGTTTTGGGGTTTATAGCTATGAGGAGAGAAGGGTTTTTTTGTTGTTGTTGTTGTTGATGATATATGAGGAATGCAAGGATGGTAGGGTATATATATATATATGTGTGTGTGTGTGTGTGTGTGTCAAAAGAGGACGAGGCCTAAATAAAACAAGGGGAAAATACTCTTGAGAGTGGAAGAGTTAAAAGTTAGGTTATGATATGGAGCTTGTTCGGTTTTGGCATAGAATCTAGATTTGTGGGGCCTAGCGATTTTAATAATAAAATATCATTGCATATGGGTGACCCTATGGCACCAGGACTAGCCATGAGGTTTAGTTTGGGAGAATCTCTTTGATTTTATTTGATGAAGTTTTTTTTTTTTTTACTATCATTATAAAAATTATCTGTATATTTTACTAAAATAATTTTGTTTGACTCAAATAAAATTGTTATGATCAATAAAATTTTTATTCTAAATATTTAATACAATTATATATTCAATATTTAAATTTGAAATCACAAATTAAACTATTATAACTTTATGTTAGTTGATTTATACCTTCGACAGTGATGAAGACTTTGTTTTTTGTGTGCTTGCATATATGTAGCTTTTTTATTGAGGGAATTTTTTTCTTCGATTTATTTAACAAATTGAGGGAAACGGTATCACAACATTTACAAGGTCAATCAAAAATAATTTTGCACCACGTAGATCACGAGAGTCCACGTGAACATAATGGGGTTGCTTTAGATTTTGCTGGGACTGTTACATGAAAGGAGCAGCTGTTCTTGTTTATGTTGGGTTCTCATCATTGGGAATAATTGGACACTCATAAAGGCAATTTTAGGTACTCTTATGTAAGTGATATATGTCGGGAGGGTTTTCTGCTCAGAAAGGACCCCATTTTCAACACGATTACCTAATGATAATTAAATACATAAATAAATTAAATATCCTATAATTTTTGTATCCACATATTTAAGATTTATTTTTTCTCCAAATACTTAGACACTTATGTTTCCTTCTGCTTTTTTAGTTTTAAAAAATGATATCATCATGACTCAATGATTAATTACTATTTTTTCTTTTGGTGAATTAGGTCGCCCCTTAAGATGCACATAGATGTCAAGACTGAGGAATTTTTTCTAAAAATATTTATATATTATCTATTAACTATATTTTCATACGAATAATGAGATTTAAACTTAACATTTTTTTTTGTGGAGAATGAAAACTAACACGACTCAATAGATTATGAGAATAAATATGTACGTTGTTAGGTCACATTACACAGATTAGCAGTTATCATATTCTCTATGGTTTTCTAGTGTATCGATTTGGAAAAATAAAGGGCATCGGGGCACATCATTTACTAGAAGTTTCTTATCATAAAGTTTACACTTTCTACTATATAAAGAAATAGAAGTACGGTCGTGAGCTGTTAAGTAGAAGCTGTTATCTCCTAAACTTAGCATAAAGCCGATTTGATGATTTGATACCTAACTAACGAATGTATCTTTTTGTGTGTACGAATGCGTATATATGAAGAACGACAAGGACAATATAAATAATCAGAGTACTTATTAACCCTTCAGAAACACAGAACTAATCAGACTAATTAATACTATACACATAAAGCTGAAAGAGTAGCTAGGATCTAATTATTTTTTTAATATTTAAAAACAGGTCTTTTTTTTTTTCCATTTACACTTTTTTTTTGTTGGGAGTAAAAATAAATGGAGAAAAATATGGACTAAACTTACGAGTTAATTACATTATTTGGTCAATAATAAAAAATGATTTTTTTCTTTCAAAAAGAAACAGGGTGGTGCCTATAATATTTTTTTTCTCTAGTCAAGACTTAGGAAGAGAAAAAAATGAGAGAGAGAAATGTTTGTTAAATTATTAAAGTTATATAACATAACTGTATTTTCTTTTTCCTTACACCTACTTTTTATCCCAATAATTTTTTTGAAGATGTCGTCCCAATAATAAGAAATAAGGAAATTGATTATTTTTCCTCCCCCTTTTCCTTGTTAATTTAAATAATAGAAGGAGAAAGTTTACTTGTTTGACTCGAGGAAATATTTTTATTTTTTCATTCACAAATAATTACACAAATGTCACGTTTTTTTGTTTTTATTTAAATATTTATACAAAAAAAATCAATCAAAATATTTTTTTTCTCTATAAATATCTAAAACAGAAACAAAATAAACTCTAAACAAACAAACATTATACACGTTTTTTTTTTCCATTTGTTCTCTTTATATTTTTTTTATCTATTCTTTTATCTCCACATCCAATATTAATGAAGATCTTTTGATCTGTGACGCAAGGAATCTAGGAATGACAGCTAATAGTGAGCTATGCCATGCTCTTATTATTCTTTCAAATGTTGGAGTTTCCTTTCCTAACATTCCCTATCCAGATTCTTCATCCAAACCATTTATTTAGTCTGCAACATTTTCCACGTATTCTTCTATTTTTTCTGTTTATATTTATAGCACTACAAAAGCCAAAAGGCACTTAGTATATATAGCTAAATATAATAAAGTCAAAATTAATTAATTTTTCATGTAATCTTAGATTTCCCATATTGATATATTTTTCAATTCTCAACAATCTTTATTTCCTGTCCTTTAAAAAAATTATTCACCTAGATGATGAGAATAAATGAAAATAACATAAGGATTGCCATGGATGAGGAAAAACATTATTTCTTTTCAACCTTTTCCCTCTTTACTACCTTGATGATATTACTTTTTTGTCTGAGTGTGGTCCATTATTGGTTGGTTCTTATAATTAATTAGTACATATAATTGCATATTATCCATTAGGGTTTTTCTATTCCATTCACTCTTACCTCATCATAGAACAACCCATTGATTTTAGGTCACTTCAGAAATGATTGGGCCTTTAAAAAGGCCCCTTATAATTTTCCTAGGACCACTCAAGAGTCTCACTTATCATTATCATTGTCATATAATTGTACCTCCTATTCTGTTAGAGAGGCAACATTTATAATTCTTCCTTGTTGCTTAAATTTGCTGAGTTGCCCATATGGCATCACATGGGCATTGTAGGTTTCATGGTCCTCCACAAAAGCTTAAAAATCTTAAGCAGCCGCACTGTCAAATCAATCATTTAAACAAGACTACCAAAACAGTACAATAGGATTTTTTTTTTTGGTACAGTGAAAGGAAAAACAATAGGACATGTTTGTTTCCACATTAAATATTTTGCATTGTTTTTATAATGGATAAAGAAAGGACAAGCACGCATATATATATATATATAATTATATATATATATAATTATACACTCCTGATTATTATATAAATTGTTTTTTACTCTTTTATATATTTTTTTTCTTTTTTCTATTTCGGTTTATGTCGTTAAATATTTGATCACATTCAATATTTTTTTTATGTCACTATGATATTAATATATAAAGTATCCAATTTACATATTTACTAGTAATTAATCTATGTCAGAAATCTTGTTACTCATTTTTAGTTATATCTTTTATCTTAATTACATTTTTTCATTTATAAGATTCAAATTCAAAATCTTATTTAAAAGGATTGAGTCTAATTTTATCCAAACTAACTATTGGTATCATATGTAATGTAATAAAGACATAAAAGACAAATAACAAAATAATATGACATTAACATTTATAAATTTTATGGCAACCTTTTAGACTTAACATACAAAATGGAAAAAAAAAATCCTCTCTTTTTTAATTCATACTTTCAAATTTTTCTAAGAAAAGTAAATCCATACTTTCTAATTTTAAAAATGACAACAAAAAAATCACACAATTCTCTTTCAATGGTTAATTTTTTTGTTGAAGTGTTTTTTGTTTGGGAGATAAGGAAAGAAGTAATAAAAAAAGAGATGTAATTTAATTAATTTGTAGAAGGATGTGTTTGACCTAACTTTTTTTAGCTTAAAAATACTTGAAAATTAAAACTCTAAAGAAGAATTAAAGTAAACCAGAAGTTAAGAGCATAGACATTGGAGAGGGAGAGGGAGAGAGAAAAAGGGGAGTAGATCGAGTAGAAAGAAAGAGAAATTAAGAGAAGGAAAGTCAACTTTTTTTTCTAAAACTTCCACCATTAATTCAGCTTAATATATTTGGTTAAAAAACTATATTTTAATATCTCAATAACATAATACAAAAAAAAAATACACTATTTTTTCAGAGCAAGCAAAATAAGCAGGTTCCATGCATGCCTTATGTCATGGTTTTGAACATTATATTTTAAGTTGGGCGTGGCAGTGCCAAGTGCTAGCTAGTGTTGGGTTTATCCACATGGTTTGCATGCATGCATATGCTCGATCAACATCATGGATAGACCTGACTAAGGCAATGGTGGTCCTAAACTTTGGAAGCTTATGATGAACTTTGGGCATCCAAGTGGGTCAGTGTACATAGGTGTGTGCCACTCTTTATGCAAGCATTAATAACGCCCTATGAAAGGAAGAGCCATGGGGGGGGGAAACTCTAGGTGGTGCCAAACCTATCTAAGTGTACTATCCCTAACAAGCAGCAGACACAAGGCACAACCTTGCTCATGTGGACACGTGCAAAGCATCCACCATATCATGTGAAGAAGACACTATAGACTTATAGGGTGGTCCTTTGCCTCATCAGTGTAACATCGAAGTTGCACTAGCTAGTTTGAATATTTTGATTTAATTAAGAAAACAAGAGAACATATATAATAAATAAGAGAAATAGTAGTTTCCATAGCCAAAAAAATTACAAGCATCGGAACACTTGAGACTTATCTGTGATGGTCCTTAAAGACTTATTCGTGTGGTGCGTAAGTTATTCTTAGAATTTCACGTGTTTTTCTGTAATAGAATTGGATACGTAATTGGTAATCCAATAATATTTTAGAGAAGGAAAAGAAAAAATTAGGGAGTTAATGATTATAGGATTTTATGCGTTCAAAATTTTTCCAATAAGGAAAAAATGTGAACGTTAGTTGAGGCTCCACTAACCCAAGTTTTTGGATAGAAGACCAAGTTAAAAAATGGTCTCTTACAAAATCGAATTTTAGATAAGCTCAAATACAAATTGATATTTATTTTAAAATATGGTAAACCAAAAATACATGGATTATAAAATTATAATGATTATTTAACATTCTTTAGAGTGTATCCATACTACAAAATCGTGACAAGTTATTGATGAAAATCATGAATGTCTCTAATGTTGTCTCTAATGTTTAGAGACAACAAAATTTTGGGACCAATTTCATTTTTTTCGTCTCCAAGTCTGTCACTAATTCATTTCTTTTAGTAGTGTTAAGTCAAAAGAGAGAATATGACAAATATGATATATGATGTCTTGAGAAAGAAGGAAGAAAGAATTAATGAAGAAAGGTGAAAGTGAGTACGTAAATTGAACAGTGAAAAAAGTTAAAGTATAAACTATATTATTCCTGCTAATTAACTTGACAAATGTCTTGGCTAGCTACGAAATAGAATTAATTAATAATCAAAAAAGTATATCTGTATTTGTTTTTAAAATTAAAGGCCAAAATATATTGAAGACAGAAGTTTCATGTGGTTACTATATATATACGTACTAATAATTAATCAATGAGGAATTGATCTAGCTTGATTTCTTTGATGGCAGCATATTCATCATTATATAACTCTTCGATCGTATGTCCAACTAGGACCCATGATTTCATATGTCAGCCTATACAGTTGTGAATTTTGGAGGACAATCCAACTCAGCTAGGGTTTTTAAGTTCCAAATCCAATTCCTTTTTAGAGATAGAAACTTTTCATTTAATTAAGAAGAAAAACATGGTGGGGCAATCCCTAAATGCCTTGAGGCACCCACAAACTTTATAAAATGAGTATCATCAAAGGGAAAAGTAACCTCCACTGAAATGTTGCATATGCTCGTTTCTTTTCAAATCCACAAATTATAAAAGCTTGAAAACTATTGTTATTACTAAAATCTGAAAGTTTCACGTGTGAACTAGACGTAGTCTAGGTGGACTCCAAATTCTACACGTCGGATGGTGATTCGACTTTGTTTAGGGAAGAGACCTACAAAATAAAAGAAAGACACTGTAACGCTCAAGTAAGTACATCGATTTATAAGAAAGCAACCGAGTGTGAGAACTCGATATAAGACATAGAGAATGAGTAATTAGAGTAATGTATTCAAGTTTGGAGTGAGAATTGAGTGTTCAATGATACTGCGTTGAGTGTGAATGGAGTGAGTAAGAGAGAACCTGTAAGGCTGTATTTATAGCATGGAGTATGAACCTTGTGCCTTTGTTTGTTAGTAATCTGTATTTATAGCATGGAGTATGAACCTTGTTCCCTCAAAATCGACGTCAGTGAATGTGATGGGAGGTAGACTCCGCAGTGGGGGAGGATTGACATAGTTTATGTCAATGTCTTGGATGGATTTTAAATGTCTGTTGCGAGGCTGAATGGATGATCCTCCATATGAGAAGCCACCTGCTATGGTATTAATCACACCAGGAATGTGCTGGGCAGGTTCCTCTTCTCGTTGGCGAGGGGGTTGACGTTCTCGTCTGGGTTGTGGTTGTCTTTTTCTTCCTTTGTCTTCTGTGCCATCCCTTCACCGGTCATTGTCTTTGTTCCCGAATCGATCCTGTTGCCCTTCCTGTTGGTTTGGAGGATTATCAGGTCTTTTTATGAACCGTGATAAGTGCCATGCTTGGATAAGTTCCTCTATCTTATCTTTTAATGCCACACAGTCTTTAGTGTTATGGCAATGCTTATTAGGGTTTCCTCCTCGTTTTAGGGGAGTGGGCAGTGCCACTTGTACCTCCGTGTTGAAGGCTTCTTCCATGACTGTGGCGTGATTGACCGTCAGGGGAGTATATCTGTCGAACCTGGGTCCTTTTGGAAGGAGCTGTGACTTGTGTAGCTTTCGTTTCCTGTTGGCCTTGTGGGGGTCAACTCTGATGGATATTTCGTGCTTCTCTCGCTTTTGTCCAACCTGTCGGACTTCGTTTCTAAACTTCGACATTTCTTCCATCTGTATGTATCCTTTGGCTCGTTCATGTATTTCGTCCATGCTAGAAGGAGGTTTTTTTGCATAGACTATCTATGAGCTTACCTGGTCGAAGGGCTAACATCATGGAATGTAATGCTATCTCGGGATTGAGGTTTTTGATTTGGGCGGTCAAATGTCCAAATCGTTCCATGAAGCTAGAGACTCATCATCTGCTTGGTGTAGCGTCACAAGTATAGCGAAGGTCAGCCTGTGGGTCCGATAGGTCGCATATTGTGCATTAAATTTTTTGACATGGGTGTCGAACTGTCAATGGACCATTCAGGGAGGCTGCCATACCATGCCAATGCTACCCCTTTTAAAGATGTGGGGAACGCTCAGCATAATATGGCATCATTGTTTGTGTAAAGGTTTGCTTTCGAGAGGAAGGCATCAAGGTGTTCGTCTGGGTCGGTAGTGCCATCATACCTCTCTAGGTGTAGAGGTTTCCAACTGAACGGAATTTCAACTTCCCTGATGCGGTTGACGAGAGGATTGCTTCGTGTGTTATACATCTCCGCTAGGTAGCCTTGCGTTGAACTACGAATGGGCGGAGGGTTGACATGTTGTTGAGGATGTGATTCGCCTTGCATCTGTTCTTCTCTGGTGATAGGGGAACGTTCATCTTTGTCGGGATGTCTCACTCTGGCTTCTTACTGATCGTGGTCAGCTTTCAGCCTTTGGATTTCTTCCTGGTACTTGCGTTCCATCTCCGTCATACGGTTTTGGAGTTGCCGAATGGTGTTGGTGTTCATCATGGTAGTCTAAGGGGGTTAGACGCATCGACAGGGGTGTTGTGTCTAACACTGGAGCGTGTGCTGACCATGAACGAGTACCAACGAGTGATCTGAGTAAGAGGCCGTAGGGTAAGTTTTACCTAGGCCTCACGGTGTACGCCAAATGTTCTTACCAAAATCTAGAAATTTCACATGTGGGCTAGACGTGGTCTAGGTGGACTCCAAATTCTGCACGTTGAACAGTGATTCGACTTTATTTAGGGATGGGACCTGCAAAACAAAGGAAAAACACTCCGACGCTAAAGTAAGTACCTCAATTTATAAGAGAGTAACTGAGTGTGAGAACTCAGTATAAGACATAGAGAATGAGTAACTTGAGTAATGCATTCAAGTATGGAGTGAGAATTGAGTGTTCAATGATACTACGTTGAGTGTGAATGGAGTCAGAGAGAACCTGTAAGGCTGTATTTATAGCGTGGAGTATGAGCCTTGGGCTTTTGTTTGTTAGTAATATGTAAATAAGATAATAACAGATAATAACAGCTAGTTATCTAAAAGTAGAAAATAATGTGTACCTTATTGATATACTTGTAGATAAGTAACAACTTGTAGATAACTTGTTGAGATATGATATGATATGATGGTTACACCTATTTGAATAGCCAAGCATAGTGGATATGCTGTTATTAAGGAGATAAGTACTATAGACGTTCGCGCTCCTATAGCAGGTTAGTGTCCGCGATCCTGTAGCAGGGTAGACATGGAACCCGAACATGTATGTCCAGGTTGATACTTAGAGAATGAATAAGTACTATAAATGCAACAGTATTGACGTGAAGGATGTCCACGTAATGGCCACGTGTAATTTTACCATATTTGGACGGTACAACTATGTATCGATCATATAGGAAAACCTAGCTAGTTTGCTTCAATACGCAGCCCTTAAAACTAGTAATGACTTTACACATTTTGGCTTTTGGAACTTTCATTGACATCACTTTCAATCAATATCAACACCAGCTGGATGCATCTAAATCCTTGGTTGAATTTGACAATATGCTCATTTGGTGTTCTGTCAGCTAACAGTTTAAACTTAAAGGGGGATTTTACTATTGGTAGTTTCATGATTATGAGAATCATGGAGAACTTTTCTAAGAAAAAAGAGGAATCATGGATAACTATATTATTCAAAGTTGTTTATTTTTGTAACAATTACTTCAAAAAGTTATATTTATCTGGGTAAATCTTTACATTAATAATATGCCAAAATTGAACACAATGATTAAAATTGAAACTCAGCTTTTTATTTTAAAAATTATATATAAATAGAAAATGTAAATTAAAGTATTTAATGTTGACGATGGATTAAATTAACAAATGTTAAAGACTTTATCAAGAGAAATAAAATCACTTGAATATAATCTTTATTTCTTAAAAGAAATTAGTCTCTTAACTGTTAGATAAATGATAATTTACTTTCTCCAAAAATAAGATCTAAGAATTTAAGGAGAGGACATGATGCATATAAATCCTTTGAATATTTGACAATATGTTAATCCAATTAAGTAATTCTGGTGTAGTATAGTTTTAAATAGTAATTTAAAGGTTTTTGTTTTCTTTTTCATGGTAATTGGTTAGAAGTATTTGTCGCCAGAAGCAGTGACTAATATCTGTCAAGAAATGTGAGCACACACATAAGGTAAGTATTTTTTTCTTAACGTGATTTATTTCATACTTAAGATCAGAATTCGAACCTTGAGTCACTCGGTTAAAAGATACAAGTCACTACCACTTGTGTCAACCAATGTTTGTTATTTAAAGGGGGGTTTGATGTTGATAACATCATAATTATTAAGAAGTATGTATCAATAAAATTATATTGAGAGTAAATAACAATATCAATTATTAAATATAAGTTAAATATATAATTAAAATTGTGTGAAAAAGTACTAATAAATATATACACAAAAATAAATAAAAATTATATACTTTTCTTATTATAAAAAGTAACTTAACATATATATCAAAATAAATTGAAATAATATTTTTGTTTGCACTAGATGTTTTAAGTTAAGTGATGCATATAAATTATATCATAAATTTAGTAAATTTGGTAAATAAAGTCAAATAGTTTAATAATTAAACTTTAACTATGAGTTATTTATTTCATAAGATTAGAAGTGTAGTTAGATTAAATTTATACTCAAAACAATTTTTAAATGCAAAAAATTCTTAGCACGATTTTGAATATATATTTTTATATATAAATTAAATAAACTTTTTTACAGGAAAATAAACTAATTTAAATGTGTTTTAATTAGATATTTAAAATTTATATATGAAATTTAATGCCCCTTTCATGCATATATAACTTATTAATGAGTAACCCTTGCATTGCAATATCTGGGGTGAGATTTATGCATGAAAAGTTTAGTTAAAGTGAGCCTAGATTCTGATTCTGTTAGCTTTCAGAAGGTTTAATTTACTTTTTCTCTTGAGATTATATAATCATTAATCTGAACCTTTTCCTTCCCTTATGGTAATAGTGGTTCGTCCTTTCTTTGAGGGATATGTGCCGCATAAGTAAGCCACAATGTGTTAGTTTAAGCAAATATATCTAGTTAATTAATTTTAATTTCTTAGTGACATAAAGCAGAGATAAGATGAGAAAGTCAGAACTATACTAATAAAAATTATTTCAATAATAGAATAGCATTTGGCTAGTGATACATATGCAATGTATACAAACCTTTAGAGAGAATGTCTAGATAAGGAATATTGTAAATTAGGTGAGTTATTAGGTTTCTTTTTCATAAGGAAGATGTGACTATATATTTTGTTGATACCATATTCCTTTTAGGAGCTAATAAAATGAAATAGAGAGACTGAAAGTGAAGAAGAGAAGCATCTAATACCTCAAAATAATATCCATTTCATCATTAACAAAAACTGAGGTCAGGGACTAATATATACCAAAGTAACCAAGTATTAGTCGTGAAGCATTGTAATTAAATGAGCACATATTCCACCATTTTCATAATTTATCTGATTGCGTATGCTTATAATTTGATGGGGCCATAAGAAGTTTCCTAAGAATGTTTAGCAGTATAAGCGTGTGTTGTTTATTTGAACTCTACAAAGAAATTTGTGTTCCGAAATCTGGTATATGAACACCCTTTTTTGTTGATATAGAGAATCACGTAGGTTTGTAGATTCTATCGCATTAAATTTGAAATTAATTAATTTATAAGCACACAAGAGTTGACATAAGTGGTGACGAATGTAATGAAAAAGAAAAACCCATTTGAAATGAGAATCTATCCACCAAATTAGCAAAATTGTTCTCTCTGTATGGAACCGTCATCAGCAAGATATCATCTAAAAATTGGTACGAATTTCTTGTGTATGTACAAGCTACGTAATACTACTTCAAAGTTTTACATTAAATATGTGAAGATATAGCTAGAATGATAAGAACAAATTATGAAGATATATTTTTACTTTAAACATGCCTAGCTTTCAATTTTTCTTTGTTAACTAATCAGCGAAGAACAGATATTATTTTATTTAAAGTGTGCATGGAATATTCTAATCCATCTAATACAAAATCTGTTCTCTGCTGAGCTTTGTCAAACTAATTTAAGACATTGTAAGGGATGATAATTGCATCAACCTGATAAAAAAAATGACCTTTCTAATAAATTAATATAATAAAAATAATTATCACACCAAAATCTAATAATCATGAGGTACCTGAGAGTAGCATGAAAAGTCTCCTGGTTAATTGAGGAATATAATTAAACATTTGGAATAAAGATCTGAAGAAAATTCAATGTGATCGCAACAAAATACACACACAATTGTTGACGCTCCACAAATACATATGGTTTTATTAAATGAGGTACATTTGGTAGGGAGTTTTGTTAAGAAAATTAATTTTTCTAAAGTTATTATGTGATATATATTATATTAATAATTATATTATGCTATTTAATATATATTAGATGAATTAAAGTGATTAATTAAATATGTTCAAATAAATTTTAAGTAAATATGAGATAAATGAGTGAATATCAGTGTTTGACCAATTAGTTTTAATGAGAGTTTATTGGTGCAACAATAAACATTATATATAGGATTATGGTGTCCAATATGTCAAATCAAGTTTTTTTTTCTTTCCTATCTAGAGAGAATATCTTTTAAAGAGTTATTTGACTGAGAAATACTAAAGCTCATAATGAAAAATTAAAAACTAGAAGATTAAAGATAAATCATTGTCGCCATGGAAACATGTACGCATTATTTGTTTAAGATTTCTCGATGGATCAATATGATGTTTCTAAGGTTTTAATGAATAATGGTTTTCACCATAAAGATTAAGGAATTAATTTTCCAACAAATTTATCTAGGATCACATGTCGAGAGAAAGCAAAACCTTCATAGAAACCAAAGTATATGTTCCAAAATTTGAGGGAAAAAAAACACTATTTTTATATTGAATTGGTTTTGGCAATTGAGATTCCAATTTAATAAAAAGTGACAAGCATACGATGTAGTATAAATGCCAAAACTATCCAAAGTTCATTTTCCTAACATCATCAAGATCAAATTTCAACTCCACCGAATTAAGTGATGAATTCAAAAATTAACTAGCCTAAAGTAGCTTCTTCCCAAACAAAATTAAACTTCCAATTCAGCTCCCACCAATCCAATCAGTAATTTTGGAATCCTTACCCACTAAAATACAAAATAATTTATTGAAGCTTGAAGAGAAACCTTTTATTTTAGTTTTATTTTTTTTTTTTTTTCATTTCGTTCTCATGCATATCATAGAATGCACTTCTTCCATTACCTATATATACACACACACGTACGGCAGGTTGTATTGAAAGAGAAACTAGCCGACTTAATCTTGCAAAGATACTTCACCAAGAAGAAGAGATCATGTCCATGCATGACATGTTTGAATCTAAAAACATAGAAAATAATGTTACATCGATAGACATTCATATATTTTTGGATGTTAAAACCCCAGATTCCACAAGACGTATTATTCTATGATTGTCCTCCATTTTCATTTCCCCCGCAATTAAATTAATACTGAACAATTTTAAATTCTTTATCCCACCAAGAATCTTAATTAGTTTGCAGATACTCTTCACTTAGCAACAGGAACTAAACACTGAGATGTGAGTAAAAACTTGCTTAACAGAGACCCTTATTTCAGCAGCACAATGATTTGTAATACAAGTTCTACATATCCCATTAATATAGGAAAGAACCAACAGTACAGTAGATTTCCTATTTGTTGGTAACCGATGGAGCGAAAAGACTGGACTTAGGGAAGCTCGATCAATTATGTTGTCGGCCGTTCTTAGATATCGATGGAGGATAAAAGCAATGGGCCTTCGGCAACACGAAGCCCAACTCACTTAAAGAGCTCTGACAAGAGTTATCTGCTGCTGATTCACGAAGGAACTGAGGTTGACTTGGTCGTGTGACTAAATGAAGTAGTTTGAAGTAAATTCCGAGAATTAAGGAACAAGTCTATGTAGTGGATTGTAACTGTTTCGGTGATGGCTGCTGTTTGCTGCGGATGAGACTGTTATCTATAAAGATTTGAATTGTAACATCAGAAAAAGACCTTCCACTCAATTCAAATCACTTCATCTTATCTTTCAGTTATTATCTCACAATTTACATCATTATTCCATTTAAACTTATTTAAGGGTCCGGTTGGGGTGACTTTTAGTCCTAAATTTCAAATTTTTTAAAAATAACAACTAGTCTTTAGTTCTAGTTTAAAAACAATGAAACTAGTTTTAAAAATATGATTAGTTTCAAATAAATTCATTTTGAAAGTTTCATATCATATTAAAATTAATTTAAAAGTGTTTTTGTATGGTGGTGACAACAATGATGATGATAGTTATGTCATCATCAACAACCACAATAGAGATCAGTGGTGGTTGCGATGATAGTGGAGTGGCAATGGTGGTGGTGGAGGTGACATTGGTAGTGGTGGCGATGCAAATGATGATAGTCGTGATGATGTGGTGGTGGTAGCGATATTAATAGTGGTGAGGTGATATTAGTGGTGATGATGATGCTGACGTTGGTGGTAGCGAAGGTGACTGAGGTAGTATTAGTAGTGGTGACAATGACACTATGGTAGTGGTGGTGGTGATGTCAGTGGCAACAATGATGACAATGATGGTAGTGTGGGTGGTGGCACCAAGTGGTGTATGATGCGGTGGTGATAATGATGATGATGGTGATGGTGAAGTCAATGGTGATGATGGTGACAGTAATGATAGTGGTGGTGGCAATCGATTATGACAGTGACAATGATAGTGATGATGACAATGGTATGGTGGTGGCAATGATGGAGGTGATATTGATGATGGTGGCGGCAATGACAGTGACAATGGTACTGGTGGTGATAGCTGTGTTTACAACAAACAATGTGTGTTTAAATGTGACATGTGCATTAAATGTGAGAAATGTGTGTTTTTTTTAAATTAAAAATCAAATTTGCAAAATCTTTTTTCTTGGTTTTGAAAATGGATGTGAAATTGTTTAAAAAATGATTTAAAAATTATTTTAGCTCAATTTTTGTCAAACACGTTTTATTTTAAAAATTATATTTGAAACTCAAAAATTAAAAACTCTGAACCATCCTAAATGGACCCTAAGGCTATGTTTGGGAGTTAGGAGGGAAAGGGAAGGAAAGAGATTCAAGGGGAAGGGAGGGGAAGGAAAGGGAGGAAAATGAGGGAAGTTCCTTCCTACTTGTTTGGGAGTTAAAAATATATTAAGTAAAAGAAATTGAAAGTTAATAAAATACTTTTACAATTTTGTCCTTGAATTGTGATTTAGTGTTTTGTATTTTGGTGTTTTATTAATACTGGCTGGGATAGGATAATAATTTTATTAACATTGGTTGGGGTAGGATAGTAATTTTATTACTTTTCCTTATAAAAACCCCAAATTGGGGGAACAAACAATTTGTAGGCTTTGGAAGATTTCAGAGGAGTTTTAAAAATCCTCAAATCATTTTCCTCAAAAATTAAAACTCTCAAACAAGGAGATGCCACCACCTAAACCTTTCCCTTCCCTCCCTTCCCCTCTAAAATCCCTCTCCCAAACAAAGCCTAAATTTTCTTTATTTGTTTTCAATTTAACTTTTTTGTTACTTCGCCTACACAAAACGCTTTTTGAAGTAGCTTGAAAATTCATTGTTGTTGAATTTCTCGCAGACTATTCTTAGTATGCATAAAAAATAAGTAGAAAAACTAATAAATGGGGGAATTAATTAGCGCAACTAATCAAATATTACAACAAATATCACACCTAATCTCAACAGGTCCTTTAAAGTTGGTGCATAAAATCTGTTCTGTATATTTCCCAGAACACAACTGTGTAACACCAAAATGCTACGTGTTTGCTGTTTGATCACTCTAACTCTGCAATTCAGGAATATCAATGGAGAATGATATCCTGAGGCAGAAGATCACAGAAATACACCAATTGAAGTGGGGTGTGTGCTCTGTGTAATTGAGAGAGAGAGTTAGAATGTGTGTATACCTTTCACCTGTGATTAATGGATATTTATAGGCAAATTACCTCATAACGGGTATTGGAACTGCTTCCTGGATTCCCGGCCTCATCCAGCACGTTCTCAACGTTCAACTTGGACCGAGTCAGCTTCCACGTTCTATGAACAAGTTATTTACACGATCATTAATAACAATTGGGCCTAGGCCCAAACCGCAACAACCATAACAGTTGCCCCCCAGCCCGGTTATCAAGCATACTTGGTAGCGGGGATGCATCAGGTGATCTTGCAACCCTCAGAATAACAGTTGATCCGACTACAATTAACCGGTTTCTACCGGGTGAAATATTATTCGGACACGATTTTCCGTCCACAACACTCCGGATAAAGTCTCCGACTACGTTTGTCCGGATACAATTCTTTGAACATTCTGCGGATGTACCTCCACAATTATGTTTCTATTTGACAACATTCGGGGTCGTGAGACTATCCGAGTAGGAAAAAAATTTCCGACCAGACTCTCGTGGATACTTGTATCCGAATTTTCTCGAGAAAAAATGCACTCGACTGGGCTTATCCGAATAGGTGTATTCGGATTTATCCTGAATAGGTACTGTATCCGGGTTGCTAATGATGTGTTCGAAGGGGCTATTGACCCTCCTGATTCGAATCGGTTGTTATTCTTGTCATTAAAGACAATAAATGCATTTAAAGAACCTGTCGCTTCATTCGCCTGGTGATGATTGCTACTCACGCAACTTTACTTTCTTGCCCTCCTAATTGAACGTGCTTTTACAATGATACCCATATGCCGTTTCGTTGTGGTGACTGAACCGTTTCCTTCCTTCTGGCGGTTACTGCAGGTTATCATTACATTTCAAATTTTATTTTTCAAAACCCATACTCTTGCCTACCTTTTCCCGTGTTTGTCATTTCTGCTATTATTTTCTTTCTTCTCTCTCAGTACCCTTTTGAGAATTCTTTCGCGTTTTCTGCAAGTTCCTCTTTCGTTCATCTTCCAACCAATCTTCAATTCCTTATTACAACAGGTACATTCTTTCCTTTTCTTCCTGCATCATTTGTTGCTTTTACATTACTGTGACTCTGTCGATATAAGGATTTTAGGTTGCATCATATTCTCTTTCTGAATTTTTCCTATTTTCTGGGTTCTCCCTTGTGTTTTGCGATCATATCATTCTCTTCTTCTTCGATTCTCTTTGTTTTCCTTAAGTCGCCCTGAAAATGACTCCTGAGGAGGAGACGAAGATAAGGAAGAAGTTTGGCCCTAGGGCCGCTTGGTTGTTGTTTGGCCTTCCACTTCCGGCGGGGGAAAGCGAAAGCGATCCCCTTCGCCGTCATACCGGAGGTTCTTCCTCCTCCGGAAAGCAAAAGATTACCGCCGTTCCCAGCGATTCGGTCCCTTTACTTCCGTCGTACCGTCAAGGTGACGTTACTCCCTCTGTTATTCCTCCGCCTT
This sequence comes from Glycine tomentella, assembly GCA_007407185.1. Taxonomy (NCBI): domain Eukaryota; kingdom Viridiplantae; phylum Streptophyta; class Magnoliopsida; order Fabales; family Fabaceae; genus Glycine; species Glycine tomentella. Next base: position 173,173 of record PYAF01001705.1, on the reverse strand, counting down.
CTACGGCTCCTACAGGCCCTAGGCCAACCCTAGGCTCAACCCCTTCTAGAACTCTACCTTCTCTGGGCCCTTCACCTCTTGGGCCCAAAAATGATACTAATGATCCGCAAGATCTTTCTCTAGGACTCCCTTATCGTTGCTTTAACCCTCTGGTCGGCCCCTCTCCCTCTTCCGGCGACAAATCTTCCTCGTCCTCTGTCGAAATAATGGAAGTTAAGTACGATGCCTGTATTGATTGTGTATCCGAGACCATGTACTATATTCAGATTGGTTCCGACGACATTGTCAATTCGATTTTGGGGTCATGTCGTCATAACCCTATATTATATCCTGCTACCAAAAACCCACAACCGGGGTCGCATACTCACACTGTCGTTGACGGGGTTTCGACCTCGGTTTCTTGTGGATTTAATGTATTACCTCCAGGTACGTTTACTGACAGTTATTTCTCCACTTTATTTTCGTAGGTATAATGGGTGTTACCTTGGAAACTGTGGACGAATCTGCTTCTGTAGAGTCCCATTCGGATGTGCCCCCAGCATTAGCGTCTAAGTTCCCTTGGGTTACTCATGAGGTCCTCTGAACTTTTTCTATCCTCGACCTTCCCAGCATAGTATCGACTCCAGTAGGAAAACAGGACGGGTTTGTTATTCAGGCTCCCCTGCCCGGCGAGCCCATTTGTGCTCAACGGGAGGGTAACAACCCCAACTTTTTCTTCTTTTTCCAAGATGTAGTAGACCAAATAGGTATCACCTTTCCTTTTTCTTCTTTTGAAATTGAAGTTCTAAAACATCTCCGGGTAGCTCCTTCCCAACTCCATCCAAATAGCTGGGGATTTATCCGTACTTTTGAGTTGTTTTGTGCGGATTTAGGGATCCCCTGTACAGTTCCTCTTTTCTTTTACTACCACTCTCCACATACCCCTAGAACGGGCAAAGAGCCCTCTGATCGGAAGGGGTGGATTTCCTTTCGTAGTCAGAGTAAACGAAAACTCTTTGATCCGTTTTCCGACTCCTTCCGTGGCTTCAAAGAAAAATACTTTAAGGTCGCCGCCGAACCTCATCGACAACCCTTCTTTTTGTCCGGCCCTGAGTCATCTGACGTAGAGTGGGTTTTTCCCTTGTACTGGTAGGATGATCATTATAAACAGGATCATTCCAATTACTGATTTGTCGAAGAGGATCTTTCCGACTCGGATGCCTCTTCTGTCTTCGCAATTTCTGAATTTGTAAATACTCATGGTCGGCCTAAAACCTCTGACTATATCGGCGATGGTCGTCGAACTGGTCTGCTTTGGTGACTACATTATCCTGTAGTTTATACTTATTATATTCATGTACTAATTGTGATGTTTCTTCATTGTAGCCGGAATGGGATCACGACCAGATCCTACTAAGACCAAAGCCGACGCCGCCCATAATCCCAAACCAGTTGAAGGCAAGGGGAAAGGCAAGAGGTCGGCTACTGACAAACTTGGCGCTCCGTCCAAGAAGCGTGGTGCACCTCCTTATAGGGCGTTTTTTGATGAAGGTGCTCAGAAGACGGCATCAGATACGCCGACCTCTCCCCTTCCTCCGCCCTCGACAACCCTGACCTCGATTTCTGTGATCGAAACTGTGGATCTTACAGTGGCGAATACCCGGCCACGTACTACTCCGGCTTCCGACTCCGGTCACCTTGAAACACGGGCGCACCCGGATAATGTATGGAAGAAAGGGGTTACTGAGGAATTGGTTCGTTTGACCAAACCCCCTTCATACATGCTCAAACCTGGTGCCCCGGTGGGTGAGGAACTGGCCGAGCTGGTTTGGGTCGAGGAGAATGCCTTTCGCGGTGCTTCTCTGGTCCGAGTACTTTCCACTGTTCGAGAAAAGTATGTGTCTTCCTCATAACTTTTTTAGCTCTATTTACACCTTGTATATGTTTTTAACCGTTCATGTCGTAGGTACGGCATTGCGGTGGAGGAGAAAAACAAGGCTTTGGAGGAGAAGAACAAGGCTTGTGAGGAACTTGTTTCCTCTAAGGCCCAACTTGCTACCCTCCAGACGCAGTCGGCGACAGAGCTTAAGCTGTTGAAGGAGGAATTGCTCAAGTCCCAAGCCGTTTCGGCCTCCTTGCGGGTAGATTTGGCGCGGTCTCAAGGTTCCCTTGAAGCCACCGACCAAAAGGTGGCGCTCCTGACTTCGTCACTTGACTCTGCCAAGGCCGACAAAGAGGCATGCATCCGGGATTACGAAGGTCAGCTGGCTGCTATGAAGGCAACCCTTCGTGATGCTGCCGAGGATGGTTTCAGCAACGCCCTTGAACAGGTTACTTTCTTGAATCCAAGAGTGGAGATGACTACTGCCGGGATGCATTTCTTGGCCTATGTCGAGGACGGCCAGCTGTTCCCTCCTCCTGGAACTGAAGATTCAGCGGCGGCGACTACGGAGCTTTTGACAACGGAAGAGCCAATTTCCATTACTCCTGTCGTCTCGCCTGCTGCCGACGCCGATCTGCCCCATCCTGCTACCGACCCCGTACCTTCTTCGAAGAATTGAAGGGGGGGAATGCCGGTTTTATCTTTGTATTTGTTTCTTTTCTTTGTTGGGTCCAGTGCCCGGAACAATTACTTATTTACTCAAGCTTTTAACTTGACTCATATAATATCTTGCGCGCACATCTTTTGGTTCCAACGACCATTTATCATTTTTATATTTATTGGTTGTAATTCGAATAGTTTTACCGTGAACAACTTCGCTAAAGGATAACTCCCTTACTGGTTTGATCAGAACCAGTTAGCGTATCATTCAAAGTCGTTGTCGTATCACGTTTTAACAAAACCGCACGCAACGATGCATAATGTAAATAAGACCCCATGATACTGAATAGTACTTGCATTTATATCCGTCGTATTACAATGATGGTACGTCCGAATAGAATCGAACTAAAACTTAGCAAATACAACGGTATAGCTTATGCTAGTAAAATGAAAATGATGTGCTCAGAAGGTATTCTTCCGAGTTCATATTTATTGACAATATCTTCGCCGTTAAAAGGGACCATATGGGCTCGGATGTATGTATGCCGAACTCATACCCCCAATAACGGAACTGCATCTTTCCATTACCCCGTGTGCTTTCAATGAACAGGAACCATACAGAGTCGGATATAACATTTTCCGACCGTACTCCTGTTAAAAGAAAGGTTGAGACTTCAACTATAATATTTCTTCAGTTTGTCAGCATTCCATGTTCGCTGGATCGGTTTGCCTTGTAATGTTTCTAACATGTATGCTCCTTTATCTAATTTTTGAGTAACTCGGTACGGGCCCTCCCAGTTGGCTGCTAATTTTCCGTCCCGAGCGTGTTTGTTTCCGATGTCAGCGTGTCGCAATACCAGTTCGGTCACCTCGAACTGTCGTGGGACCACTTTCTTGTTGTAGGCGTACGCCATCTGCTTTTTCATCTGAAGTTCCCAAGCATGGGCTGTTATCCGGGCCTCTTGAATGAGTGCTGATTCCAATGCTAATGCTTCATTATTCGCTTCCTCACCATCCCGTAGCACTTGGCTCCGACGCCATGATTGTTGTCCGACTTCAACTGGAATCATTGCTTCACTTCCATAGGTCATCCGAAATGGAGTTTCCCCCGTTGATGATTGAACCGTGGTTCGGATCCCCCATAGAGCATAATATAACTGTTCCACCCAACTCGATCCGGCGTCGTGCATACGTTTTCGCAGGGCTTCCAAGATTGTTTTGTTTGCGGCCTCCGCTTGTCCATTGGACTGGGGATGTTCGACCGACGTGAATCTGTGCCGGATCTGGAAGTTGGTCATCATTTCCCGGAACCCTTTGTCCGTGAATTGTGTGCCATTGTCAGTGACGACTTCTCCAGGAATCCCGAACCTCGCAATGATGTTTCTTTCAAAAAATCGTTGTACTTGGGCGGATGTGATGGTGGCCAGTGGTGCCACTTCTATCCACTTGGTGAAGTAATCCACGACGACGATCAACCACTTCTTCTGTCCTTCTGCCGATTTGAAAGGTCCTAACAAATCCATACCCCATTTAAAAAATGGCCATGGTGCCGAAATGGACTGTAACTCTTCAGGAGGTGACAGAAGTCGCAATGCATGTATCTGGCAATTGTCGCATTTCTTTACGTGTTTGATTGCATCGGCTGCCATCGTCGGCCAATAGTACCCGGCTCGGAGTGCTTTTCTTGCCAATGATCTCGCCCCCATGTGCTGTCCGTTAATACCTTCATGTATTTCGGACAGCACATACTCGATTCTGTCTGGAGCAACACAAATCAATAGAGGGCTGTGCAAACCGTTTCTGTATAATTTGCCGTCGACGATTGTGAACAATGCTGCTGCTCTTGTCAATCTCCGAGCCTCCAGTGTGTCGTCGGGCAACATTCCTTTTTCTAGATAATCGACTATCGGACGTCTCCAGTCTTTATCAGATGTGATCATCATAACACAAGAGGGGTGCAATATCTGCTGCTGGACTACTGTCTGATTATTTCCAGGGCTCTTTGTACTTGCTAATTTTGACAAGATGTCAGCCCTGGCGTTATCTTCCCTAGGAATATGGCTGATGGTTACCTCGGCGAATTCTGCCATAAGTTCTTTTACTCTTCCCAAATATTTAACCAATAATGGTCCTTTCACCTGATAGCACCTTCTATTTGAGCTGCGACCAATTGAGAGTCCGTGTATACTTTTACCTTATCGGCTTCTTGTTCTTTTGCTTGCTTCAGTCCAGCTATCAGTGCTTCGTACTCGGCCTGGTTATTCGACGTCTGGAAACTCAACTGTAATGAGAACTTCGTTGCTACTCCATCTTGATTTTCAATTATCACTCCGGTGCCACTTCCTTTTTTATTGGACGATCCGTCTACATACAATGTCCACCAATGTTCCGTTTCCGAAATGGTTGGTGTGAGTTCTCGCACAAAATCCGCTAACGCTTGTGACTTAATCGTATGGCGGGCTTCAAATTTTAAGTCGAACTCGGATAGTTGAACCGCCCAATTTGTCATTCTTCCGGCCAAATCTGGCTTGTGGAGTACTTGTCGAATAGGCTGGTCCGTGCGGACTACGATGGTATGGCTCTGAAAATACGGGCGTAATTTCTTGGCGGCTACAATTAACGCATATACTAATTTCTCCAGCTTCTGGTATCGCAGCTCGGAATCGCGCAGAGCCTGGCTGACGAAGTAGACGGGTTTCTGTTCTCCCTTGATCTCTCTTGTCAGTACTGCACTGATGGCTTCCTCGCCCACCGATAGATATATAATCAGAATTTTCCCTTCTTTCGGTTTTGACAAAACCGGGGGGGATGCCAAAGATCTCTTCATATCTGTGAACGCCACGTCGCACTCTGGGCTCCATTGTATAACAGCTTGCTTCTTCAACATTTTGAAGAAAGGAAGTGCCTTCTCTGCCGACTTCGGCATGAAACGTGTTAATGCGGCTATTCTCCCTGTCAGCTGCTGTATTTCTTTCTTGCAAATCGGGAATTGCATATCCAATACGGCGCGACACTTGTCCGGATTGGCTTCTATCCCTCGATGTGTTAGCATAAAACCCAGGAATTTTCCGGCTCCGACTCCGAAAGTACACTTCAAAGGATTTAGTCGAATGTTAAATTTCCGTAATCGACTAAATGTCTCTTCTAAATCGTCGACGTGTCTACTAACTTCCTCCGTCTTGACTATCATGCCATCAATGTAGACTTCTATATTTCGCCCAAGCTGTGGCTCGAACACCTTATTCATCATTCTCTGATATGTGGCCCCTGCATTTTTTAGCCCGAATGGCATGACGTTGTAACAATAATTGGCCTTGTCGCCGATAAACGCCGTTTTGTCTTGGTCTTCCGGGTGCATCGAGATTTGATTGTATCCGAAAAATGCATCCATAAAAGAGAGAATTTTGTACCCAGAGGAATTATCGACCAACTGGTCTATGTTCGGCATGGGGTATGCATCCTTCGGGCATGTTTTGTTCAGATCTGTGTAGTCCGTACAAACCCTCCATCTTCCGTTTGGTTTGCGGACCATCACCACATTTGAAAGCCAAGTGGTGTATTGGATTTCCCGTATAAATCCGGCTTGCAACAACTCGTCAATGTGAGTGCGTAATGCCTGTGTTCTCTCGGGGCCCAACTTCCGCTTCTTTTGTTCTACTGGTTTTGATCCCGGGTACATGGATAGTTTGTGACAGCAAACCTCGGGATCTATTCCGACTATCTCCGACGCCTTCCATGCGAAGACGTCACGATTCTTTATCAGACACTGAATCAATGTATTTCTCTGCCCAGGGTCCATTGTGTAACCGACGTTAGTAGTGTGGCCGGCCTCTGTTCCTATCTGAACCTTCTCTACTTCTTCTGCTGGCTCTGGCCTCCATTCATCTGGTGCTTCCCGCATGTCCAATTCTACTATGTTTATTTGTCGTCCCCGGGTACACTTGTCATTTGTGTTTTCCCGATGTCCTGTCCTTCCTTTATTCTCACTTTCCCGAACTGTATCATAATAACATTGTCGAGAATCCTTCTGGTCTCCGCATATTGTTACCACCTTTCCGTTTCCGCCTACGAATTTCAATTTCTGATGTTTTGTGGACATCAGTATATTCCACTTATGTATGGTGGGTCTGCCCAAAATCATGTTATATTGGGACGGACAATCTGCCACAACGAATTTCACTATTTTAGATTTGAAAGCTTCTTTCGTTCCCAAAGTTAACCGTAAATGGATAGATCCTTTAATAGCGGTATTTCCACCATTGAATCCGGTTAGCATGGTTCTGCATGGTTTTAAATCTTCCTCACCCAGGTTCATCTTTTTGAAAGCTTGCCACAGGATTATGTCGGCAGAACTTCCGTTGTCGACGAACATCTTTCTTACTCAGCAGTTGCCCACCGTTGCCGATATGACTAATCCGTCTTCATGTCCGGGCATAACTCCCTCCATATCTTGTTTCGTGAAGTACAACAATGGTGGTTCAGCTTCCTCCGTTATGACTTTAAATTTCGACTGAGTTCTGATCGACAGTATCTCCTTCAAGTATTTTTTCCTCTGGTTCGCAGTATCGCCACCTCCACCCATCGCCCCGGATATCACATTACATTCGAACTCAAGTTCCGGGAATGTATCATTATCATCCCGGGATCTCTTTCCCTCGTCTCTTTTATCATGTGAATTTTCATCTCCCTTCCGTTTGTTCTTTCTTCCTTGTGTCCGAATCACGTACTGCTTCAGTCTGCCTTCTCGGATGAACTTCTCGATTGCGTCCCGCAAATCCCAACATTGGTCCGTGGTATGACCGGGTCCGTTGTGGAATTCACAGAAGCGCGACTTGTCCAACCCGGCTTTGTTAAATACGGGTCGAGGTCGTTCAACTTTTTTCATCTCTGTGAGTGCGACCTCCTTCCAAATTTGTGAGCGGGATACGTTCAACGGGGTATACTTCTCGTATTTATTCTCGTATCTCCCTGGTCGAGGTTTCGTATCGTTATTCCGAGCTCGATTCTCCGGGTATCTCCTATTTTTTGGGGGTGGGCTTCTCCTTTCATGTCGCTCTTTTCCTCGTCCTGAGTTGTTGACGACCTCCATTTGCTCCAACTCCAAGTATTTCTTTGCGCGAGCACGGAATTCCATCAAAGATTTTACCGGGTCTGTATAGATAGACTTGGCAAATCTTGACGATCCGTTGAGCCCGGCTGATATCAGATACACATGAACTCTTTCTTCTAGTCCATCCACCTGTAGGGCAGCCTCCTTGAACCTATCCAGATAACTCTGCAATGTTTCTTCGGGTAGCTGTCTGATTCTACCTAGAGTGAACTCAGACTTCGGCTGCTTTTTGCTAGTTGCGAAATTCAATAAGAATTTCTGGCCGAAATCTTCGAAATTCCTTATCGACCTCGGTGGTAGAGTATGGAACCACGTTTGTGCCGGGCCTGTCAATGTCATCACGAAAATTCTGGATATAATTGGCTCATCAATTCCCCGGACGCACATTTGCAGATCGAATTCATCGATATGTACTTATGGATCCTGTGTTCCGTCGTACTTTGACAAGAATGATCCATCGAAGTCGTCCAGGTATCGAGCATTCACAATGTCGTCCACGAATGGACTATTGTTTTGCTGTCCCCTGCTATACTTCCGACGATAAACTGTTCCTCCTTTTTCGGGACAATTTGGCTCTCCCGCCTTATCGGGTCCGCTACTTTGTGGAATCCTTTTATTGTTCGTCCTGCCAATGGGATTCTCGTCCTGATTTACTCGGATATTCGGATTTTCGTCATGGCTCTTATTTGTGTCGACCCCGTTCCGTGCCTCATCCTGTGCTCGGCTCTGACTCTGACGCGGCTCCTCTACCTGTCTTTGATCTTCCGGGTCTGTGCCTCTTCTTTGATTCAGGTGTGTCCTCAAATCCTGCGGCTCCTCCTCAGGATTTGAAGCTTGTGCCCGGTCTATTATTCTTCGCAGTTGCTGCTCCAATTGTGCCATTCGTTGCATTTCGGTACGTCTCCATTCCTCATTATGTTTTTCCATTTGGCGTGCAATGTCACGAATATCCTCTTGTCTCTGTAGATTTTATCTTTTCTCCATGTTCTCAATTCGGCTTAGAATCGAATTGAGGACATTGCCGACTAGCTGTCCTCCGAGTTCCCCTTCCTGGCTCATCCTTCGCGCCGGTTGTGTCCTTCGTTGCTCTGTTTGAGCAGGAGAGGAAGCTTCGTCGGAAACAACTTCCGTCACATGTATTTCTTCTCTCCGCACCACGTTCTGAGTCTCCGGCATGAAAATCTCTCTATTCGGTATCTCGGAATGTGGTACAGAATGGCTGTTTCTTGTATTCACCATTGTTGAAAGCGTGGGACTCGAATTTTATCGTCCCCACAGACGGCGCCAATGTTCTGTATATTTCCCAGAACATAACTGTGTAACACCAAAATGCTACGTGTTTGCTGTTTGATCACTCTAACTCTGCAATTCAGGAATATCAATGGAGAATGATATCCTGAGGCAGAAGATCACAGAAATACACTAATTGAAGTGGGGTGTGTGCTCTGTGTAATTGAGAGAGAGAGTTAGAATGTGTGTGTACCTTTCACCTGTGATTAATGGATATTTATAGGCAAATTACCTCATAACGGGTATTGAAACTGCTTTCTGGATTCCCGGCCTCATCCAGCACGTTTTCAACGTTCAACTTGGACCGAGTCAGCTTCCACGTTCTATGAACAAGTTATTTACACGATCATTAATAACAATTGGGCCTAGGCCCAAACCGCAACAACCATAACAAAATCATTTTCCCAAAATGGATCCTTTCACGAATAAAATGATAGACAATCCCAATATATTTTTTCTCTCGTACTTTACAAAATAGTATCTCATAAAATGATAGACACTGTTTTATCCATATGAATTTGTATCTGGTGAGAGCCATAGCTTTACAGTAGACTTGACAATTAACATCCTTCTCTACTGTTTTCATAAAATGATATTACCTCCAATGAACACATGTGGTTGAGAATAGGATGGGAGATCAAAGCAGAAGACAAACACTAGTAAAAAGCTTGATGTTCATTTGGCCATGCAGCCTACGATTTCAAAAAGTCATCTTAATTCAACAAAAAGAAGGAAAAAGAAAAAAAAAACAGCAAGGAAATCAGTAAGTCAATATTTGGCTAGTTCATAGACTAGGTATAGTCAGAGAGGTCTATGTGGCTGAAAATGATGGTTCTAAAGGTAGATGCCGTGTGGGGGAGGAGAACCACAGGTGATTAAGATGGAGAGTAGAAATCAGAGGGAGTGTCAGGCGAAATTACCACAAAAAAGAAAAAAGCCAATGAAGTGGGTAAATGAAGCTTCTTATAACATTAGAGGGGTGGGAAGCAAGGTGAAAAAGAGAGCCATTAGAGAAATAGTTGCAACTAAGGATTTGGGTTTAAAGATGAAATGGAAAGAGTCCAATCTTGGATGTGTAATTGTTAATGTGTATTATTTCGTGTGCTCTTGAGGATAAGAGGATGTTATGGGGGAGTGGGAGATTTTAATGCAGTTAGAGGAGAGGAAAGAATTTTCGAATACGAATGGCGGTGGAAGGGACGTTGAGGAGTTTAATGGCTTCATTTTTTACATGGATCTAGAGGACATCCCTATGGTTCAAAGGATGTATACATTGTTTAAGCCAAATAGCCATGTAAAGAGTAGGTTGGACAAAGTACTTGTATCTAAAGAATGGTTACTCCATTGTTAAGGGAGCTCTCATTATGTCTTGAATATGAGCATCTTGGATCATTGCCCTATTGTTCTAAAGAATAGCATCATTGACTAAGTTACTAAACTGTTCTGAGTTAATAAATGGGTGGTTCAAAGAGAAAAGCTTCTAAAAAATAATGGAAGTATGGGAGGAAGTGAGGTTGAAGGAAGGGCAACTTACATTCTAAAAGAAAAATTAAAGCTTTTAAAAGTTGAACTCAGAAGGTGGAATAAGGAGAGTTTTGGTGACTTGCAAAAATCCAGAAAAGAGTTAACATTGGTGGAAAAGATTGGTGAGTTTGATTTGAAGGACAAGCAAGAGAAAATCATGGTAGACTTAGAAAGACATTGTTTTGCACTAACTTGCATGATCAAATTGCTTAGGTAATTTCCAGTAGATTAATTTGGTTGTCGATCATCCCTGATATTTGAGAACTCCATCCCTTGACCTAAATCAATATTTCTGTTATCAATTCAATATGGATTTACGCCAAGGAACATTATTAGACCTAGTTCAAAGACTAGTAATTGAATTAGGGGAATATTGTTAATTGATGTAATTGGGGGTTTATTAGAATTAAATGGGGGAAATGGAGTATGCGGGAATTCATAATCCTAGGCTTCTCATTATAATTGTTCTTTCACAAATTCTTTTTCTTTGATTTTTCATATTGGTAAAGAGTAAATTGATCAAAATACCTTTTTCCATTGTTAAAATTCAAATTGTCTAGTTGTTCATGGAATTAATTATTTGGAAACAGGATTGATCATCTGGCTTTGATATTCGAACTTTTGTCCAGTGTCACTATTATGTAAGATAGACTTACCCTTATACGAGTACTATTTTTACACATGAAGTTTATGATTAGTCTTCATCATGTTGAAGTACCTCCGAAGGAAGGCACTAGAGCATTAGGCCCAATTAGTGATAATTTTCTCTAGAAGTGCACCAAGTCAATCCCATGTTCTCTATAGAAATTGGATGCAATAGGGTGTCATGGAAAGTCCCTTTCAATATACAATGGAGTTCCTTGATACAGTTTGTACACCCAAAATCAAGTGTTTCATCAATGGTAGTGTTAGAGTTCAAGTATAAAGGTGAAACTTCATATTGGATAAAAATATACAAGTTAAATAAAAAATAAGTGAAAAAAAAATCTAGAAATCAAATTTCTTAAGATTTTTGGTTGAAGGTGCTTTCAAATTCATTTATTTGATGTGTTTATGATTCATTGGTGAATATATTTCCAAGATTTATCCCTTTCAGTTATTTTGCAATTGGTATTGAGCTTAGTTTAATACTTCTTCCGTATTAAACATGAATTCAAATCATATATCACCTAATTGTATCATTGTTCTTGTCCCATAAATAAAAAAAGTTACTTGTCATATCATTTAAAATAATTCTATTTAAGAACAATGTAGAAAAACTTTAAAATACAAGTGAATATTTTAAATAACATGTCAATGTTTTTATTGGTGTTGTGAGAATTAGGACACAATTTGAGAACACATACGATTTGAATCCCTTAAGAGGAAAGGGATCGAGAGGCTCAAATTAATTTATCACGTGTATGTCACTAGAACCATAAATAAAGACACTAAAAAAATTAAGCTTTCTCACGCCGAAGAGTTGTTGATCATATGATACACTCCTAAATTATATATACATATATACATCTGGTAGTCTACTTAGTTAACATGGTTAATTTTTGTTTTATAGGTGCATTATAAATTACTATTACATATTTTAATACAACATTTTCAATCACTTTAGAGACAAAGTTAATTATCATTAGACATTTTAGGAACATCATGACACTATTAATCATATATATCGATAAGTCTTAAATATATTTTTAGTTCCTTAAATTAGGATTATAGTTTGTTTAGGCTTCAAATAAACATTTCTTTTTATAATTCCTCAAATTAAAGAAATTCTTTTCTTAGTCTCTCTTCCCACATGTCAATAATAGTGCCATACAAGAAATGATAAATTCATAATTTATGTTGGTCTTTGATTTTTTATCACTAGAATTTAATTTTGTAATTTAAGAATTAAATTTTATAGTTAAAAATCACCACAAATTAAATTTAATATTTTTCGTTTTACAAGTATATATAATTAACTATGTATTTGAGTTATGTCAGTGTAAAGTTTCTGAATAAGTTGATCTGTTCGAACATCAACATATTAATTTTTTTCATTTACTTATTTCGCAATCGCTGAGACACGAGATCAATGTCATTGACAAATATTTTCAATAGCAATTACAGTATCTAGTCCAACATTCTTTAATTTTGTTTCTTCATGGTTTTCTTCTTCTTCTTCTTCTACAAGTGTATTAAAATGAATATATCTCAATCTTTAATTTACGAACCACTTTACAGAACAATGAAGAGGGAAGCAAAGGCCATCACTGCCCCAACCAAACCCATCTTTGTGGTCGAAGCACTGCTAGCAGGAACATCTGCAGGAGCAACATCATCAGCCAAGGGACCTGGAGCCTCAGCTCCAACTGGACTTGTTGCCGGGGCTTCAGCAGCAACCTCTGGAGACTCAGCAATGCTTTCACCAACAGGTGAAGGTGCAACCGCACTCTCCAAAGGAGTTGGTGCCTTGGCACTCTTTGCTGGCACAGGAGACTTCGCAACCTGTGCCTGAACGGGTGCCTTGGCACCTTGTGATGATGGCATAGGAGCTTTAGCATCTTGTGTAGCAATGGGTGCCTTGGCACTTTGTGCAGCAATGGGTGCCTTGGCACTTTGTGCTGCAAGGGGGGCCTTAGCGCCCTGAGCTGATGCAGGGTTGGAACCCTGTGCTACTGGCACTGGAGTCTTGGCTCCTTGTGAGGGTTGTACACCAGATGATGAGGCTGGGTTTGGTGAATCAACACCTGGGGCTAGGATAGGCTTGGTGACTTGGAGAATGGAGATGTTGTAGGGCTCGCTGGTGACGGTCCTGACGAGCTCAGTGTCGTCGGCTGGGGCATTGCTCGCAGCCGAGCCGAAGGCGATCTCGCCTTCACCGACAAGTGCAACCTTGAGGAAGCCTTGTTGGTTCACAGCAAGGCCTGAAGCCTGGAATAGGGTTGTCAACTGTTCGCTACTAGCTTGAGCTTCCATGAGCTTCTTCTCATCAAAGAAGTCAAGGATGACATGGGTGCCAATGATGGCCTTAATGGCTTCTGGGGACTTGGCAGCAATGGAATGCATGGCTGAGTCTTCAACGGCGAGGACAGTGATGGTGTTGCGGCTGTTTATTTGGTCTGCAAGCTTGGTTTCGGTTAGGTATTTGTTGAATGTGGAAAACTCTGGATATTGACCTAGCAATTGTGTGATGTCAAATGCATGAATAGCCGAAGAAGAGCATGCAAGGAAAAGAGCTAGGCATAGAAGAGAAGAGTTTTTGAAATCCATCTTGGAGCCTTTTTTCAGCTTCTTCTCTTCTAAGGTTTATTTTTTTTATATACTTTTTTTTTTTTTTTTGTGTCCGAAACCAAGCTTGAAGGAAAGTGGAGAATTGAGGGGGGGTGGGGGGGTATATTTATTTCGTGCATGTGGAATTGATGGTTTGGATTTGTGTTCAAAAGTCAATTTGGTAAACGGTTAACATGTGAACCTCTCTCTCTACCTAGCTATTTGGAGGAAGTTGTGAATGGTTAAGCATGTTTTGCCTAATGAAACAAGCGAAAGATGAGTAATTGGTATATTTTTAGGGTGATTTTGATTAATTGGCGGTAATGTATTGACTACATGTGGTTTCTACAAAATAGCGGTTTTGCTATATTTAAGTTTGATCTTGTTTGCCACACAATTTACCAACAGATTTTAACTCTAGTACAATTATAGCTCTAATGTAATATCAATGACCCATAATTATAGGAATTTGATAGATCATATGGTCCTCAATATTGACAATACTATTTTTCTCTATACTAGTTCATTTAGTTTAATAATAATTCAAACTTTTTCTATATAAGTATGTATATGGTGAAGACCGATCGGTAAAGTTACTAGAAAGCTTGAGGGTTAATATTCCCACCTTAATTGATGTTCAATGAGGGTCTTTGGCCTTAATATATTTCTATGTATACTTCATATATATGTATTATATAACACACTACCTTGTCGTACCAAATAAAAGATAACACTATTTTATTTTTGGTTCCTCTATGTTAATCTTTGTTCTAACTAATAGCTTTTCTAATTCTCTATTAATTGACAATTTTTGATAAGGTCTTAGTTCATATGTAGGAAATGATCAATCTATTTTATTGAGATAATTAGTATCTAATTTTATTGTGTACAAAATTTTCTTGAACTAATGACAATTATATATCAGAAGTAAAATTAATTTTTGTTCCAGTAGATTGGAAGACAACTATAGTGTATGGACCCATGATAAAAAAAATATATACTATTGAAAATATTAGATTCTTTTTTATACAACTGTAACAATAAGATTTAAATATAAGATCACATGCAAACTACTTAAGCCTCACTAATATTGATGTAGCATATTAAATACCACATAAGATGTAAATTTGTTATCATTTGAATCCTTAAAAGAAGATTTAGAATAAATTTTTGAAATATATTAGTTAGGAAAATAGAGTTTTATACAAAGGGACTATATATGTGAAACAAGTGATCCAAAACCTCCGGTTGAATCCTCTTTCATGCACGTGACGAGTATTTCATGTTCTTCAACTAGTAGCTTGATGAGACCAAAATCCAAAGGTTTGCAAAACCTGGCATTAGCAACTATCACACAAACACCAATTGTTTTAACTTTTAAGTATTACCGTATCCCAAATTGCTGCCATTAGAATCTTGCCTTTTCATATCTACATAACCAAAAAAAAGTTCAATATGGCTTCTTAATTAAATTATAGTGATCATATTCTGTGTGAAAAATATCTATTAGTTACTTATGTTAACCTTATAACTGCTGCAACATTTGCAATAACTTCATTGTATAGAGCCATGAATACATGCATTTACAAGCAAATATTACGTGAATGTGTGTAAATTAATGCCGACTACACTGAATTAATTTGTTTCCTTCCATATGCCAAATGATTTGTCCAAGCAGAGTAGGATATGAGGGACCTTAGAAATTTTAATTGTTTCCATAGAGCCATAAACACATCATAGTAAAATTGATGGCGACATGAAGACATTAAAATGCTGATAACAATATATGGTTGGTCCAACCAACAAGGTTTATTATAGATGGTAAATCTTTGAGTTTCTTAAATATGCTGATAGAAATTCAATTCTTTCACCTTATATATGGAGAATATTTTGTTGGAAGAGACAATTTATTATTCGGCTTTAAAAAATAATATTTGATTGGTCCACGTACATAATATCAGTGCTATTATCAACAGTAGAGTAGATCGTGGGAAATGGTGAGAAGTAAAATTATGTTATATATATATATATAGGTTATGTTTGATAAAAATAACTGATAATTAAATTATAATTAAAAGATATAAAAAAAATAGTTGAAAGCATATAAATTAATTGTTATAACTGAGATATTGCTCTCTTGAATTATAGTCATTTAGCACAAGTTACAATATTGTCTTTCATTCCCTATCACAAGCTCATTAATTATCTGTAGCCAGCTATCATTATAGTCATTTAGCAGTTAGCAAAAGTTGCAATATGTCTTTCATTCCCATCAAGTGCTCTTTCTCTATTAATTAATCCCACCTCTTAAGGTCTTACCACAAGAATTGCACATACAACTGCTAGTATCATTCCCTTATACTCGGGGACGGATTTAAGGGGGCAACCATGTTCCAAAACCAATAAACATAGCATTATATAACTTTATATTAATATTACAATATAATATGTAGTATAAGTATAATGTAGTAGTATCTATTATATTAGCATGTATAGGGACTCACCGGACAGTACTTAACATGCAGATTCAGAGCTCCTTTTTCTTAAAATATAATATACATTTTATAATCTGCTCAAAAAATTAAAATATTGTATAATGCAAGAGAAACTAACACATAACACGTTACTTTTGGTTTGTTCCTCCTTGCTCTGTTGTTGTTTCTTTACGATAACGTTTCAAAGCTTGAGACTCTTTTTTTTTTTTTTTTTTTCCATTTTTAGAGTTCACATTATACTTATCAACTTTTTTTTTTCATTCTAGATATATAGTTAGATTTTGGTTTAGTTTGTCCAAAGCTTAGTGTCCGACGACCATTTAATTTCCAGTATCATCCATTATCCATTGTTATTTGTTATAACCTATATGTGTTTATCTTTATCTAGAGTAGAACAAGGTAATGTAACTTTATTTCTCTGTCCATTATTTTTTTACAGACTAATTACATTTATTAAGATGATATTAGTTTATAAATTACTATCATTTGTTTTATTAATGATTTGTTGTTGTTGTATGGTCTTTTACACTTGTAGATGAATTTGTTTAGTGTATAAATTTTCTATCTTAGTCTAAAATCGGTTAGTGCTTGTTTATATGGTATTTAATTTAAACTTGGTTTAAGTATTTTTAAAATTTAATTAGCATTTATTTAATATTTTTCAAACTTTATGATTAACTTTTGGATCCCCCATATAGCATTGATCATAATGCCAACTATTGAAGGATTTTGAAGTTTCTTCACTTGCCATGTTGTGTATTTTTTTAGAAAATGAAAGTATTGTCTGTTCATGGTTCAAGGGTTATATTGTTATTATGGTAAGACCTTATTTGGATGATATAGCTCAGGGTGCATACTGGATAGCATTGAGAGGTCTTTGAGGCTCATGATGGGCCATTAGTGTGCCCTTAGTTTGGAATTCATGGTAAATATGGGATATTTTGTATTTGTTCATAGAATTATTGGTTGGTAGAGTGAAACATAATGAGATGGTGTTTGGTTTGGATGATGGTATTAGATTGACATTGATGTTGGGGCTCCTATGTATCGATATAAGTGATGGTATCCGGATTTGGTGAAGTTTGGTGTTGTGGTGCTAGTTTTTTTTTTTGCTTGGATTGGTTTTTTCCCCCTCCTTTTTATCATTACTAATTTATTTAAGAATACTATTTTAATTTAAAAATATTTATTTTTTAAAAAAATGAATACAAAAAGATAAACCGAAGAATAAAATTCTAAAATAAAAAGGGTCAAAATTAAGTGTGTAGGTTTGGTCTTCAAAGTACCATAATTATAATTTTAGTCTCTTAAAGCTACATCAATATATTAGTGCCACATTATATCTAACATATTGCATTAGCAAAATCCGTTAAAAAATTGATAATAGACTAACTTGACCAAAATTGCACAATAAAGAATAAATTAGGGATCAAACCTGTATAATTGAAAATTGGGAAACCAAGCTTGCACAAACATGATACTATAGGACCTAAAGTGAATTTAAACCAAAAATAAATAATGAGAAGGGACAAGAAAGAAACAAAGAGATGAAAAAAGGGGGATAAATATAAAATAAAGGAGAAAGACAAGAGGAAGAAGAAATTAAAAATATAGAGAATGAAAAAAGAGAAGAAACACAAAAGGATGGGAAAAAGAAGTGGATAAAAATAGGAAAGAATTACAGGGGAATGGGAATAATAAAAGAAGAGAAATGGGATAAAAAAAATAGAGGAATGAAACTCATTACGAGAATGCAAGAGGAGGTTAATATAGGATGGAAAAGTCCATGCATAATCAGAGGTTAGTTTAAAAGTGTGTTGATTTCTATTTAAAAAAATTATTTTATTTTCAAATTACAATTAAACAAAGTTGTTTAGACACAAAACAAATTGTTAAATTGAGAGAAAGATTTAACAAGATGGAACAAAAAAAGTGAAAAAATTTGATGAAAAAATTATTATTAAATAGTGTAAAATTGTTTGGGAACAATTTATAAAACTAAAAGTGAAAAGAAAATGATATCATAGGCCTTAAATATTTCTGCGTGAATGGTAGTGCGAATAAGGGGGGGAAAGTTCATGAGTAATCTCACATCCTTGCCTTGAAATCGCAACACCCTTTAGAACCACCACACTCATTGTAGCAATGATACCAATTTTCGTGGAGTCACGATATTGGATTGGATGAATTTTCAACACCATTACACTGCAATTTAACAACATTGCACAAGTGTAATGCTTGTTCATTTGTTTCACGATCTCATTCCAATCATGGCAATTCACGCATTTAACACCTTGCAATCTATTTTTGCGTGTGGGACATTATTTGGAGAAGGGGGGGATACTACACCAACAATTCCGGAAATAAATCTTCATGCAATCTCATAAATGCAACACCAATTGAACATTCATCACCGACAAGTTATCAATAATAGCACTTATAATGAATGTGGCTAGATTTTACATTGCCTTGGCTTCCAACCACGACAATAACAACTCAAATTCAACTGTTAGGACTTCCATACTAATTGAGAAAACAATCGTCCACACATTGGGCCAAAAATCAAGCAATCGTCAAGTCTTCAAATCTTTCTAAGAGCCAAAATGATTGAAAGAGAAGAAAAAAATAAACAAAAATGGGAAAGTGAACAAAGAATTTGTGCTTCCTGACTGTTTGAGAAAATCAACGAAGAATTATATCGGGATTTTGAGTTTTCATCGAAAGAGAAATTAGAGGTGAAAGAGAACAATGATCAAGGAGGATGAATAACAAGGCTGAAAAAAGGATGAAAGATATGAGGAAAAAATGTCCTCATGATGAGTACCATGAGAACTTCAAACCATGTTAAGAAATGACAGCCTAAAACTAAAGAGTTGAGAATGTGAGAGAATGAACATAGAAATGGTAGAAACGAGTACAAAATGAGCATACCTAGATATTCATGGATTAGACTAGCTAATCTATGTAATGCCACAAGTAACTAACTACTTTATAATCTATCTCTAACTGTCTTCAATTACCTATACCTAACCTGTTATAAAATTCCCAACTGTGAAATTCTTGAATAAACCCCACCAACAAGGAAAATAATTCTAGCATAAACTTCCAACATTCTTATGATTTTGGGATTACAGACATGAGCATCTAAAATCACACAAAATACCAATTTTATCCAGATTATTATGTTGTATGCCATCCAATTATCCAATAGAAAAAAAAAAAAAAAAATAGCAGCATAAAATTAATAGATACATTATCATTCTAAAGAAAACACAAATATTGTAGATGATAACATGTAATTTGATCTCAAAATGCAAAATAAACCTGAATATAGTTCAGACTTCAGACACAAATCCAAAACTATTAGTAGTTTGGTACTCATCCGAGACAGTGAACATATCCAAAATGACTGTCTCACCTCTCAAATTGCATCACCTCAAATTAAGACCACCATACAACCGGCTAAGCTAACACATTATGAACAGGTTCCATTGTAAGATTGCAACCATTAGAACAATATGTCTAGCTTCACTATAAGTCAAGCCATAAAAAGGCTCTTGCTAAGCAACTGAAATCAACTAGCCTTTGATATTTCATCAATGATATCCGAGACGACGCTGTCCATGTCCAGATCCTTCATTCTTTTAAATGGACGCTTCATATCCTGAAACAAAGATATAGTTTGTAAACAACATATGATTGTTTCAGCTGACATATATAAAGAAATTGGAATTCTCTTTCCCTTTCTAAACTCATTTTCATGTGAAGAAATAAAAACTCAATTAAACAGATGTATATATCCTAATAACTTATGTTGGAGGCCAATGGTTTAAAACAAATCCCTTCTATAGCCGACACAGATAATAAACAAGATAGCACACTAGTTTCAAAATATAGCTCATTACCAACAGAGTGATGAACTTCTTGCCGCCCCCTTCTTGCCTTATTTCAAAACAACCTTTTCTTGGCTGTTCATTGATTTTGAAAAAAAAAAAAAAGGAGTCATAGTTGGATCGATTAGTTTATACCAATTACCAAATTAATTAGGCAACAAAGCTTAATCAAATAATATCATATGAAACTCAACAATCATTTTCATTGTTCAGAAGTCTTAAAATGACCCTGTACTGTATGAACACAGTACAACAGTGCATTCTCTAACTCAATTTTTTAAACCAGTAAACTTTTCAAAGCCAGTCTCACCAAAATATGCAGTGACCTTCATACATTATTAGGTCCCTTCTGCTTTAAAATAAGGTTTTCAAAAACAGTTTGCAACCACAAGTGTAGTCGCAACATCAAGGTTCTTAAAGATCTCTGCAACCACAACATTTTATCCACAATTTTTCACAATATCAAGGATCATAACAAAACTGCCACCCCAACTGTGGTCACCATTTAAAAACATTGCTTAAAAACAAGGTTAGATTCGATTTCCCATGTGGATAGATATGGCTAGTAAACAAAACACTGCAAATTTTGAAATAACAAAAATTTGAAAAATAGATCAATGACCTGAAAAGTCTTCCAAGGGTTAGTGAAAGTGTGAAACAACATAACATAATCAACAGTAATATCTTCTTTCTTAGCATACCTTCTCAGGGTTCAGAATCACAGTGATTCCAATGTCTGCCTTCTCTAATCCTTCTTTCACCTGATAGGCCCTCGTCTTGAATGAGTTGCATTGCTTGCTGAGGCAAAAAACAAATTAACACATCCAATATAAAATAAGACAGAAAACATCAACAATGAGAATAATAATAATAGTTTCACCAACGCATAAATAGAGCAAAACCTTTAAGCTTAGCAAACGAACCAAGTCACAACAGCAACAACAACAACAATACTTATTGACCTCTTACAAGTGTTCAACAATATTACATAAAATGAAATTTGGAAAAACTAAAAGTAACTACATATCATAACAAGCATTTTCTTGCATCCCATTTTTTTTCTCTCCTTTTTTCATTTAATCCCCAAATATTACTGCACATAAAATTCATTTCTTTTGTAGCGGAGAGCAAGTACTTTCAATAGGAGGCAATTTTATTGGAATTGGATAAATTAGGGTTCAAACTGGAGACCGCTAATTAAGTGAAAATAAAATAAAACCCGAAGTTTTCGGTGGTGTCTAGGTCATTGTTTACTTTTTTTTTCCTCAAAGACATTCGGTAAATAAAATCTTGATTAAGTTATTTCAAATATTAAAATAATAAATAAATAAATAAACACACACATACAGAGAGTACACACAGACAAAAAGAAACATTATAATAACTAGGGGAAGTCTCTCTAAAAAATTTAAATAATAATAAAAAATAGAAGTTAAAACCAGCTAATAAAAAATATAGAATAAACATATATATACATATAAGTAGTGGAAAATTAATGTAAATTAAAAGGAAAATTTAAAATTTAAGAAATGGTTTAAAGATAAAATTGTCCAATAAAAGTGAACAATGATTAATGAATAATTACTTAATTTTGGTTAATGGATCAATTTTAATCTATATAATTAAAAAGAATTAATTATTATTACTACTTTAATATTATTAAAAATAAAAATAAAATATCTAAAAAATGAAAGAAAAAAAAAAACAGTTACACAGAGATATATTTATTTTTATATATTGCTATAGATATTATTTTTTAATTTTTGCTTTTCATCAAAAAGTAGAAAAAAAGAGAAGAGAGACGAACCAGTGTTCAACGACGATGGTTTTGTTCGAAGCGTCTAGAACGTTCTCAGAGGCGTCTCCTTCTTTGACTTTGTTCTCACTCTCAACGACAGTTTCGCTTTCTGTTTCTTTCTTTTTCTGCTGCTTAGAAGCAACTTTGGCCTTCTTCGCCTTCCTCTTCTCCCCCGCCGCCGGCAGAGCCACGGAGGCGGCTCGCGCCACTGCCGCACGAGTGACTCTCATTGGCGGCGCCTCCGCTGTAGCAGCAGCAGCTCCCTCCGCTTTGCGCTTCGCCGGTGGCATTGTTGGAAATGAGAAATGGAAAAGAGAGAAAATTGTAATTTTGCGAAGTGCTCGTTTCTGTCGGAGAGGAACATTTTTATAGTTAGTGAAAGGAAAGGAGGAGGGCTTATAAAATGTGAAGCGGCAATAATGAATTTATTTATTTTTATCATTTAATATTTAATTTAATGTTGCCCAATAGTAATAAATTAAAGAATGCATTTAAAACTAGGGATTTTTATCCTTCTTTTTTTTAATAAATACTATCACTCAATAACAATTAAAGAATGTATTTAGAATTGTGGATTTTGTCATTCTTAAATAAATACGGATTACTAAATTAAAGAATGTATTAAAACTTTGGGTTTTTTATCTTGTTTTTTTAATAAATATAAGTCGGTAATAATTAAATAATGTATTTAAAACTATGAATTTGATCATTTTTAATAAATATATAGATCAATAACAATTAAATAATGTATGATAGTTATAGTTTTTAATATTTATAATTAGTTATAATTTATTAAAAATATAAAATTAAAAAATAATAATCTTTAAATAATAAATGAGATTCATAAAATTTATGATTCTCAACAAATTTTTCTCAACTATTCAAAATAATATTGCTAGATTTATTAAAAAAAATGTTACCACTACTTGTCAAAAATGTATAAACTAAATAAAAATAAGTTTAATGTAATTTCTAAAGTAAATATGATTAAAATCAATAAATTTATTATATAAAATTATTTGTATTTAAATGATGAATGTTAAATGTGTATTCAAGAGGTGTCTAAAAAAGATGTTTTTAGATATTTGAGATCAACCTTATAAAAAGGTTGTGAGATTGATGATGATGTAAATCATAGAATCAGGACATGATGGATGAATTGGCATAGTCCATTTGGGTTTTTATGTGATTACAAAATTCCCCTTAAGTTAAAAGGAAAATTCTATAAAACAATTGTAAGATCGACAATGTTATATGGAGCGGAATGGTAGCCAGCACATAGGCAAAATAAGGTACCAAAAATAAGGATGCTAAGGTGAATATGTGGTTATACAGAGATGAATAAGATAAAAAATGAGGATATTCAACAAAAGGTAGCAAATAGTACTTGTGTCAAAAGATGAGAGAGCATAAATTGAGGTGGTTTGAAAACGTTATGAGATGTCCACTATGCTCCCGTAAGAACATAGTTTGTTACCAAGAGCTCCACACAGAGAGAGATAGAGATCAACCAAAACTTACTTGAAAAAAGGTAGTTAAACAAGACCTAATGGAGTGAAAAATAGATTGGTAGACAATGTGTAGAGTGAAGAAAAACTATAAATTTGATGAAGAGTTAAACTCATTAGTATCTCTATGTTCGATTCCCTTTTTTTTTTAATTCTTTTCCTCTCCATTTCTCCCCTCCTCCTTTCACTCTTCTTTTATTTTAGTTTTTTTTTCCTTTCTTTTGTCTTATTTCTCTTTTTTTCTTCCCCTCTTTTTTTTTTTCAATCTATCATTAGGTTCATCTACCACCAACCTCAATTAACTTTGATTAAAGGTGCAGTTAATGTTGATATTGATGTTGAAATAAAATTAATAAATTTATCATACATAATAAATTATGATTGAATAAGTGTGTAAATTTTTTATAAAGTATATTTTTTTCTCAAATTTATTTTAATATTTATGTACTAACAATTTACACTTTTATTCAATCACAAATTATCATTTGAATTATTTAAAAATAATTATTTTAAAGAGTCAATAAACTTACCATAAATGATGAGTCGTGATTAGATGATTATGTAAAAAAAATACATTATTAGTGCATATTTCTTTCTCTTAAAATTATTAAAAATTTTGTTTATCTTATTTATTATTTAATAAAGTCTAATTAAATTTTATAGATTTTGATAAATTTTAAATTCATAATTGAGAATGTTTTACACCGTCTTATCTGTATTATCCATCATTTCCTTTTCGGGGTAGTTCTTTGTTCCCGCGCAGTGGGGGTATTGAATGAACGGTGTGGATCGGTTGTGAGTGAGATAAACGGTGATGATGGGGGAGTTGGAAATGGTTTCTGTAGTGACTGCACAGTGGTCGAATTGGATGGAAAGTGGTACTCACTACGCGGGGTTTGCCTCCCGTAAACTCGGTAATAATTGTTAATAGGGGAAACAAAAAAGTACTATATTTATCCTCAATTTGAATTAAAATTAAATTTTCATAATTACTAAAAAATATTAAAATAAACTCTTTTAAATTTATTTTATTCTATTTTATTTTATTAGTTGAAACTTATTAATCACCAAACGTGTGATTCAACTTTAGTGGACAGGGATGAATCCAAAAACTTATTAAGGGGGGTAAAAAATTTCTTCATTTGTAATTATTTAAGTCTCTAACTTATAATAAGTAATTATTTAAAAAATATTTATTATTTTTACACATAAGTTAAAAAAGATTATTTTAAATGATAATAACCTTAATCATAAAACAATAAACATATAATTAATTTTACCCAATTTTATTTTAGTGATCACCTTAACTATTATAGTAATAATAATAAAATAATTAATTTTACCCCAACTAACATTAATCATTGATATGATTTTTATAATAATAATAATATAAATAATTAATTTTACACAATTTTACATTGACTAACTTAAAAATATATATTTATATACATTAGAAAATTACCAAGGGAGGGGGGGCTCAATTAAATAGAATACTAATATATTTGATGGAAGTGTGTTGTAACACTTTTATTGTAGTAGTATGCTTAAGTAGTTTTTTTAATTCCTAAAGGAGAATTATCATAATCTACATTTTGTTATTTAATGGTCCATAGTTAATGTGTTGTATTTCTAACATTTAATTATTTAATGTATTTTTATACTTGAAAACTTTTTATTACACTACATTTTAATACTTAGTTAATAGGTTACTGAAAGGTGTTTACATAATTTTTTTTCTCACAATAGTATTAGTATTAGTATGAAATAGTTTTCGTCCCAATAGTAATGACTAATTTTTTTTAAGTAAATTATATGTGTACAAGATAGATATTATCTTCTAAAATAATTTATTTCATATCTAAGGATAATTTAATATTTGAACCCATAATTAATTGATTAAGGGATACAAGTTATTACCACTTGCATCATTATTGGTAGCGTTCATCATAACTAATGCATTCTATTTCTAACATTATTTATTTAATGCAAATTAATTTTAATGATTGAAAAGTCTTCAGAAAACTGTATTTATTCCTTAAAAAATGTTCCATTTTTAAAAGATTGAGGGAAATATTTTTTTGGTTATATATATATGAAATATACTTACAAAAGTGAAAAGAGAAAGAGTTGAAAATGTTTAATTGAGAGTGGTCTCCAAGTTATGTATTTAAATTTTTATGTATAAAGTTATGAATTTAATTTTATAGTATAGGAATAAGTTATTTCTAAATCTATCAATTTCATAATTAAATTATTTGTGAATGAAAAAATATTATAAAAAAATTAAATTATTATAAAGTTGAAAATTTAAAAGACAAAATTGTTAAGTAGTTAATAAATTCATTGAGTAAATTAATACAAAAAGACTATTTAACATGAAATTTAAAAATTCAAAAAATCAAATCATATGCATGTAACCTTTTAATAATATAGACTAAATTATTCCTTAAAAAACAATAAAGACTAAAATGTTATGAGGTCAATAAATTCATTGATTAAGTTAATATATAAAGACGAATTTAACATGAAACTGGAAAAATTAAAAATTATATTATATGCATGTCACTTTTTTTGCTGAATAATTATATGCATGTAACTCTTTAAGAATGAAATTAACAGGGTATCACTTTCGAAATAATAAAATTTAATATGATGAAATAATTAAACAATAAGTTTTTAGTTTTACTCTTTTCCATATTATTATTTTAAAAATATATAAAATTCATTGAAAATGAATATATTGTATTTTTTCTTATTATTTTCACTTAACCAACTCAATCACTCAAAAAGTTAAAGGATATATAAAAGGACAAAATAAAAGTTTTGTTCTTATTTATATATATATATATATTAATTTGTTCTCTTAACTTTAAATATTTTTACTTTGATTCCATAAAATACTTATGTTAAACCAATTTGGCCAATTTATTACTTTATATTTCACCAACTTAGTCAATTTATAATATATGACATATTGTTAGAGATATCACATCATCCAAAATTAATGTCGTAAGTGTCAAATTTAAAATGCTAATAACAGATACACCATAAGTGGACCACGATTAAAATGGGAGAGAAGAATAGGTCTTGCACGGGGGAAAATATTTTTGAACCGTGTGATTAAAATGAAGGACTGGATATGGGAGGGTGCATCAGAGTGAGAAAGTAGCATATAATTTTTTTTTCTTTTAAATAAAATTGCAAATATAAAACTTCAAAATATAGTCACTGTTTTCTCCTATCTCGGCCACCACCTTCTCCAACCTCAGCCACACGAGGACTTATGCTCCACACATTTTCACATTTTTAAGCCATGACTATTTCAATACTTGCTTCATAATTCATATCCAAATGGCACAAATAATATATTGGTGAAAGGAAGCAAAAAAATTTATTCACAATTCATTGTAACATCAAATTTCATCACAAAAATAACCAAATTTCATTAAACAAAATCATTAATTAAAAAAAGGAAAAATCAACATTGGCGTATCTTTACAAATCTTGCTTCTTCCTAGCTTTTCTACTCAAGAAACAAGTTGCCTGATATGACCCTTAAACAAGAAGAACATATAAGAGATGACAGAGGAATTGTCGGTGGAAGTGTTGGTGAGGTTGACGGTGGATCCCATGAGACAGAGGGAATGATGGGTCAACATGATGAGTCAAGTACAGCTGGCACAAGGAACAACACAAGGGCCAGAGTGCGTTCCAGGTGGACTGAAGATTATGTTATGTGAATATGAGCTGCTTGGACTAATGCCAACTCAGTAACTGATGGTGGCTGCCTTAATAGTTGCTTTGTAATAATGGGCCTTAGCTTGTAGAAGCCCATCGTAGGATTTGTTTTGTTGAACCTTTTAATTAGAAATTTCTTCTTTGAGGAGGGGGTGGAAAAGTTTGTAACAGAATTCTCTTTCTTCCTCTAAAATTGCTGGAGTTGCAGGCACCCTCGAATTACCGTTGGTTCTTTCGTCAATATACAGTTCTTGTTTTTTAATTGTCGTTAATTGCTATCATTTTGGTGCTTTCGTTGAGAGAAAACTTCTACTAATCATCATGGCCGAAGGAACTCGAAATGCGGTGAAACAAAGCGCAATTGATGAATGTATGTCAAGGTTAGCACACCAAGAGGAACAGTTCCATTCCTTGGGTAATTTGCTGCAAGAGATGAATTTAAAATTAACCTTAATGGAGGCTAAGATGGATCAAAATCAGAAAAACAAATCCAAATCGGACAACTCATCTGGTGAGGGACTTGGATGTCTCTTTGGTAACAATGCTTTCAAATCCATCAAACTGACTATACCACGATTTGCCGGAGGAAATCCAGAACCATGGATCCACAAGATCCAACAATTTTATGGGTTTCATGCTCTATCCGATCCTGAGAAGTTCACACTGACATCTTTCCACATGGACGGTAAGGCAGAAGAATGGTACCACTAGATGGATCGTAATGGTCGCTTGCGAACATGGGATCAATTTCTAGGCGCACTTCGAGCCAGGTTTGGTCCCTTAAGATATCGAGACTTGCGAGGGGAATTGAGTCGTTTGACTCAACTCACCACCGTGGGAGAATACCAGACACAGTTTGAACAATTGGCTAATCAGGTCATTGGTATTGATGATGTGAGCCTCCAAAGTTATTTTGAGTCAGGCTTGAATCCAGAGATTCATAAAGAGGTACGTATGCACCTCCCTGTAACGTTAGAACAAGCAATTGACTTAGCAAAAATTGTGGAAGACAAGTTGAATGACAAAAGTCCTGCTAGAGCCTATTATAACAAGGCAAATACAGGGGACAATAGTAGTAGTCAACCTGCATTGTTCCTACCCCTGCGAAGCCGTTTGCTACTGGTGTGGTAGCACCCAAGGGGAATCTACCCGTAAAGAAGCTCACTGCAGCTGAGATGATGGACAAAAGAGAGAAGGGTTTGTGTTACTACTGTGATGAGAAGTTTAATAGAAATCACATTTGCAAAGGAAAAATGTTTATCGTGCTAGTACAAGATGAAGGGGATGGAAATATCAAGGTGGAGGATCAAGCAATAGAGCAGGAACTTAATAATGCAGAAATTGGGGAGGCAGAAAGGTCCATGCCCGATATCAGTTTGCATGCTATGGCAGGTCAACACTCCACTAGTACCTTGAGAGTCACGCGAAGGATTGACAATGCATCAGTCTAGATTTTGGTGGATGGTGGTTCAACCCACAACTTTATACAAGACCGTTTGGTGAAATTTCTTGGTCTGGAGACTAGACCTACAAAAAAATTTAAGGTGTTGGTGGGGAATGGAGAGGTTATGGACTGTTTGGGGGTATGTCCAAAGGTGAAAATGGAGATACAAGGTCATTGTTTTTGTCCTGATTTGTATGTACTGCCTATCCAAGGAGCTGAAGTGGTCTTAGGAGTCCAGTGGTTATCTGAGTGGGGTGATGTAACCATAAATTACAAGCAACTGATCATGAGATTGGAGCGCAATGGACAATCAGTAGAGATACAAGGGGAGTCTAACCTCAATTTGGAGGCTATTCAATTGAACCAATTTCGCAGGTTAATAGCCTCTAATTCAGTGGCAAGCTTGTATCAGCTTCATGCTATTGAACAACTCAATGAAGAACCAACATCAGACAGAACTTGACAGCAGAGTGCAACAAGTTTTGGCCGAATTCAAAAGAGTCTTTGATAAGCCCACCTCCTTGCCTCCTTATCGTCAGGAAGATCATCAAATTCACTTGGAACCTAGAACCAAGGCTGTTAGTGTTAGACCCTATCGATACCCGCACTTCCAGAAGACTGAAATAGAAAGAATGGTTAGAGAAATGTTGGAATCAGGGGTGATTCAGTCTTAGCCCTTTTTCCTCGCCAGCGTTGCTTGTTAAACAAAAAAGATGGAACCTGGAGATTCTGTGTGGATTATCGAGCCCTCAACCAAGTGACTATAGCACATAGTTTCCCTATTCCTACCGTGGATGAGATGCTTGATGAGTTGGTAGGAGCTACAATTTTTTCCAAGATGGACCTCAGGTTTGGTTATCACCAGATACGTATGGCTGAGCAAGACAACTATAAGACCGCATTCCGCACACATGAGGGCCACTATGAGTTCGTCGTGATGCCTTTTGGGCTTACTAATGCCCCAGCTACATTCCAGGGAATTATGAACTCGATACTGAAGGCGTTTTTGCGGAAGTTCGTAATTGTTTTCTTTGATGACATTCTGGTTTATAGCAGAACATTGGAAGAGCATTTAGAACATCTGCGTGCAGTATTGGAGTGTTTGAAGACCAATCAGCTGTATGCCAAACTGGAGAAGTGCTCTTTTGCTCAAACTGAAATTGAGTATCTAGGACATGTGGTTGATGCAAAAGGAGTCTGACCAGATGAAGGCAAGGTTAAGGCCATTATGGAGTGGAAGGAACCTAAAACACTGAAGCAACTGAGAGGGTTCCTTGGTTTAGCAGGATATTATCGCAAATTTGTGAGGGGATTTTCACAAATTGCAGCACCTCTGACCAACCTTCTCCAAAGAGATGTGTATCAATGGAACTCAGAGGCAGCACAAGCAATGATACGATTAAAAGAAGCCTTATCCAATCACCCTGTGTTAGCTCTACCTGATTTCAGTAAACCGTTCATACTCACCACTGATCCACCCTTGAATTGTCGTTGGTTCTTTCGTCAATATACAGTTCTTTTTTTTTAATTGTCGATAATTGCTATCATTGCCACAATAAATATAACCACAACAACATGCAACAAGAAAAAGAGAAAAAGAATGAAGCAAAATAATGAAAATGCATTAACTGCAAAGTGTAAAAGGAAAAAGGGAAGGGAAAGGTTGGAGGGAGAGAAACCAATTACACTATATTGCATTAAAAGTTATAAATATATTGTACTTTTCTCATCTGGTGCACCGTAATTCATCTGGCCCTTCATTTTAATGACATGATTGAAAATTATTTTCTCACTGTGCAAGACCTATAAAGGTCTCACATGTTAGAAGCCATCCTTTAAGTTACCCAAGTGAAACTTAACTTTTTATTCTTAAGCAACCAGATTGAACAAAAAATAAAAAATAAGAGACCAAAATTTTATTATTCTATTTTAGCCTACATTATTCCTTTAGTAATGTTATCAAAGGTATTTCAATCATCAACTTGTAATTCTTTTAAATGTGTTTCTTTTGTTTGTTCATGTTTGCATGATGGTTTTTGATGGTGATTGTATAAGTGAGTTAAATGAGCAGTCATAATCATATGTTGTTTTACATTATTTCATTTAGATATTAAATGAATTAAAATATTAATTTTAGTGTTGTTAAATTTATTGAGGCTCTACATTTACTCTTATAATACAATGAGTTAATTTAGGTTTCATTTCTTTTGCAATATGCTCTCATAAATATATTTCCATAATATATATAGATTTTCCGTGTTCAATTTAATATATGTGAACTTACAACTAATTATTTAATCAATTAAAGTTAAAGGCACATCTTAAGAGAAGCAAATCAATGCACTGATTGGCTTGTAAAACATGGCTCTGCCAATTCAGATTCTTTCACAACTTGGAATAGTTGTCCCCATTTGCAACTTTCTGTTTTGGCAAATGCAGTGACTGTTTGTTTCTTGTTTTCTTAATTGATAAAAAAAGGTAAACAAGCATAACAAGATGACTTACGTACAATATTATCCTTTGACATTTTTCTAACCCCATTTATCACATACATTATTCGAAAATTCACTAGTGATAGTTAATTTTCTCTTTTTGTGGAAAAATAATAGAAAGAACACAAAATTTGCTAGAGCCAAGAAGCAAGCATAAGAAAGTTGATTAATTGGGACATAGACTCTTAGTTAAGAGAATATAATATTGGAGAAAATATAATAAAGTTTCTTTCTTTCACTCTTTTTTATATCTCTTTTGCTCGAGATGTTTAATAAATTTTTGTTATCTAAATAGGAGTCGTTTGAAGATGTATGACCTTTTGAAACCCTACAATTGATTGGTGTTGTGATTAAAGGCCTTTTAAAGATGTTCAAATTCTATGTTAATATTCCAACAAATGCAAGATAGGTTCAATGGTAATTAACTAAGAAACTAGAAGGTTTAGGGCACAAAGCTGTTGAGATTGCAAAAGTTCAACATATAGAAATGTTTGCTAATGCAAATTTGTTAGTAATGAGTTGCTTTTGTGTTTGTCAAACTTTAACATAACATTGGAGGTGATGACTATAAAAGAAAGGGACTATGAAAATGAATAGAATACTTCAACACAACCAAGAGGGGGGTGAATTGGTTGAACCTTGGTAAATTAAAATTTCAAATCAGAGTTTTTTCACAGGATCTTTATCACTTTAAAAATTGTTTCAAAACCACGAATCAATATTCAATCAAATTCCTTTTCCAAGAAGAATAGAAAACAGAGTATAACTTTCTGTGCAATGAAA
>PYAF01001705.1:113919-132534 GCA_007407185.1 Glycine tomentella | reverse complement strand
TCCTTTCCTTATGCTTTGATGAACAATGCTGTTTCACTCTCTTGAATCAAACAATCATATAATTTGTGAAGCCTAAGAGTGTTTAGTAACTCAGAAAATTCACTAATGAAAGCTCAAGAAGGTTTGTGATTGCCCAGAATTCGAAATCTCAAAAGTTACAAACCTCAGAATAGTGGGTTCTATTTATAACAGCTTTCTATCTGAAAATAATCGATTAAACCCGCTCCAGTAATCGATTATTTAGCATATGTAATCGATTAATCCAAGACTGTAATCGATTAAAATGTTCCTAATGAGTTCTGGGTTTGAGCTATAAACAATATAATCGATTATTCCGTGAAGTAATCGATTAAACCAGTCAGGCGTGATTTTCTAAATGCACTTTGTAATCGATTATCACGATGTGTAATCGATTAAGACAGTAAACTGTGTTTTCTAAGCATGCATGTAATCGATTACCAATTTCTGTAATCGATTAAGCCAGAGAGTTCCATCTTTCATAAAAAGCCTTAGTAATCGATTAATTCGATATGTAATCGATTACAATGATCATGATTTGTTTTCTAAACGCACGAAGAACAAAATAATCGATGTCATTAGCTTTGTAATCGATTAATGCAGTAAGGATCCATTTTCCAAAAACTTTGCTAATTGAAAACCTTACTTATAACCTGCCTTTATTAAATTATTTTAATCTAACAATCCTAGATGAATGATTCATGCATGATATGCTCAATTGGATTATCAGATCATAAACTTCCTTTTACATTAATCAAATTTGTCTTCAAGCTTTTCTTGGTACTTTGTCCTTGAGCATGTTGAAAGCACAAAACACTTGAGCCTTTGATCTTTATTCATTGATGCTTGGCTTCACTTGAATTAACAGACTAGACAAACACAATGTTTTTCTTATCCTAATTTTATTAGGATATCTTAAGTGATTTAAATTTTATTATAAGATTCTATATATTTTTTCAAAACAATTGTTATACTGTTCAACTAAAAATAGCCTTTGAAAGTAAAATATATGAATGGATAATTGTCTAGATATTGTTTGCTTCGTAACTAATTTTTTATATAGTCAAATATCATCTCTTTTTCTTTTAGTTATTATTTTTTTATATCAATTTGGTATCATCCTTTCAAAAAAATTGATCTCAATTTCATTAGGTGTTTCTTAAAGAGATTATTAATTTCAAAATATTAAGGATGATTTTAGAGTAACGGTACAAATTATTGACAAATTTAAGGTCACTAACTAAATTAGCCAATAAATTTCTTAAAGAGTGTAAATTAGTTTAAAATATCTTATATATAAAGACAAATAGAGTATTATTATTGTTGGCATTTGTTATATTTACCATTGTATACACAAAGTCATTATTACCCTTTAACTTGTGCTTGTGTGTGATGATTGTGATGTTTGTGTTGCAAGACAGATGACTCAGAACCATTAGAATATGAAAACCCTATTTATTGAGCTTGTAGAGCACTCAATGGGTAATTATAATGTATAGTTGGTTAACTTCGATAGTCAAACAAGCCTCCCATGTTAGGGATGTCACGTTCATCCATATTCCTGCTAGAAATATCAAGGGTGTCATTTTTCACTTCGCACGACCAATTCGTGACTTCTTTAACTCGTGGAGGACAAGCCAATGGTTAACTATTTGTATCTCTAGCTCTAAAAAAGAGAACCCATATTTGACCTCATAGCAATAGATATTAAGGTTAAAGTATGACCAACTAGGAGTTATATATATATATATATATATATATATATATATATATATACACTTAGGATATGCCATTCCCCTCTTTTTGGACGTATTTTGACATTTGCTACTAACATTTGATCTATGTTATATACTTGGGTATTTTGAATAGTTTTAGTACTAGTACAATGGTGCTTTATTTTATGTATGAGATGTTACTACATAGTGATGCTATTTGTTATGAAAAAGGAAATGCATGATTGGAATTGATTTTTTCAAGTAAAATTTTGCTTATGAAGATTTTTAAACATGAAAGCCACTTTTTGATTCAAATCACCGGTCATGTGTTTTGACGAAAAATGCATTCGTAAAAACTAACATTTTCCATTACTAGATAATTATATTGTGGATATTTATTTATGTTTAAGTGATTAATATGTATGTTAAACTCATCTTTTACAATGCACAAAAGTACACATATTTTCATAATTAAATAATATTTTTTCAAAATAAAATCATTTATGCATTTACCATTAGTCAAATCAATAAAACACCACAAACGTTATAATTGAAAACTGTCCAAAATCTCCTTCTTGGTGAACAAGACACTATCCTCCAAATTCTTATTAATTTCATCTTTAGAAATCACTTTTTTATTCTTCTTTGTCACTTCAAAAGTTGAACTTATTCACCTTTAAGTAAAGTAAGCTTTTGATTTCCACCTTGTCTCCTCCTCGGCAAAGCAATCCAGAATATTGGAAATCTATATGTTATGCATGTTACAAATTTTTTAAGTTTAACAATAAATTTTATCATCCAATTTTTATTATTTTATGAACTATACAACTCAACTTTCATAACTTCATAGATTTTACCATCCAGATTTTTTTCAAGAATTTTATCATCCAACTTTCAATATTTCACAAATTTTGCCATCCAATTTATAATTTTTGTGCATTTGACCATCATGTTAGTAACAAAATGATGTTGTTTTATTTTATCTTTAATTTCTTTTGTTAAACGTCAGTGGTGGTAAAATGCACAAAAATTAAAAATATAACTTAATGTCCTTTTAGTTCCTATACAATACAACTTACTAACAATATAGTCTATGAAACCCATTATAATTAGTATAAAATGAAATTACATAACAAGTTACATCATCCCTAAACCAACTACTTATGTTACAATTTCATTCAATGTTAGAAAGGAGTTAGATCATCCCTAAACCATCAACTTACATTACCATTTCATTCAATGTTAGCAATGAGTTACAACATCCCTAAATAAGCCACAACATATAAAACATAGAAAAAAAAACACTATTTTTAATCTTTAACTCCTTGTTCAAGCCATTAATCTTCATCCTTAGCTCTTCCATCCACTTCTCTTCAATAGGATTAACCTATTAAAAGAAATCACATTTTTCCAACATCCTACACGTTAATGATGGCTACTAAGTCAACGAATAATTTTTTTTAACAAAAAAGTAGAGCAACAACAAACAAAGCTTAGGACAAAAATTGAAACAACCTTTGGCAATGGGCAAGTATAGAATAACTTCCTTGGGTTCTTTGTTGTTTTTGATGTTCAAATCACAACATTCCCCCCACAATGACATTCAACATTACACCCATTGCATCCATTATAGTTGGAAGACTACATTCACCATGGCTGACACCATATTGCCCTTTCATTTTGCTTCTTTTTCCACCGAACCCACCCTCCACCCATTTAATATTGACACACAAAGTTTGTTTGAAGACAACGATCAAACAAAAACAATGGTCACCTACAGTTATGCATCAATGTCATTGATAGAGAAGAAGAGGAAGCAGTCATTGGTTTTCATCAGAAGGGTGATTGTTGCAAAAAAAAAACAAATTTTGAAATTGACATATAATTCATCGTAAACATGCTAACAAATTAGTCCATTTCATTCATCAATGATGTGACAATCTGTTTGCACACATGGAATGCCATGTAAGGAAGCAACATGCCACATGTATGATCAGTTAAGGACAATGAAGGTAGGTTAATGACAACACCGATTTGTCACACTTTTTTTGTACATTTAATGACTAAATTTAATGTTTTCATCTCTCTTTTTTTTTTATACATTTGATGACTAAATTTAATATTTTCATCTCTCAAGAACAATATGTCAACAATTCACATTTACAAGGACCGAAAAGATCATTTATCCAAAATATTATTTAATAATAAGTATAAGATTGTGTACAATGACTTTCTCTCATATCTTTGCATAGCAAGAATCCTTCTTAGCACCATAGTATGTTAGTTTTTTTTTATCATTTCAGATTCAATATAATATTATTATTCATTATGTTATTACTTATCACTTAGGTAAGATATGAGAAGTAATCAAATTATTCTTTTAGAATTACTTCTCATCTTCATCATTTATTTTCTTAAAATCTGATTATTGTAATGAATAATTAATCTTAACTATTAGATTTTTAAGAAAAAAATTGCTGAAGATTAAGAGTCCTCTTTTAAAGTTACTTTTGGAATAAACATAATATTTTATTAGTATTTCTATTAAGTGTCATGAATTTGTGCTATCATAAAATAATATTGTCTTTAATATTATTTTTAGTTATAAATTGAGATTGACAGTGTTAACTTAATAAGGAGACATGACATTATTCTGTTTTTTTTTTTTTATTTATATAGAGAACGTGTAAAAAAATACAATTTTATACACATTCATTGACGTTTAATACAAAGTTCTACTGATAAAACTCGTGAAGTAAAAATACAAAGTTTTGCTTCCACACCAAACTCGCCTGCACATGTACCGAAATATAACCAGATACTACACGCTCAATAAATTTTAAGAAAAAAATGGTCCCATAAAGCCATACATTTGTCAATTTCTAAAACAAAATACTGAGAATTCTTTGCAAAATTCTCCTCATAACTGCTGAACCATTCATCAAGTAACATTTAATGCGTGACTGCAGACAAATTTCCAATGCAATAACAGTCATAAGTGACAGTTAGCTTCCAGAGACAAAATCAAAATCCAACCTTATCCCTCCCTCTCTAGTCTCTATCAAGGATACCAAAACTTTTTATCCTTCAGGAGAATCTATGATTGTTTTAAATACTTAAAAAAAAAAAACAAGTACAACAGGAACAGCAAATTATCCAACAAGACAAGCTAGGCAGTTCCGTCCAGCCCCAGACAAAGCAAATCTTAACCGAATCAGCTTCTTTGTCTTCCTAAGAAATTTTTCCAGTTACCTTTGGGCACTTCTCAAAACAATTCGGTATGTGCAAGACAGTGAGGCCGGGGATCACATGGTGTTGGATCACCAAAGAATGATGAGAAACATAAATACTTTAGAATATTGTAGAATTAGAGTAGAGTTGGATCAATCTATCCTGAGTTTCTGGGAAAAACTTCCTGGCAAATAGATAACATGATCGTTTTGAGCCGTTCAACATGCAAGGTGTAATCACCACTGTTCTCTGCAAGGCGATGAAAAGGAAACCAAATAATAATGCATTCCTTCTCGAGAAGCAGAAGCAATATCACACTCTATAGAGGAATGAGATTTATACCTTTGCATCACTTGTAAAATGTGGACTTTCATCAATATACTGCAGCGAATGAAATCATGTCATCAAGCAGAATTGAAGATGAATGTGGTTTTAGAACCATGAAGCAACAAGAGACATGGACGTAACTAGGTGTGCAAATAAAAAATAGAAAGAAGAAAAATAGACAAGGGTCGTGAGGGAAATAGAAACAAGTATACTAAGATCAATGAAATTACAAGTAACAAGTTCATCTCCAATATACTCAAATCCTCACCGTTGAGGAGATTCTCCTATAACTAAAACTATCAGCCCAGTCACTCAGCTTTCATCACAAGTCTCCAAGAAAATTATGTTGAGTCGACCATATAATTAAATACAACCTACATTTTAACACAAGTGAAATTCTGGAAAAAAGAATTCACTTAAGTATATTTTCTATTTCATATTCCTTATTCTCTATTCTCCATTATTTTTCAAAGTTATTAAAGTTGCATTTTTTGGACACTCCAACAGTGTAAACACCCAAATGACAACTCTCATCAGAGATGACCAAAAAACAGTACTCATGGAAATTCACATGTAAAACCCGCCACTGGATTAATATAAATTTATATGTTTGAAAATTGTTTACTTTTAAGATAATTACTTCTTTAAAATTTTATATTTTAACAAATATTCACATATAACCGCTAATGGATACCTGTGCAATACGGGCAGGTGATGGGGGACTACTACCTACACCCGCTTCATTGCCACATCTACCTCTCATTTCTCTCTAATTCTCTCCTTATCAAATCATATCACTCATAACATTTATCACTTCTATCTCTTCTATTTCTTTCTCTCACCGGTGCAAATACTCCCCTACGCCGGTCCAAACATTTTCCAAGTTATTAGGATTTGTGGGGAACTTTTAACACAAATTAGTATGGTTAAAAGTAAAATAACAAAAATGCGAAAGAGGCAAAATAACTGATTAAGAAGATAAAGTCTTCCAGGTGGTAAGCAATGGCCGGTATGGGTGGCACAGTATGCAATAATAAACTTGAACTTCTTATGGAGCAGGTCACAAGAAGGCTTCAAGTATAATTCATTAAGACGAAACTTAGGTACAATTCCACTTAAGTACTTTCAGTGTTATTCTTCAATCATAATCTAAGTTTTTGCCCCAATAACCCGTTGCAACCATTATTACACATAATTGAAACCCTAGACAGCAATACCCAAAACACAAAAATAGACTGCACATAAGTTTTGTCCAGTTCATTAACACCAGGCCACTCATGGGAAACATGAAAAAAAATTGTTTTATGATTCAACATGAGGAAAAAAAATAACACATCTGAAGGGAATGAGTAAAATTTGTCACATACTGCTATGTTTTTCATGACTTGATAAGTAATATCCCGAGCTCTGAATGACCTTGGATGCCATTTTCCTTCAGACCAATCAACATATGTTATCGACCAATTTGCGATTCCACCAGGATCAAGCATCTAAATACACACAAAATGTGTTAGCTGTGAGAGAGATAGATGCCTATCATTGCAATTTAAAAGAGAACAGATAGGTGGACTGACAGTAAAGAAGGTTGGTAGGTAATGCTCATCAGCATAGCAGTTGCGGTTTCCCTCCATATTTGGCTGGAAGTTAAAAGCATGAAGAGTATTTTGTTAGTGAAGCTATCTTTATATATCCTTCCAACAATTTCCAAAAAATAGCATCAACAGGAAACAGTATACATACTAACTCTGGAAAGAATGAAAGTCAAAATAATTGTTGAAGTAATGCTACAATGACTTTGCTCAGCATAAACAAAATAAAATTAACTGTCAGACTGTCGGTCAAGTTATTAAGAGAAGCACATTTACCTTTAGAAAATCATAAAAACTCATGCATGCAGCAAGCAAGCACACTACTTATATCTGAATAAAAAATTATCACTGACATCATACTTTTAACATATGCGTTTCTTAATAGCAAATGAAGAAATATATTTAAACATGAGGAATAACAATGAAAAGCAGAAGAATGAAGAACCAATACATTTTATTGCTAGATATTAGATATTAACAAGCTACTGATAATTATGTCAAGGAAATCTTTATTAAATTTAATCTTTATAATCTTCCAGCAAACTTAATCATGCGTAAGCTAATTACAATTTAGAAACTTATTAAATCCTGCAGTAAAATGCTAATCAAGGGGATTTCTTTCTAAGTTAAAAAAAATAAAATCTAAAAGACAGTGGACAAAATATTTGAATATAACTGGGCTATTGTAGTTAAGAAATCATATATACATTTACCTAAATTAGCATTCTTAACAAAGATGATAGGATCATAGGAATAATATCAATCAAACAATCCATCCAGTTAGCAAACAAATAAACAAGTGGTTCTTAACAACATAGTACCCTGCAATGGCGCTTGAATTTTGTAAAATAGAGACTATCTGCCATAACTATAATAGCATGCTGCCGTTTCATTGAGAACCACTGCATGAGAAACCACAAGATCCAAATCAGCTGCATGGAAGAAAATTTTTCAATGGTTTCCTACAATTCTTTATTTGTAATATAAAACCCATTTTTCTTGCAAATTTTGATTTAATGAATGGTTATGCATTTTAGAGGAGACATGAATAACCAAAAGAAAGTACACTCTGAAGTCAAAAACTTCTGCCAGGTATAAGTTTCACAAACTAAGAATGAAATTTGAAAACTTAAAATGACTGGAAGACAGTTATATTGTCCAACAACAACTCTTAGGCATTAAATTATAAATACGCAATATATCACATAGAATTTATGAAACGGTGAAAGAAACAAGCTATTGTTTTTTCCTGTTTTCATAGTGCATGTCATGAAGGATTGCCTGATAAAGGAAAGGACAGCAAAATGGGACATAAATGAATTCCTGAGTGTCATCTCTCATATTATAAAGAAGAAAAAATACTTTATAACTGAAACCATTGATGTTTCCATTGTTTCTACAATCTGTAGATGTAAATACAAAATCAGGGTATATAGAAAACACTGATGGGAGAAACAAGTTATAAAAGTAGGCAAGGCTTCTTCCAAACCATATTAGTCATGCAATGCTAAGTGAAAGGGATAGCAGAAGAGAAGAGTTGACCTCAATGAAACACTGCAATTGAATAGATGTTCAAATTTTCTAGTACAGGTAGATATCAACATCCGTAGAAATTATACCTGTGAACCCTTTCGGAAATCCTTCTTTTCTACTTCAGGCAGCATATGTTCTATATATCTGCCATTTCCATGAGGACCGGGATCCACATAGCTTTATCCAAAAGGGGAGGAGGGGGGGAATAGAGAAAGATTAGTCCATATTACCATCCAAAAATACAGCAGTGTAAAATCTTTAATGAAAGGAAAAAGTTAAAAGATTCATAAACTAATTTGTAGAGAGTTCTTTTATATTTTCTTACCTGTCAATAAAGCTGACATTTGTTAATAATAAGTAGTTGTACACAAATTCAAAGCGGCGCACAGGTATACAACTGAAACAAAAATGAATGTGCAGTTGATTAGTTTAAATCCCACAAATCACGACTTAACAGTGAAAAAGAACTAGATAACAAAAAAGTACCTTTCAGACAATAAGACAAAATGTTGGTTATCAGGGTCTAAAAGTGCATGTGCCAAAAGTCTCCTTTCTGCCTCAACCATAGAAATCTTTCCCCAGCCTACCTGAAAGAAATTGAAAACCAGTTGGCAAAAAGAAACAGATGGAAAGACCTTATGAAAATTGGATGCATGTTAAGTGCCAGGTATCATAAGAATAGAAGAAAGTTTTTTCTGTTTATTTTCTCTGGTGTTCAGTATCCTTAAAGTTCAGGCTCCAATTAGAAAGAGATTCTCTCATAATATCATCTTAAGAGGGAGATTCATGTACTGTTTAGTAGGAGAACCACTATATTCTTTTGTGTGTATATAAAAAATACATGTCCCACGTGAACTCTCCCTGCTTAGTTGAGTGACAAAGGGGCAGCTTTGGTACAGCTAACGGAAAAACAGAGTAAATATGATCGTAGAGCAACAAAATAATGAGACTATGAGAGATTTGTGTGATAATGTCCTCAAATTTTGATAAATTGTTAATTTTTTTAATTAAAAGTATACATCAAATTGTATATATTCCCTACGCTTTTTATCATACTTAACTTATGTTAGAACTTGAAACTGTCATATTGAGTGCTTGTAAATCATATATTCAATGCTATACACCATACCGGTTCACTGTGAATGTCTCGGCCAACAAAGAAGGAGCTGACATGTATTGGTTTTTCCTTTGATGAATGTACATAAACAGAGAATTTTCCCTCATGACCCTGCATTTGGTAACAAGTACAATTCAAATATAAAGGAAGCAGCATATCTCCATCACACTCAAAAGAAAGGAATTGCAGTTGGTATTTATATCCAGATTACAGAATGACAAGCATTGAAATTTATATTTTACTAATAGATCCTGGTATTCTTGCGGTCTGGCCTTATGGGAACAGGTATAGAACAATGCTCAAATTTCCATTACAAAGAGAGGGAAAAAATAACAAAAGTACATATAAAATAAAATAGAAACTCAGAGATGCTAGAAGCTACTACTCCTCCCCTGAGGCCTAAGCCTTCCAGAGTTTCCTTCATAGATTCAATACTATTAGGTTTGATAATTGTGTGTCAAATGCAGACCACAAACCATTGTATTTATATTCACGAGTGGGGTACAGTAATATTATACAATCAAATCTTAATATGGACATGTGCTAAAACTAATCTTATTATGTGCAACATGTGTTAAATGTGCTACATCTAACACTGCCTCTCTGGATCATACAAATCATACGCACCAAGCTTGTTATAATTATAAATATATTCACTTTGAGGAATTTGATTTCAGTAAGCTAATCTATGGAACTGACAAAGTCAATCATAGTTTTTCTGCAAGGACCTTTCCCCGAATGAAGTGACAATCAATCTCTATGTCAGGAAGGGTGAGAAGAATCAGAAAGGCTGAACCTCAAGTGGGTATGGAGGGATAGTGATAGGTGCAAGAGCAATTGGTGGTGACAAAGATGAGTCCTATAAGAAGGATTCAATTGGTAGACAATTAGCAGAAGAAAGGAAAGGGCAGGTGTTGAAGAAATTGGCATCAATTGAGACAAAATAAAGCTAGAGATCAGAAGAATAAAGCCCAATAACCTTTTTGCAATGGGAATAACCAAGGAATACGCATTTGGGTGATTTTGCAAATAAACTGTCTTTGGCAAACGTGATATAATGAACTAAACATGTGCAACCAGAGACCTGGAGTGGAAGAGAAAACAATTGTTGCTTAGGAAAGAACAGAGTGAGGAACTTGGTTGTTCAGCAAAATAGAGGGCATGCAGTACAATATAACTAAAATAGTTATCTCATCAGGCTACAGTTTTTCCTTCTTCATTTCTTCCAGCATTGATATGGCTTGGAAGCCATGCCCATGTGTTGCATAACCAACAATCGCTGCTCACCATGCATGTGTGTCTCTCGTAAGCATGTCCCTGAACACAGAAAATGCATCATCTAAACTCCCACATTTAGCATGCATATCTATATGTGCAGTATTTTCCTTAACATACTGATCAAACCCATTCTTCCGGACATGCTCATGGATCCACATCCCTAAGTTCAATAACCCTAGCAAAGCACACGACAAAAGTGCAACAAGCAGGGTGACATTGGTTGGCTTGAGGCTGCTCTCCTGCAATTGTCTGAACAAAGCAAAGGCCTCATGGGGCCGGCTATTCTGAAAATCAATGTCGTCAAACTCAAGGATCGGAAGGGGTGTAAAAGATCCTAACTCGAGGATCGTAACTCGGATCGTAAGAGTTACGTGTATATGTAAAATTATATTTATACACTTGCATATTCATAAAAAATAACATAGACAAGAAAAACAACTTATAACTCATAATAAATCATAAAGATTAAGATTCAAAACATAACACAACTCAAAATAAGTTCACTAGTCATAACATAAACTCATAAAGTCATAATAAGTTCATAATTACTTAATACAATCACAGTAGTCTAGGAGATCATTCAAATTAAAATCAGGATAGTCATTCTCCATATGATCTTCATCCTCATAACTTATGACAAACAACTAGTGCGAAATTCAAAGATATCTAACACACGAAAACTGAAATTTTCACAAAGCATTAAGATTCATAACTAAAATGAGAAGTGAAAAAGCAATGTTGCTGACTTTTCCAATGCTTATCAGACAAATGGTTTGATAGTTATCTCCAACAACTTTACAAGCTATTTATCAACAGAAATTGTTCATTCCCTTGATTTTTCCATTGTAATCCAAATGAATTTCTACCCACAGGTCATGGATAATAGGAAATAATCCAGATTCCATCCACCATTCATCTCCACAACACAAATTGCCAGCAGATTATCTGCTAAAAATAAACAAGTCCGCAGAATAGGGTTCATAAATTGTCTATTTTGTACCACGGAAATCAGTCTTGCCCACCAATACATCTCCTCTTTTCCGTAGAAGGTGCTCGTCTCATTTGTATTCATAGCTTCAAAATAGCAATAGAAAGACAGAGCAGGACCTACAATATATTCTTCTGTTCTGTAAATTACTTATGGTCCCATTCTCAAACCAGTGCCTATCAAAATACTACTGCGGCTATATCTGCAGAAGCCTACTGTGAAGAACTCAAAGATACAAGTAGTAGAATGCAAAAAATTTACAAACAAAATGAGAAAAATAGTTGAAAAACTTACTAAACAAAACATCCATATCATACTTAAAGAAGAAGGCACAAGTGCCATGGTCTATGGAAGAGGAATGCCATACCTGAAAGAACATGTGCCAGAGCTTCTCGAAGGGCAACGAACCCGGAGTCAAAAACAAAAAAGCAACTTTAGGTTTCTTGGTGTGCATAGAATAATAGTTCAGGATCTCATTAATAACAACCCGGGACTCAACCTCCGCATCGGTCAATTCACGGGTATGAGCAGCCGGAGGCAGATCAAAAGCACCACTACCACAACCATGGGAGGAAAAGTGCGAGCACACCGAGGGGCTATGCGGCGGGTAAACGTAGGCAGCAATCAGAAACACACTCACTATGGAAAGCAGAACAATAATCCAAGTAGGCCTCCTCAACTGTGGCCGGTTTCTTGATCCAACCATGATCAAAAGATTCCTTATGAATTGCGGCCATGCACGTTCCTTCTTCATTTAAATTCGAGGCACCTCACCAGCTTCCCCATACATCCACCATCCATCAACACTCTTTCATTATTTTATTCAAACTCAACAACACCGTTTCTCACTGCC
This sequence comes from Glycine tomentella, assembly GCA_007407185.1. Taxonomy (NCBI): domain Eukaryota; kingdom Viridiplantae; phylum Streptophyta; class Magnoliopsida; order Fabales; family Fabaceae; genus Glycine; species Glycine tomentella. Next base: position 119,885 of record PYAF01001705.1, on the reverse strand, counting down.
ATTGCCATCACCAAAGTAACAAAGGGTCACAACTCACAATAACAATAACAATAATAAGCACTTCAATAACAATCAACATTACTATTCACTTATTTTTTATTTTCTCATTAACAATGAATAAAAAAAACAATCCAGATCTTAGCCACTACCTGTTACCCTAATTAAGACGCAAAAACATCATTAAAGCTCAATTATTATAAAAAACTAAACACAAAAAAAAAAAAAGATCCACGAAGAGAACACAAAAACACAGCAGTGTCGTGTTATGAACCCTAACACAAATAATTTAAGTCAGACACACATACACAAAAAAAAAAAAAATCCTCTCTCTCTCTTTCTCTCTATGTGTGCGTGATGAAAAAGAGAGTGAGGATTCAGATTTCAGATCTTAAATTAAATGATTCAAATAAAAATGGAAAGAAGAAGAAAAATGTGAACGAATGAGTACCTGTGATCCAGAGAGGGATCTAAGAGGGGACACAGCGAAAACGGGAGAGAAAAAAATCGAAGGAAGCTTAAGGCAAAGAAACGAAGATGAATAATAATAGTAATAAATAAAGAAAAATGAAAATCGAAGGGCGAAGAAGAACGAAGATGGATGGAAGTGTGGAAAAAACGAAATGACACAGCGACAGGGACAGAGAGAGAGAGAGGAATGGGTTATGGGTCTTTCAGATTTGTGAAGCCAAGTGGAGAGCGTTGATTCCGGTGTAGTTAAAATTATTACTATTTAGTTAATTTAATTAGATTGGTTTAATTATTTAATGCAGTAGACATAAGACATAACATAACACAACGTGGGTGTGTGGGTGTTATGTATGTGTGTTGAGGATTGAGGTCTTCTCCGACCCATCGCTGTCGCGCAACTTCTACTTGTAATGTCTCATTCTCTCATTCCGACACTATTCTACTCTATGCATCTTAGGATGTATATAAGTACATTCACTCACCCTCGTCCTCGTATATTCTTACTTTTCTTCTCTTTCTTATTGTATTTTTCTTTTTTAAATCAGGAGAAAATTATGTTTGATAAAACGGTAGGAGTGATCATATTATCTCTGCATATTTAGAACTGAAATCCAATATTTGATTGTTTTCAAACAACATCACATAAATTAACTCATTGGCGATCTCTTTCTTATTGTATATTATTACAAACACTTGCATTTATTCGTATAATAACAATTCATGTAATGATAATTAATATGTAGTAGATCTGAATAGAATAAAATTCATATTTTTAATTGAAGTGTCGTATTACAAGTTAGTTTTTTTAACGAGTATGTAGTGGGTCCGATTGGAATAAGGTATAGATTCTTTCATGTTTAGAATCTTAAAGATAAAATGTGGGTTCGAGAAAAAAAAAAGTTTTAATAACGAATGATTAGTAAAAAAAATCGATATATAAAATTAATGAATAATTTACATTTATGACATTGGTGACTAAACAACTTATGTATATTTAATGTTTTCTATGATACTTTTTTATATGTTTACTTTTTATCATATTATTTATTATATTTCATATTTTTTTTCTTAAACGTATAATTTGTTATATAAATTATTATGCAAATAACATTTTCTATTATAAATTAGTATTATTTTAAATGTTTGTATTTGTACATTCAGCCTCGGCGAGGTATATTCTTCCTATTGGCTTATTGCACACTTTTACGAAAGGAACAACGAAACGGTATTTTAACATTATGTTTGATATAGATAAAAAGGAAAGAAATGATATTTTGTTTTTATATAAATTTTTTTATTGTTTGGTTAGCTTAAAACATGAAGAGAGGTAGGAATTTTTGTGGGTTCAAAAAAAATCTACAATAGAAATGAAAGGCAAAAGATAATAGTTTTTATAAGAATAAAACGCACAAACCTTTATTTATGTCATAACTTATTTTTTATTTAGAGCATTTTATTTTAATTTATACACATTTTTTCTCTAGTTTTTCACTTTCTGAACAATCAAACAAAAGAAGAAAAAATATCTTTTTTTTTTCTTTCATTTTCTCTTCTAACAATTGAAAAATAATTTCACTTTTTGTTTTTTTTTTCATCTTTTGTTTTCATTTTTTCACTTTCTTTTCTAAATCAAACACAATATTTTCATGTTATCTGTTAATTAAAACGTGCATTTTACTAAGTGTGTACATAGAGATTAAATTCTTTAACTTTAACGTTCAGTGTCGACTTATATATATTATACAAGACTTTTAATTAATATATTTTTTCTAGGTTTTCACTTTAATGAAGAAAAACTTAAATGCTCTACATGCGTATAAACAGCTTAATTAATTACTTTTAATTCAACTAGAAACAACTTTAATGATCTGCATGCCTATAAGCAGCTAGCCTATGAAGTTTAATATTTAATCTATTTCCATTTCAATTTGTTACCGATATATCTAAGAAATAGAAATTCACCAAAAAAAAAAAATCTAAGAAATAGAATATTGCTAGATATTTCATGTCACTTCGAGTTCTATTAGATAGGTCATTATATAAGACATTACATGCTTATAGGTAAGAGGCTGAACTTCAATATTACTCACCTAAGTTTTCTTTGACATTTAAAGCATTTTAGTGTAGATTTTAAATTAGGATTTTAAATTATTTTTTGGTGGATCTTATAATGTCATATTTGGATTAAAAAATTTTCCTATTTTTTCCTTTATGATAGATTTCATTTTGAGATTTTATGAAGAGAAAAAAAATATTTTTTTATCAATGTACAAATCTTGGAGATTTTTTTATAATAATTCATTCTTCATAATAAAAATCTGTTCACCTTCTATATTAGGAGATATAATAAAGATAAAATATTAAACTCAAAATCTTTATTCAGAATCTAGTACTAAAAATATATGTTCTTATTGATTTAATTTTTGGGATTTATGTGTAAGCCTTTGCAGGTTTTACTTCTCATAGAAAGTTGTTGCCGCTTACCAAAGCCGCCGGAATTATCCACCTGATTTGGACTTTGTGAGTTAAAAGTTAAAACTCAATTAAGTAATGTAAAAGCTTCTTAAAAAAAGGACTAACCTAACTTAGGCAAGGACTTACATGGCAGGCAATCACCATGGATCGGAGGAGGATGATCAACTTAATTTTGAAATTATTAAAAAAATTTATACATGTTATTTGTATGATATTTAAAATTATTTATATTTTCCGTGGCTTCTATACTAAGATTTTTTACAATATTCTTAAATACTTTTTGAAGTTGTTTATTTCTCATACATTAACTATTTTATCATTTTTTATAATATAATTTTTTTTTTTTGCATTCTTCAAACTCATTTTCTTATGACTTTTATACTCCCATCTTGTATAGAAAACTTATACAATATAACATTTTTACAATATTCTTAATTACTTTTTAAACCTGTAAATTTTCTTGCATGCAATCTTTTCTTAGTGAGTTTTTCTTGTAAATACTTTTTATGAATTTGTGATTTTCTTGGAAAAATTTGCAATGACTTGGACAAAAATGTGATTATTTTCTTTAATTAGTTGGAAAATCTGTAGAATTTTTTTTCTTATTTTCATGAAAAAATTGTATGAAAACTTATTTTTGCAATTTTTTCCCAAAAAAAATTAACAGATAAATTCTCTATTTTTCTTTTGTTCAGCTGCTTAAAAATCATTAAAAAAACTTAAAAATATTATTAGTAAAATAAGGAAAATATTTGAATATCATAAAAAATAATTAATATTTAAATCATACTATAAAATGCTTTAAATCACTGGTAAGATATAAATTGATCAAAATCACTACATTTAATTTATATGTTATACTTTGTGTGTGCGCCACCGCGAGAGGAAACGTGTGTGTGGTGATACAACATTAAGTATTGTCCTAGTGTATAGTTATATGATAATTGTAATAATAATAATGATAGTCATAACGTGATGATAGTAGTAATGGTAATTGTGATTTTAAGTGATTCTTTTAATATATATAAGTCTTTATTTTGTTAAGATTTTAGATTTGTTAATGTTTTCATTTTCACATAAAAAAAATTATTCTCATATGTTTCATATATATATATATAATTTTTTAATTCTTAAATGTTTAAAAATTTGACCATTTATTTTTTGTAAAGTTTATTGAATTCTTAAAAAATATATTTAAAAATAAATTTGCATGGAAATTGAATTGTTCCATTCAAACCACAAATTTGAAATTTTTAAAAAAAAATGACTTAATTTAATTAAAAACATTTAAAAAATGAAAGAAATTTTAATTGAAAGGATTCAAATTTCAAAAATCTTGAAATTTCTCAACCAAACTTTCTCCGCAACTATTATTTGAACAGCCTTTTTTAAAAAAGTTGAATTGAACAGCCTCTTTAGACTAATGTGGAAGATATTATAAAATAAAAATGTTGACTACGGCGGGTAATTAAGGATTCTCTCGTTATGACTGGTATTAACGAATTTAAAAGAAAAAAATGAACAAGAATAGGATTTAGTAGACTAAATAATTTCATGTCTCAAAAAAGTATTTCATATTTGTTGGAAAATTCAGAGCAGTTTGAAGGGTACTTAATGCCACATGATGGGATCAACTAACCACCGTTGCTAGTTGCTAGTTTTTGAAGATCAAATTTCTTTGTATAGTGGAGAAAATTGTCTTTGGTGTTAATTAGATAATCGCCATAAAATTAAGAAGTAATGCACCATGCCATCTACCACCATCCTTGTCTCACCTCATTCATGCCCTCCACACTTGACAATATTTTTCCACCAGAAAGCCTCCAACAAAACATAGGGTTCAGGAATTCAATCAATATTTGGCCAATCAAGATGAACATTATGATGTTTCAAAATAATGTGTCAAAGGTACAGAGACTATAGTTGACACCATAGTTTAACATTTATTGGTGGGGTGAATAAGAACCAACTTGTCTACTAACAGGTGGGGTTCACGTTTTAAAATTAGACTCGATGATGTATTATTTTTTTAGGATGAGTTTTGGTAACGTTTTGGGTTGTCCTCCTAATCCCGTTTAGTGTTCTGCATTTTTTTTTATATATAAAAAGTATAATTCTTTTGAATAATTGTGTATTGATAATAAATTTTTATTTAGTAGATAGTATTTTATATATAGCATCATATTATATTTATAATGATATTAAAATATATATTATAAAATATATCTAATTTAAGTTGTATACTTTTTTATTATACATAATGTTAATATTAACATATTACGTTAAAATGTCAGGCTGATTAAGTCTCGTTCCATATTTGTGTTTTAATCAGGTTGAGTTTAGGTTCAAATAAGTAATTCGATCAAAATTTCAAGTGGGATAAAACTAAAGTTAACCCCCTCCTAATTGAGTATGTATGTTATCCCGTAATAAACATTTTCAATTGGAGAAAGACACACACAAACATATTAAATGGTTAAAAGAAATTCATAAGTCATCCTCTTTGTATGTGTATTCTTACTAAAATTTTCAGTATTGGAGAGGATCCATCCATACACGCTCTAATTACTCTCTTCCTCGCCCCCTAAATTGTGAACACGAGTTTTTTTTTTTTTGATGGAATTGTGAACACGAGTTAGTACACATGGTTTTTAAGATTCAAAAGAAATTTGTCCCTAACACTTCATGTTTGTCTAGTTGTGTAATAATACATTAGACTAAACCACTACTAATTATTATTTCCTTCGTTCCTGTTTATAAGATTTAATTATTTAATTAATTAAGATTATAAAAATAATTAATTTAGTTGAAAGTAATATATTTATCTTAATTTATAATTTTTCAGATTTTTTTCAAAAATGAAAAGGTTAATTTAGTCTTTCATAGAACTTTGTGGTTTCATGTATGCAAGAAAGCTAAAGGTTAAAGAAAAATACGTTGTAATGTAAATTTTGAAGCTACTCTCACATTTTTTAAGTGATATTTTGAAAAAACTTAAATATGTTTTTGTTTATGTAAGTTTG
>PYAF01001705.1:81708-94894 GCA_007407185.1 Glycine tomentella | reverse complement strand
CGTGTGCGCGAGATTTAGCCGACCATGGAGCAAGTCTCCTTAGATGAACAGATGAAGAATATCATCGTCATTCTCGTCCGGCAGAACTTCCGCACTCTTTAATTTCTCTCACCCTCACTTAAACCACTCTTAATACAAATTTAGAAGAAAACTAAGGTTTTTATGAGCACCTTAGAAGCCCAAGAGAGAGAGAATGCTAGGGAGAAGTTACAAATTCCAAATGAGGGGGTTTGGGGTATTTATAGATGTTCAAAAACCGACTTCACTTGCCCAGGCGAGCCATTTTTAGGCTAATTTACTCGCCTGGGCGAGTAGCCTGCAAGTTGGGCTTCCTTTTTGCTGGTCACAGCTGGCCCAAGTTGGCCACTTGACGTCCACTCGCCCAGGCTAGTGAAATACACATGAATCACTCGCCCAGGCGAGTTAAATGCACCAGGGAATATGATTTTGGGCTTCTGGGCCTGAATTGCTTGGTGCACCTCTCCTGTTTGCTTTGTTTAATCCATTTGGCCTGCTTTTTATTTTTCGAAAGCCTCGGAAGTCCTCGAATGCTAGCAAAATAAAAATAAAACTTGGATTAATCTTCGAGACATATAATTACTACGTGTTTAACATAAACTAACTAGATTAGGGCAATTTTTGACAGATATTCTTAATTAAAACACAAGATAAATGCTTCAAATGTAATCCGACTTTTACTAAGATATAGCGTTTATCACAAGCATGGTGGAAAGTATAGGTAACTATCATCTGAAAACTATGGCAACTTAGGAATAACATCAAGTTTAATGATTTTGTCTGCGACTCAACAAATTTCTTGGACGATGTCAAATATTGTGCTTGGTCATTGTGTAATGCTAATATGAATGGGATTGATACTTCATTGTATGCATGACAATTGGATCTGCGTGGTTGTTTACAACATATAGGAGATGAATGAAGGGTATTGGATAAATTAGTGGCAGTGTGAGTCGTATTGCATGGGCTTTGGGTACCATTTAATATATGTTGCGGTTGGTATATGTGATGCTTGATAACATTTAACTTTAACCTCTTTGGAGAGTTGACACTTCTTGTGCCAACCTCTCACTTTATCAATATATTAAATTCCTTTGGTTGTGCTTAAAAAAAATATCATTTGTTGATAAATTATATTTTTAAATATCTAATCAATTAGTCCAACGTCATTAATTTTTTTGAACAGATGAAGATTTAAAAATAATTTTATAATAAAAATTATATGTCAAATAATTTTTAACAATGTCGTTGTTACATCATCATTTATCATTGTTACTTGACAATAGATGTTAAAATAAAATAAAAATCCTCAAGGGGTTAAAGTTGAAATAAAAAAAATTGAGTGTGTTTAGACCAGTTGGTTGATCAAAATGCATGAGTTTATATAAATATTTGATATTTGCCTTCTATTTTTATGGATAATTTTTTGTTAAATAAAAATCTATAAAATATTAAAATGAAATATCCCTATTTTAGAGTAAAAAAGATTTATTTTTTAAGCCAAAATATAAAAAAATGTTAATGCCATGAAGAAGATTTTTTTATTTTTTTCCATTAACGTTATCATAAATGCCCCAAAAAGATATTTTCTTAATTGGGGATTGTATGTAGAGTTGTGCTTCATACATTATTTGGTTTTCTAATACACCATTATAATTTTTTGAAATTCCATAAATGCCCTTGGTTATTTCTTCCTTATTTTAGTTGTTGGCTTGATACCTGTACATTCATTATTGGTTTCTGGTTATGCATTTTGGTTTCTTTGAGTTGTTCCGGTTAGGCTGTGCATTGGTGGTTTTGCTTTTGGAGGTGGTAGTTGGGTGGTGATTTAATGCATTCACATAGTGTTTTGCGTTCATCAGAGTGGAGTGGCGTCGTGGTGGCTGCAGCGATGTAAGTGTCTTTTTTTTGCCAAATGGATTCGATAATCCGTATAGATTATACGATTTACATAATCCGTATGTATGTCATGATCCGTAAGAAGCAGATGGATTGGATAATCCGTATGAATCATATGAATTAAGTAATTCGTAAGAACCATATGGATTAGGCAATCCGAATGTTCCATACAAATTAGTTAATTCGTGCGGTTCATATAGATTACCCAATCCTTACAGCTGAAAAACAGTTATTTTAAAAAAAATATTTAATTTTATTAAATATATTTTATTAATATTTCTTTAAAGTAGAAAAATTAAATGTAATAAATTGGATAAATGTTGTAATTTTATGGATGAATACAATAAGTTAATTTTTTGATTGTTTATTTAAATGGTCTTCTTGAAATTTGAATGTTTTGTTAAAATATGTTATTATTTATTTAATGAACACTTTATTGAATTTAGTTTGATTTTTTTAATATTGATGTTGATACAAATATTTATTGAATTTGTTTTATGTTATGAATTTAATTTTAGTAAATGTTATTATTATGTGTATTTTTTGTTAATGATTAAATTTAATTTAAATTTGTTAAGATGGACAACGATAAGTGGATGTATGACAATATTATGTCTGAAGAAATTAATATGAATGAAGACATTGAACCAGACTCTGACGCGTTTGAAAACAATAATTATTTAATTTATTGTTCTGTAGCATTCAAAACGTATGAGGTATTTATATGATTTTGAATGTAGTTAAAGTTGTTAAATGATTAAATTAAGAAGATTAAAGATGAATTATCAGTTTTTTAGGTGTTCGAATCCCGTGATGAGGTATTAAAATGGGCTTGTACTGTTGTATATGACAATACTTTTATAGTTGTCATAATGAAGAGTGACAATGTGACATGTCAACTGGAAAGATAGGAAGGACATCATTTGTATTAATTGGTTGTGAAATGAGTGGAAAGTATAGAGCATGGAAAAAAGGTTTGACACCTTCAATGACTAACACTAGAAAATGTGATTGTCCTTTTAAACTACGAGGCAAATCAGTCCCGAGAGGTCAATATTTTGTAAACATAAACTAGTCGTCTTTAACCTCGGCCACCCACATGCCTCCTTCGTGTGTCTCTTGACCGTCTAGATCGAGTATACACTATTCCATGATCAGTGACATCACGGGCTAGATGCAAAAGTTGCTCCATTGTGGTGTATGCATTTGTGCCCTCTGTAACCATCCTCATGTCGATCACATGTTGCAATCCCTCATCTATCCGTTCGTTCGCACACAGCCTGAAATAATGACATATTGAAAAAATGAACATTGCATTAACCAATAAATATGTCAAATAATACTGACATAATAAAATGATGCAAATTTACCCAACATGTGCTGGCGTATGAGATGCAAGAGATGGGGATGACGCAAAATTTGGCACTGCATCTGTATGATGATGGTAATTAGGTGGTGGATCATGTACAATATGAGCCACTGTAGGCATATGTCTGCGCGCCTCCCCAGCCTGTGGTGGATACATGAATGGGTGAGAAATACGATAGAACCACTCCATATATCCAACAATACATTGACTTGGATATTCAACCAAGTCTCCTGTTGCTACAAGATATTTCGAGAAGTGGACCCATTTGTCGTCAACATCTTCAATTAAGGGACTTCAAACACAGGCAGTTCTGGAATTTGTTGAACATATCCAAACTGCCTAAGGACCCGCTCTGGTAAATGCCTGACAATGTGAGGACCCCATCTAATGAACCTAGAAAATAAACTAATCATGTCAAAATCCCTATGGGCACGGTGCTCCCCATATGATGTCCAACAGATATCATCAAGTGTCAACCGATCTATACGTTTACGATATGTTGTCACTGGTAATGCCTTGACACTCTTCCAGCGGTAGGCACGAGGTTGTCTCTCTTGATAATGATCGTTTGCAACCACATTTCCTAGAGTGGGAAAATGCTCATATATCAAGTATTACAAATTGAAAAGGTATAAAGTCAGCAATATGCAAGGATAAAGTTGTGTCTTGGTGACTTGTTGGTCATGGGTTTGAATCCAGAAACAGCCTCTTTGCATATGCAAGGGTAAGGCTGCATACAATATCCCTCCTCCTTACCTGCGCATAGCATGGAGCCTTCGGACAATGGGGTATGTAATTTTAATTTTTTACAAAGTCAATAATACATCAAACATAACACACACTGTTGTTTATCAAATACATAAATGAATAAATATGAAGACCTGTAACAAAGTAATATATCCAGCCAGATGTTTCCCGTGGTGCTTACATGCGTAATTCAAATTATCATACATGTGCACAAGAGCAATCGCGCCTCAACAAAATCTGGCAAACTCTAAGAGTCATATGATTGGTGTACTCAGTCAATACCAAACAGTCTTCCGACCCTCCTGGAAAAGATTACGACTCAATACCTATATCCTTCATCGCAGGTACATCAGTCACCATTGGTTCCTGAACAGGAAGATCCTTAGGAACAGTAATACCTGCCCTTTGTCGACGAATAGATGTTGTCGGCCTATGCCGCTTAGGGCTTCATCTTCGTTACCTCTGACATTTCTACCCAATGCTCGATCAACAATTCTTCCAAGAGCTCGATGCAATTTGTTTACATGTTATTCTATCACTTCAAACCAAACCACACCAACAACAACATTCAACCGTTCCAAATCATACACAGGTTCAACAACATTTGATTGACATACATACAAATGTTACAAATAGAATTCTAACCAAACCAACCTATAACAGGTATTCAATTCATGTAATACAACAAATCATACTATACAAATTGTTTATAAAAGATAAGCAAAATTCTTAATCCAAATTGTCCAACAATTGAATACAAAACAAACATTCCTAAGTTGATTTATGTAGTAAAAAAATTAAAATAAATACATGATAAATTATAATTTTACATTCTAATTTATATTTTTTTATTTATTACTTATTTAATTTTTTATTTAATTATTTTAAAAGTATTTCAAATATTAAAAAGACACATACGGATTGAACAATCCGTATGAGGCTTACAGATTCGATAATAAGTATGCCTCATACAGATTGGCAACGCCCTACTCCTTCTTACGGATTATCTAATCTATATCCTATCACTTGACCCGTTTTACACAACCATCAATATGACGAAACAACTCACCTCACTAGGGCCGTCATGAAACGGAGAAGACAACAACCATGAACGCCAACCTGAACACGAACCTCGACGGTGTGGCGGAGAATGAAAGGGATGAAAGAATCCGTAAGAAGCAAAACGTGGTGCAGTGTAGTGCAATTCTGGACAAAAGCAAATGAATTTAAAATAATAAACCTAATACTACACAAGGGTATTTGCAGAATTCCACTATTACACTAATGGTGTATTAGAAAACCTCATAGTGTATGAAGCACACCTCTTGTATGTTTTAGGCTTTTAGCGGGGACAATGCTTTGATTTATTTTCCTATGGGTTTTAATTTGGGATGCTTGCTCATCCCACCAAAAAAATACTTAGCCCACAATATAAACCTTAAATGAAAGAATAAAATTAGCATTCCAAATGTGACATTTTTTTTTTGTTTATAAGATATGATTTTTATTTTTTATTTATTGAAGAGGATTTTTATTTATTTAGTCCTATGTGATATGAAATTTTTGCTTAAAATCTACCTTGTGTTATAAATATGAATCTTTATATTAAATGAAAATGTTTTTAAGAACTATTTTTGAAAAAAAAAGTTTCCAAGAGCTATTTTTTTAATAAATTTTGATTTTTTATAGAGAAAATTCTGATTTATTATAAATTTTAATTATATAAATAATATTTATCTTGTACTAGCTATTTTATTTTATTTTATTGCCTTTGAAAATATATTAATTTTATTTGCTATAAATTTATGGCTTAATTACTAATTTGCTTCATAAATCATTTTAAACAACCTAATTTAATCTAAATTTTTAAACGCTTCAATCCCGTTCTTTAATTCTAAAAAAACACTCAAATCAAGTTCTTTCCGTCAAATTAAAAGACTCCATTAATGAAAACTGTAACTATTTATAAGTAAAAACCGTCAAAATTTAGTGGAAAGAACATGATTAAAGCCTTTTTAAAAAGTAAAAGACCTGATTAATTGATTGGAGTGTTTAAAAATTTAGTAACCATCATTCAAAATAACTTTAGGAATAAATTAGTAATTAAACCTAAATTTAAATATACTGTTTAATAATTTCGCCCCGCTCCGTTTTTTTTTAATCTTCTTCATCCATTTTCCATTCCAATTCCAGCTTCCGCCATTTCTGTTTCTCTTCCGAATGGACACTGCAATCCAACTCTGCGTTACTTCCAATCCTTCTCAAGGTTTTTTTTTTTTTTTACTTACATGCACGCTTTTCTCTCTGCATCGCATTTTTCCCATACTCTTTAGTCTTTTGTTACGCCGAAAAAATTTTCAGGTAGAAAATGCAAGCACAAAGGCCAATCAGTTGTATAAACTATAAACTATCTCTCCCTCACAATTCGCACTTCAATTTCCCCAAACCTAACTCCTTCACTTTCAATACGACCATCAATTAATAATAATAGTAATAATTACCAAACAGTTTTGCTCCGTCGAAAGAAAAAAAATATGTCAAATGGTTAGGGTTTACATTCGTTTCTTATATTAGAGTATGCGTCGACAAGGTTTTGATCACATGGAAAGTGGATGTCTTTAACTCTAATGTGTGTTTATTTATTTAATTTATTTATTGAGTTTAATTTCTATCCATTGTTGGTGTAGAAAATTTTGAGGTCAACTAATACGAAGTAATGAAAAATCTTATAATCACTAAGTCTTTAGGAAGCGTATGTTAGGGAAGAAGTTTTTTCATATCAAAAATCATGATTCTTGGAAATGTGTAAAATAAGTTTGGTTAATTTTAATGTATTTTCTGGGAATTAAAGATTCATATAAAATATCTAATTAAAACTTTCCCTCTATTCGAAAAAGTTGGTTTCTTGCCCCCTTCCTTAGGAATATTTTTGCAGGAAAGTGAGTTAAAATTGATTCTTGAAAATCATAGTTTTCTGACAATCTTTTTTTTTAATTTCATACCAAACATGAAAATCATAATTTCTTAATGTAAGATTCTTAAAAAAATATTTGTCTACCAAATGTCCCCTAAGTGTGTGTATCAAGTGGCACTGGTTTTTCTTCCTTAACTAGTAGTCTCGATTTAGAGACCCAAATATGTAGTTGCATTACCAAAAAAAAGAAAAAGAAATCATGTATTTATGACTAAAGTAGTTGTTGTCAAACTCATCAAAGTTACTATATGTGACACTTTTGTGAGAAATATGAAAATGTTTTGTAATGTTAGTGCATAGAATATTTACTCTACTATTTATTTTAAAGTTGTGAATTGTGTAGAGAGCACTTCCTATACGTATATTGTCAGTAGGGAAGAAGCGATCACGCGGACTGCAACTCATGGTTGATGAGTATGCTGATAAGCGAGGTACTATTGCAATGTTGAGGATGTTCAAATACGACCAAATCCTCGAAATGCACGGTGAGTTTGGTTCACTGTGTTACTTTGTTTAAGCACAGCTTCTTTTTGTCATGCTTTGAACGACGAATGTTAGTTTCAAATTAGTATTGTGAATATGTGTGTATGCAAGATGATATCTGCCTATTTTTTTTTTACAACTTACAAATAGTTGTACAGAAGAATTTTTGTTGTCTAATAGTAAGGGTGGGCAGTGTTGTCAAAATCGCAAGTAGGACCCTAAAATCATACGATCCTGCTATTTTCAGGGGGGAGGTCGTGCAAACTCGGAGGCCTGATCTCTTGGAGCAAGGATCGCGAGTTTTCAAGTGAATCGGACGGATCGTCGATCCGTGTCGATCCCAGTTGAGGGAAAAAAGAAGGTCGCAGGTCGGGTTCGTGACCCGAAATGAAATGCACCTTTTATTGCGATTAGGGCTCGCGATTTTCGCTTCTGGTGCGCCTTCGTCTCCTCTGCTGAACATTGCTTAGTGCCATTGGAGATGATGAAGAACCCGAGCTCAATGAACGCATATCGTCGTAGAAGAGGAGAAAGGGAAGCGTGAGAAAAGAGAAGGGGAAAGGGAAGCGTGAGAAAAGAGTGGGGGAAGGTTTTGGATAAGTGTGAGAAAAGGGAGTTTGTGAAAAAAAAAATTGAAGAAATAAGTGTATTGAAGCATTTTGAACGTGCTGGAATATTAATAAATGAAACAAGATAATCGTTGGCTTGGGGAGTGGAATTAGGTTTACATTTTTACATTTGGGCCAATTTTCTTCCTGTACCCCTTTTTCACTTTTTATACTCCTCTTGCTCATTTTTGTTCCTAATATGGGCCAGATACACAATGCTACTATCTGCACCCCTTTCATTGTTTTATGCAGTTTCTATTTTACATATATACGTAACTCTTACGATCCGAGCTATGATCCTCGAGTTCCGATCTTTTACCCCCCTTCTGATCCTCTTCCGATCCTCGAGTTTGACAACATTGATGGTGGATCATTTGTTTGCCTTCTAGTGACCAAAGGGCTCAGGTTGATGCCGAAGATGAGGCAGTGATGAACCTTATAAGGTCTGATGATTGGGTACAGTCTCCAACATGCATGAATTTGAATTACAGTAGTATATAATTTTTTTGTCCTTATTTTTACTTGTGTGTTTTGTTTTATGGTTGGAGTTGCGAAATATAGTGGAATAAAGGAATTTCTATCATATTCAGAAGTTGCTTGGCCTTTGAAAATGCAATGTTTTGTGGTTTTGGTCCCGATGAAGTTTTATTTGTTTTTAGTCCTTAAAAATTACAAAAAAAAAACCATGTGTTTAAAGTCCCCGGTGAGGGACAGAAACTTAAACCACATTGTTTTTTAGGGACTAAAAGCACATGATTTTTGTAATTTTTGAGGACTTAACAAATAAAATTTGTATAGCAATGAAAACCAAAAACCATCATAATCTTGGGGACAAACAATAAATATAAGCTAAGTTATAAAGATGCTTCCTTCTGCAGTTTGATTCTGTAGTTTCTCTTGTTTTGAATTTTCTCCTTCTTACCCCATTTTTGTGAAGGCACGCATATCTATATTTGAAGCCTCGTTGTATCCTTGCCTGAATTTTGTAGTGTAAGTTATTATGTTTATATATTCCTATAGCTCTGTGTCTTGTGGTGATGGAACAGTGGAATCCAATTAAGCCTTAGTATAGGTTAGTGTCAAATTCTGTATTATGTTTTGATTATTAATGGTCTTTATGCACTTATCCATGATATTGGAACAAAAATCAACCCATAGACTACTACACCCACTTTGAACTTAACCCATAAAATCACACTACCCATGAAGATCTATGTCGTATGTTTTAATTACCATGATTGACACAGCTCCTATTTTCTTTCGCTAACACTGTAACAGTGTGTACTTTAAGTCCTTGCCTGAAAATTGAAAGTCAAAACCTACTTGCAACTCAGTTCTCAAGATAGTATGACATATACAGATTTATAGATCTTCATTTTATCAGCTAGAATTTGCCTTTTCTTCCCGTCTTATTAGATTGTATGTAATGTACCTGCACTTATAGGTTGTGATGTTAGATGAACGTGGGCAAGACATTGGATCTGAGCAAATGGCAGAATTGGTGGGTGATGCAGGGAATACTGTAAGAACATTTTGCAAATGATCACTTCCATACATGCAAGTTCTCCAAGTACGGGCATAATATAAGTATTGAGTATTGCTTGTTGGCTATGATGAAAAAAAACATAATTAGTTGTCAATCATGTAACAGACCCTTGATATCGTGTCTACATTGAGATTGAATATTCAATTCTGTTCACTTTATGTGGTAGTAAAATAATATCATTCATATTTCTCACTCTTTCAGTGCTTATATCTATAATTTTTTTGTATCGAATCCTTCATGTACTTTGTTTATAGTGAATTGACTTAGTTATCACTAAACCATTTTTAGCCACCAGAACTATCAAATTTACTTTTAGGTTTTGCAAACTTGCAACTCACTTCAGTTTTATAATTGACCTTTGTCTTGTTACTTGTAAAAACTGAACTATCTCTCATTCAGGCTGAAATAGGTTCTCAGTTTTGAACTCCTAAAGTGTGATTTCTTGTCCTGTGATGCAAGTTTGTATTTTAATCATATTTAGTATTAGATGCATCTCAAAATATAGCATCAATTTTTTTAGTGTTTCTATTTTTCTGAGGAATGGATCTTTGTATATATATATATATAAAAAAGGAATGGATCTTCGTCACTTCTGTGAGACCTTGCTTTGCAGTTTACTAATGTTGACAGATTCACCTGTATACAAAGATAAATTTTACATGTTTATTGCATTGTGGGATTTCTGTTTTCAAGCCAAAGTTGTTTTATATTTCTATTTTTGTGTGGGTAGCGTCATTGTCCATTCCCTTGTGTTTTCCATTCATGTTATAGCTCTTTTGTTCTTTTTAACATGAATATTGTTAAAATTTATTGTTAAATAAAAATCAATTTCATTGATTTCTGCTTTCTCATAGGGTGCTTCACGATTATCCTTCTGTATTGGTGGGCCCTATGGTCATGGAAGAAAAATGCGGCAACGAGCTAACTTATCAATCTAGTTATCTTCACTGCCCTTAAATCATCAAATAGCATTGCTTGTGCTCATGGAACAGCTTTACAGGTAGCAACAATTCAATCTCTTAATATTATGTTCTAAATTCTTTAATCTTTTAGTCTAAAAATGAAGCCTACTAGGAATCAGGATAATGTATTAATAGTAAATAGTAAGGACCTGTTTGGATAAGTTTCTTTATAAATATTTTTAAGAAAAGAAAATTAGAAGAAAGAAATGAAATGAACTTCTTCATAAGCTAAAATGAACTCTTCATTAGCTAACCATTGGTTAATCTGTAGAATCTCTCTCATATAACTTCTCTAATAGATGAGAGGATATCTACAAATTAGCTAATGATTAGTCAATAGAGAGCTCATTTTAGCTTATGAAGAAACTTATTTCATTTTTTTTTTATTTTTTTCTTCCTAAAAGTATTTCTAGAAAATGTTACCCAAACACACCCTAACACCTCTACTTGTGCCATACATTGGTTGCTTATTGGCTTGGTTGCCTTTTTGGGGAACAACAAAAAGGCACTTTTAGAGAAGCTAGCTTTCGGTTTATGAGGAAATCTTAGAACAACTATTTTATAGCTTTTCCTGAATGCTGAAGTTTTGACTTTTTTTTTTTTCCTGCCAATACCACCTTTGGGCTTTTGCATAAAAGAAACCAATTCAAAAGGGCCCTAACCCATTCACAATGTATAACTTTTCTCTTCACTTGTATGGGTAGTAAAATCCCAAATTAAATTGATTCCATATTATGACACTCCCTAAATAAGACATGGTCTTCATAATTATCTGATAGAATTGCCATTTGATCATGTTCATGAGACTACTATTTGTAAGTGGCTAACTGATTTCAATCTCTGATTTGTAGGTCGTGGACAAATTTAAAAGGACAAAAGTATCATCATTAGATATCCTTTCTTATTTTGTTTATCTACATGTCTTTTATGATCGGTTGAGCATTCCTCTGAACCTTTTACTCTTGTCTTCTATTCAACATTATTTTCTTCTTTTGAATTTTGGGGTGAACTGATGAGTAGTCTTGTGTATAGTTGAATTTGATTATTTGAGTGTATATATGAAGTGACGTGAAAAATCTTGAGGTGGTTGTTTTTCTTGTTTAATTTGTTCCATTATTAATTTGCTCCAAACACAAGTTTTCTTATGACATCAAACGCATCACATCACAGTGGAAGGAACTAATAAAAGTTTGTGAAGTCAATTATCAATTTTCTGGTTTTTTCACCACAAATTGTGTCTGGAGCTAGCACAGAATTTATTTTGAGCATTATTGCAAATTTGCTCTGAAGCCTTTTCTAAATAGAATATAACATTACTTTTGGCAGATGACCCTATCCTATTTGGAAAAACTTGAGCAAATTTAAACACTAGTGCAATGTTGAAATAAATTATGTGATAGCTATGATCAGAAAATAGTAGTGCAAATAATTGATTTCATCAGGTTTACAGAGTGTCCATTTAGCAAATTTTTAATGTTCTAATATAAAATCCGTGACAAATGAATTTGATGTATATATTTCAATAAATTAAAATTAATTTTTTTATCGATATTTATTCTTGTTTTTGTTATAACATCGATATTTATTCTACCAAATTCTAAAACAATTGAGTTTAACTTCCAACTTAGAGCCTGACAGATATCCATTAGAATTGAGGGCAACATAAACTTATTTGATTAATTTTTGTTTTGTCTTCTAAAATTAATTTTGTGGTGGGTAAAATTAATTTTCAGGGAAAGTAAATTTTTAACATCACTGTTGAAATGAATCAATCTATTTTAAGTGTAGACCAAAAAATATAAGATTAATTAAGTTTTTAGTCATTTAATTTTTTTCATATCCTAATTTTTAGTTTTTTAAAAGTTAATAAATTTTAGTCCTCCGTTAATTTTTTTATCGTATTTTTAAATTATTTTTAGTTCCTCATTTATCTTTATCATTCAAGATTAGTCCTTGTTTTATTATTTTTAGTCCCTCATTTTTTATATATTTTGAACTAATTTTGAGTAATAAAAATAATGAAAAACTAAAAATAGGCAAGAAAACTTTTAGGGACTCAAAATGCTGATAGAAAATTAATAAAAAACAAAAAGTTGTCAAATAAAATTTGGGAGACTTAAAAATTGGAATCTAAAAACTTTGAGAGATTAAAAACTTAATTAATCCAAAATTATATTTATGCTAAAGATGTGATTTTATTTTAATATTTTTAATTCATTTTTAAAATACCATTCTTATTCTTAGTAGATTTTTTCATCCGAATTCTCTCGAAGCTGATTCTTATAAAAATTAATTTTATCAAAATAATTTTAAAAAAAAACTGTATGCAACTATGATGATATTCTCTCGTGGAATGTGGTGTGTTTAGGGATTTTCTAGTAAGAAGAATTTGATTTCTATTTTTATTTTTTATTTTTACTTTTAATTAAAAAACTGTTACTTCTTATGATCAGTTTGACCCAAATTTATTACTTTGTTAATAATAAACAAAGTGATTAAATGAATAGGAGTGTGTTTTTCCATTTTTAGATACAAGGTTCTCATATTTTTTAAAATCAATAATTTTACTGTCTTTATTTT
>PYAF01001705.1:62466-79538 GCA_007407185.1 Glycine tomentella | reverse complement strand
ACAAATTGGGCTGCTTCTTTTTGAAATAATATTCACTCAGCAAGTAATGGTTTGGCACAAAAATAGCTTTGACTTCAATCATTCAATCTTGATATTGTTAGTATTCGTGTACCAACTAAATCTAATTCAGAGTAAGTCAGCTTTGACAACAACAACCAAATGGAAGTGAGTGGACCTTGCTTGTGTATATTAGTAACAGCTGGGAGGTTTTGGTTTAGGTATCATAATTTGACAGCTTAATTTTTGTATAGTGGAGTACATATTTTGTGTATATTAGTAAGTAAGATTTCCATGAATGTTATACTATTTGATAACACAACAACTAATCATATTCCGTCAATATTTATATTTTATAGAACAATACTGTACATTAGAAGACTGATAACATTCATGAAGGTGCAGTGTAAGTTGATACAACTTTTAATAATTATGTGCTTTGTTTAGAATATAGCTTTGTGTCCCTGTAGATTATTCCAGGCTTACACTTGTGCTTATGCTTTCTTTATTCCATCTCAAACAGGGGCTGGTGCTATACTGTGCATAGAAATTAAAAAATGTATCATAAAATTGGGTTTTTTAAGTATATAAATATAAATTTGTGCATTTTCTTGTGAGTATTTAATGAAATAATATATTAATATAGTTTAGTGTATCTAATAACTCAATGG
The DNA here is from genome assembly GCA_007407185.1 of Glycine tomentella. Taxonomy (NCBI): domain Eukaryota; kingdom Viridiplantae; phylum Streptophyta; class Magnoliopsida; order Fabales; family Fabaceae; genus Glycine; species Glycine tomentella. The sequence goes on along the minus strand of PYAF01001705.1, from coordinate 78,870 downwards.
ATTATGAAATGTTATTGATATGCCGAAAATAATTGGCTTCTACCTGAAATAATATATTAATATAGTTTAGTGTATTTAATAGAAAATACATGTCTCGGTTCTCTAGTAGCTAGCTTAAGAACAAGATAGTTATCATCATTTATTATCTCTATGCTTAAACATTATGAACTCCACATACTGGATTATATTTATTAATTAAAAGAAGCTAAAAGAAGAAAAAGAGAAAAACTTTTAATTAAAAATATATTTTATTTTTAACTGATATATAGCCTCATTCAGGTTGTCTCGATGAAACAAAAAATTATGATGTTAATTCCTATGAAAACTGTGTTATACTTGATCAGATATAAATGTACATTGTATTCAAGTTTTGCCTCTGATGTCTGAAACCCTGAATAAATTATTTTGAATTTGTCATTACAATTGCAAAATCTAGACCAGTGGTGAACATGGAGTTTGCTTATTTATTTATTATTATATTATCAATCACTAAAAAAGAAAACGTCCCATGGGTACTGTTGTTGCCAGATCCATTGATGGTGAAGGAGAGCAGAAAAAGGTTATACATCTAAGGCTAGCTAATGAGTCAGGTTTGCAGGGTTCTGATGCCCAAGGTTTAAGGTAATGAAAATTTATGAAATACTTTGGTTTTTGATTTCTGTTATTGTCAAGAAATGCCGATGATTACTGAGGTCTGGGAAATGATCTCACCAGCTGTTAAAAATGAATTATGGAACATGTTAATGCATATCAAGTCAATTTATTGTGTTGAAGTATCAATATTTTGTGTTTATGCATGCAAATCAACTAATCAAGTCAAATGATCATATTGAATTTTTAGGAATATTTTGTTTATGCAGTTATTACTTCCTTCATAAAAAATATATTCATTGGAGAAGAGTAAAAAGCTGCAAAGATTGCTAATATTTGGGATGGATTGACTTTTGCTCATGTTATTACTAAGGGGCATTTAATCATAATACATAACTGGTATTCAATAACATGTAGCATTTTTTTTTTATACATTTTACGGTTAACATATAGCCAACTGAAGGTAAATTATTTCGGTTTTATTTCTATTGGTTTAGAACATGAGCTTTCTAATGGGATTTCACTAACAACTATGTTGAGGGACTTGAAGCTTTGTTCCTTTGATTATCCTTTTTTTTTATTGTTTTGTTCTTTAGTTTAGAAGGATTACTTGTCCTCCTTCTCTTTGTGATTTTTTCACTTCAACTTATTATATTTCTTCATCATTACTATTATTATTATTATTTAAATTGACCTTGCCATAGTTTTTTTATTATTTTTCAGTTGACTTAATAGCAATGCATTGCCTGCTAAACTTTTGACAGCTTGATTTTTTGAGCGTAGTGCTGCCCCTGAGCCAATTGTTTTTACCTCATTGAAGGAAACTACTACTGGGAAGCGGGGTGCTAAGTCTGCCAAGGTAATTAAGATAATGGTTCCCAGAATTGTTAAACCCTTTAGTTTGGCTAAAATTAAGATAAGTTAGTTTTTCATAATGCTATCATTAATCATAGATAAAAGGTGTATTTCCCTTTCAGTAGGCTTGTCCTCAGTGTAAGGGGAAAAATGAGTATTTTAAGCATTCACAGGGAAGCAGTGTATTTTAGAGCAATTACAGCTTGTATGTAAGTGCATGCGGCTACTATTTGCCTGATCTAGCTGTTTTTAAAAGTGTATTAACACAATGATATTTCAATCATAGATGAGAAAGAGTCAGATTATGGCTTTGCTGTTATTTTCTGCCTATTCTCTTTGACCAACTGATTGATTTTTTAAATAACATTTTGTTGTCTCCTCAAGAATTGCTATGTTGTTTCAAATGAGATAAAAAGTGACTAAAAATTGATTGATATTGTTTGTTTGAAGTTTGAACAAGTATATAGTGCAAACCACTGATATAAATATAGGGTAAACCGATGTTGTTAAATGAACTATAATTTGGCATACATGTCGCAATTATGGCTATGTTGTTACCTCACTTGGAACATTCAATTTGACTTTTACTTTGCATGTAATATTGCAGAATATGTATGAGGATGAGGATGATGAGATGAAGAAAACCATTGCAAAAGGATGGACTGATGCTAGATCTAGGAAAACCAATAACCCTTTGACTAGGCTTAATTACTTTGGCTAAAATGAAGATAATTTGGTTTTTCATACTGCTATTATTAATCGTAGATAAAAAAACGTATTTCCATTTCAGTGGGGAAATAAAGATGTGTGCAATAAGAAAGATGAGAGTTTCTAAATTTTCTCTCTTTGTCCCTTATTTTCTCTTACTTTCTCTCAGTTTTGTTCATGGTTTCTCCAAGAAATTCAATCCAGGATTCATTTTAATCAGTTTTGTCCATGATTCTGCACCCGTTACATTTTCTCAGTCAATTTTAATCAAGCTTGAACAAGTATAGATTGGCAGATTGACTTGGCTTTACACCCAGTAGTTTTAAATATTTCTATATACCTCATTCTTGAAGTGGAGTAAATGTTGATTTTGATCGTGCAGGCTGTGTTTTTTTTCTATATTATTTGTTTGCCATTGCCTTTTGAAAGTTTTCTTATAGCGATATTTATTTTTCTTGCTACAAGGTAACTTTTTATTTCCTTATATTTACATTTATAGATGAAAGTTTAGTTTAAGACCACTTCCATTTGTTTTATGCAAGAACTTGCTCTGACTCTTGCTCTGTTTTCCAGATGAAGTTAATCAATCTATAATTATAAGGTCAGTAATTTTTTGTTGAATTTTTTTATTAGTAACTGGTAAGTCAATCAATCTATTTAGTTTAGGCAAACAATTAGTCAAAGAAAATATTACATGAATAATAAATTTGGGAGTTTGAGATGGAGATTGAGCATAATTTCAAGGAATTATTCTAGATCACATTTTTATATATTTTACTTTCTACAGCACTGGGGAATGTCATACTGTATTTCATTATTTTAAATCTTGGGTATGAAATTAGAAATTTCATTTTTTTTTCTTAATTTTGACAAATAATTCAATCAACCAATTCATGAGATTGAGTCTAATATGTCAGAACTCAGAAATGTTTGTGGATATATTGTTCACACTAATCAGTCATCTTTAGTCAACTAAGGAATATATGAGCTAAACTAATAAAGTCATTCCTTGCATTTAGTTCCAACCTAATCAGTGAATGTCTATGGTATTAGATGTGGGTTTGGTGCTTGTGCTTGGGTGTATCAGATGTGTGTTTGGTTGCTTGTGAGTTTAGCTTTAAAAACATTTCTAGGGTAGATGGAATTAAAAGAAATGATGTACTGGCAACATAGTTCATATTCTGCCCTTGATTCAAGGGGGTAGGCAAACTTGGGAAGCCTGTGAAGAAGTCACCCCAAAATTCTAAAAATTATATATTACTAAATGACTAGCAAAATATAAAAGAAATGTGAAGATTGTTCCCGTGCGCATATTGCTTAAATGCAGTAAAGGATTTTAAGTAGTAGTTGGTAGACGAATTATAATGATAGGGAACATAACATATGGATTCTATTTTGCTTGGTGCATTTTAAACTACCATGTAGTTAAAAAGCAGTACATGAACATAAAAAGTTGTGTATTTTTGTTTCATTAAAGAGTGTGGAACCACAAAGAATACATCATAACAAAATGAGTCCATTGTATTCTGTTTTGTGCACCGCACACACCAAATGCTGCCTGGTAGTCCCATTGTGTTTCAATACTGAATTGGGTTAAAATTAATATTGTTGAAAGGGTAATTGATTTTATTAGTTTGATAATTGATCTTTGTAGAATTAAGTGTGCATATATCAATTCTAAAATTTTGCTTTATGATTCCATGGATCAGGATCAGAGCTTATTGCTTGATTGGGTACCAATATTGGCAGTTGCCGGCGTGCTGGTGAGTCTTCTTCGGAAGATGTTGTTAGGGTCATTGAGTAGTTAATTGTGTAATTTTTAAATTCAAAGTCCAGTTTAAACTGAAAATTCATCACCATTTTAGTCATTTGGCAAAACACATTTGAATGGTTTTGAGCACTATTTTCGTATATCTTTATGAACATTTTTTCCTTCTTTTCCTGTTGATTGTGTTTGATAGGAAAATTCAAGCAATGGCAGTTCACAAATGCATGAAAGAAAAGTTTACAAAACTCATTATCTGATTTTATTGAACTCTATTCTTTGTACAGAAATTGTATAATTTATTGTTTCGCCATAAATATATAAAAGTTAAAAGTTATTAATCAAAGCTTCAACTTAACAAGGATTATCTCTATTACAAGCCACCCGAAGGTTCAGAATGACACTCTCAGCCCCGAGATCACAATTCAACTTTTGGTCCAGTTCGATAAGGTACGGTTTTCTTCAATTACGTTATGCTTCATATGTGCAATACATAGAACTATACAATAACTTCCTTCAAGTTGTCATGTAACTTATTTTTTTTATTATTAAAAATTGACTTACTGGACATTTAGTTTTGCTGATGTTGGTCTTGAGGTTTACTTTTGCCGCTATAACCCCCGTTACATTAAATTAAACTTATATGTTTTTAATTAGTAAACTAATCTACTTCTATTTCCTGTGTTCTTCATGACAATGTGTCTAAGTTCAACATATTAATTTTGGATTATGAAAAATGTTAAGTTAATGTCACGTGCAAAAATTATGTAGGCTCCAAAAGAGCAGGTTTGGGATAAGATTGATAAAGTAGCTGACAGCTACTTAGTTGTTGTAATAAAAATAACCAAGCCGTTTTAAAAAACTACAGTGACATTTCCTTCAATGCATAATTATGTCACGTGCAAAAACACCTCTAACATCTAACCATACTCACAACAAGTCCATTACAATTCCATTATGACAAGGATCATATATTCATAAGTATTATGAAAACCTGTTTTTAAAAAACTACAGTGATATTTCCTTCAATGCATAATGTTCTATATTTTTAGTGGAACTGCAGTGACACAACAAACAACATAAATTGTATTCAATTGCTTTATTATTATTTTATTCCATTTTTCTTTTTTGCATTCCTTGTCATAACGTTCATACTGAAGTTTTTTAACTACTCATACATTTTCTTTGTTATATGTCTTATGAGAATGTGTGTGACATTTTTCTTCATCTTAAAAATAGGTTGACCCTATTACTTGTGAATGCTTCTTTATGATTGCAAGAGTGCTCAACGTGGGCCTTTTAAAAGCATTTTTGAATGATTTATTCTAAAGTTATATGAAGTATAAATAGTGAAGTCATATTATATACAGGATATTTCTTGGTGTGAAGATGCTCTTGCCACAATTAAAGACATGCAGGAGCAGACACCCAGTTAACTTTATCAATAAAATTCACAGTTATTCGTCATCTCTGTAAGAATCCTCGCTGTTTATGAATATTTTTATTCTTGAAAAGTTCTCCTTGCGTTTCTCTTGGTTAAATGTTTCAATCATTTAAATGGGTCTGAGTGTAACTGATTATCAACTTGAAGTATTTTATTTTTTAAAAATGTTGAGAATTTAATTAGGATGTGTGTAGAGGTTTTTTTTATACTTTGATTCAATCACAAAGGAATTGTTACATTTTTTGTGTTTTGCAAAATTGATTTTAGTTCAAATTAATTTTTTTAAGTGAAGTGATGTATATTATTTACATGTTTTCAATATTTTTATTTTAAAAGCAAGTCAGTAGGAGAATATTGATCTAACACAATCTGCCTAAAGCTGGTTCAACTCAAAATACTATCATCATACGGTACCAATGCTATTTAATCTCATTCCTTTCCATCTTTCTACTTTTTAAAGATTTATTTTTGGACATTTTATTATGTATATTTGATGTGTGCAACAAATGTATTGACTAATGACAGAGTTGATGACCTTCGAAACTGCTCAGGTCTCACTACCCAGCAGAACATTCACTCCATCAGCCACAACTTTATCAATAACTAACATAAAAGGATAAGGTTAACAAAAGACGCGTCTATATCATGAGTAAAGGATTAAAAATTGAAATATTCATTTGAGTGAGTGTACATCTATATTAAGAGCTTTAAAATAGGATAAGGTTAATTTAAGGATTTATTTTCTAGATAGGTCAAATGTAATTGATTCAATAGTCAAATAGAAACTTAGAAAATAACCGAAAATTATGTAACATAATATATTACTCCTTTTCATTATACTATGATATAGTTATGTATGTCTCTTTCTCCTTTTCATTATTTTCTAGCTAGGCACAAGAAGCTAATTAGTCTTATGAAAGTAAACTCTAGGTACACAATAGAAAGTAGCTGAAGCCTATGAAGGGGTTGATGTCAGCAAGTATCATCCCAAAGAAGGGGTTGATGTTAAAGAGGAGGATTTCAAGGCTACAAGAGACGAAGGTTTGGCTCTCCTCAAGGTAGTGGATTCCTATCTTGTGGCAAACCCTGAGGCCTATGTTGAAGGAAATATAAATAGTGGTGAGTCGGTTATCATATATTCAAGTCATGTTGACAGAGAAAAATTAATTCTACTTTAGACTTCAAAGTTTTCAAAGTAGTTGAAAGAAACATATAAGACTATTTTATTCATTAGCCTACAATGTATATGATTTCATAATATCACTCCCTAGATTAGGATAAATAAACCCACCAGTTACAAGGTTTGATTATATGTTTATGTATGTAAAGGGAACAAATACTTCCATTGGAATTAATAGGGCATGCAAGGGGATGGTCCATTTTACAATAGTGGTAGTTTGTTGAAAATTTTTGTCAAATGTAACATTAATTGCTTATTTAACCTCTTCATTCTTAAATGCACACATCTCTAGTAATTAGTTTTTTTTTTCTTTTTCTTCTTTAACTATTTATTTTCTTTTTATTGTTTTACTCTTTAACTTTTTATGTTAAACTTTCCTTATTCATTAGTTAATCAATTTGGGTTGTGGTTATCAAGTTCTATTTTCAAAGCTTATATTCTAAACATTCATATGAACTTGAGGCTTAAATATCATAAATACAAATATTTTAGTTATGATAGATATAAAAATAAATAAATTTATAAAAATGTAGCGGAGCGGAGCAGAGCGACCCGTGCGTATGCGCACGGGTAAAAAAACTAGTATACTAATAAAAGAGAACATTTTCTGATGACGTGTCAATCTCTCCTTCACTCTTAGCTTCCTTGTTGAAAAATTCTTTCGGAAAGGTTCATTGTGCCTTTCTTCTGGTAACTTCCTCCAACTCTCTCTGCAAATAACAACTACTTTGTGTCTGTCATGCCCGTTGATTGCTCAATTCCTTACAATTACTCTATCTCTCTGTGATGCCAGCTGATTGCTCAATTCCTTACCAACTACTTTTCGAATAACACGTTTCTCATTGTCTTGTCTCTATCATCCTTCTCACGTTTGTGTTGTTTTGTCTTGGTCAATTGAAGAAACTCTCATTCATTCTCCTTACTCTCCTTCTTTAGCAACCCCAACTTTTAGAGCTGGAAACACTCATTTAACCTTATTCTGCTTCTTCATCGACGCCAACGTATAGAGCCGAAAACACTTATTTAATGGCGTGTGGTAAGTTGTTGCTTATGTCGTCACAAAATGTTGCTATTTTTCCATGCAACATGAAATGCTGTTTTTGTTTTGTCTACTAGCTTTGCGTAGAGTAAATCCCATAGTTGAGGTAAATGATGAAAAAGAAACATGGAAAATTGTTGTTCGAGCTTTAAGCATGCGGACTATACCAAAAGGAGCTTTGTGTAGCATTGAAGCAATATTGGTTGACAAGGAGGTTAGTTTGTTTAAGTGTTGTTTTTGGTTTTGTATATCAGTGACTTCTATGTACTATAACTTTAGATATGGATTAACCAGGGTGATAAAATACTCACCCAAATGAAGAATGTTGATTGTGAATGACATCTTTCGTGTTGGTCAATGCTATATTATTCAGAATTTTGAGGTGGAAAAAAATAATGGTAAGTATAAGGCTACCGGATATTCTTTTAAAATCAACTAGGTAAAGACAACCAAAATTACACCTCATGAAATGGTGAGTTACCCGAGACAATGTTCAATTTGATCAAGTTTGATGCCATTCTCAATGGATCTGTCTCGCCTGATTATTGATTGGTAACATTTAGTTTAAGTATTTCGTCCATAAATGAGTTATATAACATGTTATTGATGAAATGTGTTTGGTGATGGTGTGTTTTTGAAGATGTTATTGGTAAGGTTGTTGAAATTGTTCAATGGCATTTGGATGTGAAACCAAGAAAGTCTCTTTCACTTTGAAGGATGAATGGTATTGTTTGATTATTTGCAAATTACTTATTTTGTTGTTATATTTTTTTATACTTGACCTTCATTGATTATGTACACAGGTAAGTTGTTTTGTACTTAAATAGTGTTGTCCTTAACCTGATAATAGCATACGTTGATTGTTGATGCATAACATGACACAGTGATACTGTGTTAAGCCGTACTTTGTGGGACGCATTTGCTCTAGAGCTAAAGGAATGTTTGGATAAACATGTGACTGGTCTTGTGGTGTTGATGTTTACCATGGCTAAAATCAAAGAAGTTAGAGGTATTATTGAGAAGTTATGTTATGAATGTTATTTTTTTGTTGGTTATAAATGATTGTTATTGTAATTTAATCATTTAAATGTAGGCCGTTATCATCTGTCAATACATAATTCCATGTATGGTTCGTGCATCTTTGTGAACAACAACATTAAGGAAATAGTTGAATTCAAAGATAGATAGAGTTATTCGTAATTATTATATCTCTTTTATTGTGTAATAATAAGTGTTATATTTTGTAATGTCCTGTTGTGATTATATATTTTTAAATATTGCAGAATAGATCCATCTCAACAGAGTATTAAGACATTTAGCCAACTAGGAAGCCAAATTTCTGGTTCTTCTTCGTATTCTAATGTAGATCGGTTTTTGTATAATGCACATGTGAAGTATTTACATCAAATTAGCCAACTTAAAAAGGTATTATTCATAATAATGGATGGATTTTTGGTTTCTCAATTTTCCAGTCAACCCATAATGCTTTGTTATTTCTGTTGTAGGACTGTATGTGTGTCACCGTCGCTACTTAACAGAAGTTGTTGGTAGCCAATGGTTGGGTTTATGATGCTGTCCCAAATGTAACAAAAGGGTTGATGCCCAAGTTTTGTCAATTATTTGTGTTAGTTGTGGTCATGAAAGTGCAAGCTCTATACCAAGGTAATGCTGGCAAAATTCATACATTTTGGTGTTGCTGTTGATTATGTAAATATCTTAATTGTTGTTTTCCTATTGTGCCATAGATATTGTATTGATGTTAGGGTAACTCATAAATTCATAAATTTGGGTGTTGGTGCTCACTATGTAAATATCTAGATTGTTGTTTGACTATTGTACCATAGATATCGTATTGATGTTAGGGTAACTTAGCCACATGAATCAACCATTTTTACATCGTGGGATCGTGAGTGTGTTCCCCTCATAAATGAAAGTGTGGCTGAAATTAAACAGAAAATCATTGATGAGGTTGAATATTAAGTTGATGTAAGTTCGACACTATAACATTGTTCTGCCATTTTAAACTAGTGTAGTGTTTGTGATTACTTAGGAAGGCGATTTTGATCCTAGAGATATACCAAAGTCTCTGGATCGTGTTTCGAGGAAAATATTAGCTATCATATTCAAATTAGTGCCTGGTAATATACGATATTTTGTTTCTCACTTATCGGAAGATGATGCATTGATTAACACTGTTCTTGGACAGCTTTCAAAGTTTGACATGCAGGTTGTGTTTAGTGTTGCATCAACTCATTTTTTTTAAAAACAGATATTTGTGTATTTAATGTTCTGTTAGGAATTTGATAAATGGGTTTGTTGTTACATTTTAAAGGATGAGGCAGAGTCATCTATGTCCTATGTGCATCGGAATGATCATGTTGCTATAGTGTAAGTTGTTTAGTCTGAAGGTTTGTTTTCATTGTTATACTTCTTGAAGATCTAAAGGTTTATTTTCATTGTTCATAGCAATGTTTCTCCCAAACTGCCGAGTCTGATGCACATTTGGTGGATTCAATGACACCGGCTAAGCGGAATTTGGCCCAATCTAATATTGAATTGGATGCTGCAGCATTTGAGGATTTGTCACAAATACAACTATCCTCTACTAAGTTGACCAAGCATATTAAGACTGAGCGATGATTTCAAGGATGGTTAAATAGTTTTCTTGTGAAGTCATGTGGCAAACTTTTTTCTTATGCTTATTCTGGATTGTGTTGAGTAGTTATTCGAATGTTGTAGATTCTGAAATAGGCAAGATGTAATTTGCACTTATTAATTTTATGTGGTAATGACATTTTATGTCTTTGTTATGTATTGGTAATTATGGTGAACGATGTCCAACTTATTTGAAATGTCAAAGCAATCCAGGACCACCAAAGAAATCTGATATCCATAATTAAATTCATCAATTGAACATTATGTCTCACAAACATATTATAATATTTTTAAACCAGTGTTTCTGCTAACTTTTGGGTTAGGAACTTTGAGCACAACATATTATAATATATTTAAACATAAGCATCAATTGGACCACAAACGACTCCCTTTTCTTATTGTAATCCATCCTTATATTATAAATTTAAAGCGGAAGTCAAGTTATTAAATATCTTTTGATTTCCTAATTTAACCACTGCATGTGATTGTTGCTTTTTAATCATTTTTATACAAATATTATATATATATATATATATTCTTATTTTAATGTTCTTGAAGTGCTTTTGGTTATATTCTTAACCATTGATATGATAATTATAGCAGCAAGTAGTTTCACGTGGAACTCAGAGTATGGCCAAGAGCTACTTATATTTGCCTTAAATGTGTTATACCTTTCGATACTTATGAGTAATTAAGGTATCCAACTCTACAAATCATTATTCATATGCCAATTGTTTTTATAAAAATATCATAGTAGGTAAAACAAAACTACAAATAACTATTCATAAGACATGCCTAATTTTTAAAAGAACTTCAATTTTTCTAAAATGCAATCTATAATGTTCTAAAAATGATTGTGCATCTACCTTAAGTTTTCACCACATTTTCCATTTTCATATTTGTGACTTAACAACCTCAAAATTAGCTTAAATATACCATAATTGGCCACAGTGAAGGTATGGCCAAAATCTTTTATTCAGTTGACTAACCACAACAGCGGGTCATTTCAAATGTCAAAGTATGGCCAAAATCTTAAATTATGTTTTGGATTTAGTTGTGATGCTGGAACACGTCAATTTTTAGTCAAATGTTAAACTAAAATTTGCTTTCATGTTTTGACTTGCTACACAATTTCTTAATCATGCTGATAAGTATTACCCACAACTAAAATTTCGCTCAATAAGTTGCTGTCACTTTGATCCTTTACACAACTTCTTAATCTTGCTCACAAGCACTGCCTACTGAATGTCATTTGTCTACCTTAAATGGCAATGTGAAGTATTGGTGGTCATATTAAGCAAATGAAACAGTAATGTTGTCTTCCTTAGTTTCTTAGTCATATTGAGAACTCTGTGCGAAATATCTGGTGAATTCAAAGCTGATTTATTCCAAATTGGTTTCTGGTAGATCATTATACTATTCAACACACTTTTCATTTAAAATTTGTGTGAAATTAATTAATGTTTCAATCATTTTAAGTTATCAGGTTAGACAAACATGGAACAAGACATTTTTAAGAGAAAGCTTGATGGTAGAGCTATAAGGTTAAAACGAAAACTCATATTACAAGGAAATAGATTTAACAAATATGAATATAATGGTGCTAATAGGACACAACTAATCAATGAAAGTGAAGGTTGGAAATGTCTTAACTTTTATTCAGATTATGGTTGGTGTTTTTAAATCATGTGTAATGCTGATACAAATAATTTCAGTTTTTACAACTGACAGTGTGACCATTGCTTATTATGCAGAAACAAATCATATGTTAATGCAATCTGACAGTCAGGAGGAAGTCTCAAATGACATTGGTGATTATGTTGACCATATTGCTACAGGTTTGTCTCTATATCCACAAAGTTTTTTTGTTAAAGCATAATGTTAATTTTGTCGAAGTAATTTCATGATGCGCTATTGCGATGTTACAACTGCACATATGAGCCAACAAGATGAAGGTTTTGCATGTCTACATTGATACCAGGAGCTTGTATTATCGATTATGTTGTGTTAGTAATGTTTTATTTTGTAGGATATGTTGATTTAGGAGACGCTATTGAAATATGTCTATATTCCAAGCAACCATGTGGTATGAAGAAAGTTTGAAGATAAATAAAAAACATATTAATGGCAAATATAGTCTCTATCGTAGTGTTGGAAGAGTACAACTTCCTTTACTGGAAAAATCCACCAGAACTGCTGCAACGATTATTATGTGATCAACAATCGCGTGTAAGCAGAAATTACCAGGAAAATATCAGAGCTTATAATATGATGTTTGCTTTCAGCTCTCCCAGTGCCAAAATAGATAGCAGTTTGGCATGTGGGAAGGGTCCACCAATTTATAGAATTCATGCAATCTTGTCATTTGATTCGAAGCCTGTTACCAATGCTTGGGAAACCTCCAAAATTTGCTTAGCTGTATATCTATGATACAGAAAATGAGGTTCAAACAAACTTGGTGGAAGCAGGTTAAATTTGGTTATACAGTTTTAGTTATATTTAAGATCTTACAACTATTATTGTGTTGTGTTATTGGCTATATGTATCCTACAAAACTCATCAATATTGGTTAAACTTTCATTGTATTACACCACAAGTTTACCACATTTAGTTCATAAGACTTAATAAAAACAAGCACTACTAACTATTTCCTGTAATTCTCAGATGGGAAAAGCGCCTTGACTCATATCTTGTATCACAATTAAAAGAAATGCTTGATGGATACAATGTTTTTGCTAAGTCTTTTAGGATGGCCAAAGATAGATATGAGAACTGTCAGACACAAAATTTTAATTTACAATTAATTTTTTATAGGAAAAAGGATGGGAGGATCTACAATTTACCCACATTTTCTGAAGTTGTTGCGGTTATTGTTGAGGATGCAGCTCAACCTATCAATAGAGATATTATACTTGAAAAACAAAGTGGAAGATTGCAAAGAATTAATGAGCTTCATCCAAGTTATCTTGGATTGCAATATCCTCTTCTATTTCCTCATGATAAAGATGGATACCGGAATGATGTCAAGCATAGAAATATGGAAAATTCAGCTCAAAGAAAGAGGGACAAACTTATTATTAGATAATTTTTGTGTTTTAGGCTATAATTCAGGAAAGGAGAAGGTCAAACTTTATTGCGATCTAGAAGACTCTTTCAGCAATTTATTGTTGATGGTTACACAATGATGGAAGCTAAACGATTGATGTTTATAAGAACACATCAAAAGCAACTACGTTGTGATAAATACAACACTTTGACTGTCTCACATGAAAGAGTTTATAATCAGCACGGTTATTGTGGAAAGCGTATTGTCCTTCCTTCGTCGTTTGTTGGTGGCTGCAGGTATATGGATCAATTGTACTTTGATGGAATGGCTATATGCAGCGCTGTTGGATTTCCAGATTTATTTTTGACATTCACTTGTAATCCTTATTGGCCTAAAATTCAAAGGTATGTCACAATGCTTAATTTAACTGCACAGGATCGACCAGATGTTGTGACAAGAATTTTTAAGCTAAAGCTAGAACAACTCATCTCTGACTTGAAAGATAATCAAATTTTAGGCAATGTGGTTGCATGTAAGACCTGCAGTACAAGTAACTTATTATGATCAATTTCATTTTTTTTGCTGGTGTTTTGTCTAATTGTATAATGGTTGCAAATATATACACAATTGAATTCCAAAAGCGGGGCTTGCCACATGCTCATATCTTGCGTTTTTTGCATCCTTCCAGCAAGTATCCATCTCCTAGAGATATTGATAGTATTATATCAACTGAGATACCAGATTCAATTGAGCAACCACAATTCTATGAGTATGTCAAAAATCATATGATGCATGGTTTGTGTGGGTTTGCTGACAGAAGGTTCCCATGCATGAAAGATGGGAAATGTTCTAGATTCTTCCCAAAAAAATGACAAGTTGAAACTGTTGTTGACCAAGATGGCTATCCTGTTTACAAAAAATGTGATGATCGGAAATGCATTGAAAAAAATGGAATAATGTTGGACAATAGATATGTGGTGCCATATAACGCAAAGTTGTTGTTGAAATATCAAGCTCATCTCAATCTAGAATGGTGCAACCAGTCAACATCTATCAAATATTTATTCAAGTACATTCATAAAGGATATGGTCGCATAACAGTTGTTATAGTGCCTGTGCAAGACCATCCTGGAACAATAGAACAGTGTGTTGATAAGCTAAAACACTATGTAGATGGTAGGTATATTTCTCCATGTGAAGCTTCCTGAAGAATTTTCTCATCCCATATGCACAATAGATCACCTGCTGTTGAACGATTGTACTTTCATCTACCTGACGAAAATTCGGTCATATTTGAAGATGATGATGATATTAATGCTTTTTTGTCCAAGCCAACTATTAAAGAGTCCATGTTTACATCCTGACTTCAAGCTAATACCATTTTTCCTTAAGCTAAAGATCTAACTTATTTACTGTTCATTAAAAATTTACATATGTGGCTAAGGACAGACACTGGAAGCCAAGAAAATGGGGTAATACCATTGGAAGACTCAACTGGGTTCCTCCAAGTACTAAAGAATTATATTATCTTAGGATGATGTTGGTTAAAGGCCCAACCAGTTATGAAGAAATTCGCATAGTGCAAGGTCAACTATATCCTTCATTTAGAGATGCTTGTTTTACAATGGGATTTTTGCATGATGATAAGGAATACATTGAAGTTTTGGCAGAAACATTCCAGTGGGATTCTGGTATATTTCTAAGGAAATTGTTTGTTACAATGCTTATATCCAACACCATGGACAGACCAGAGCATGTCTCACTACTAGAAAAATAGGTTTTAACATCACTAGTTTAACATCGGTTATTGGGAAAACCGAGGTTAACGAAAACGCGGTAGCAATTTTGTAAATAAATGGACTTTTTAAACATCGGTTTTGAAGATTTTTCACAAAACCGATGTTAACTATGAACCTTTCCAGATTTTTAAGTAAAACCGATGTTAACCATGAACTGTTAACATCGGTTTTCAAGATTTTAAGTAAAACCGATGTTAACCATGAACTGTTAACATCGGTTTTCAAGATTTTTAAGTAAAACCGATGTTAAAATAAGATATTAACATCGGTTTTTTTATGGGAACCGATGTTGTGGTTATCATATACCACCCGTCACGACGATTAAACTTCAGTATCGCGCCTTTATCTCTTCTGAAACGCTACGACCCTTCACTCTCGCGCCTCTCTCTACTAAAAAGCTCTGACCCTTCGTTCTCGTCACCAGCTCTGACCCTCCTACTATGTACCTTCGCGTCTTCTTGCTTCAAGGTTCCGACCGCTGTCACCATTGTCGCGCTTCCAGTCACCAGTTTCGTTGGCATTGTTCGTGTCTTGCTAAGGTCGGGCTCCCACAAGGTTAGTATTCCTCTGCTTCTTCCATCAATAGTTGGTTTGGAATGGAATTGAACGATATAGTCCGTGGGTCATTGGCACCAGGTGAACACCGATTTCATGATTTTGATATGTTTCGATAAAAGAATATATTAATGTAGCTTATTTTATATGTTTAGGTCTCTGTTTAACAGTATGTTATGTGGGTTTTTTGTGGATTTGAGTTTTCTGTTGTTGGTTGTGGTGAAGGGATCGTTGATGGGTTGTAATAATGAAATTTTGTTGTTAGCAGTGTCTGCTGTAAAGCTGATTTGTTAATTCCTTTTTCCCACTTATAAATTTGTTATTTATAAGTAGATATCATATATAGAAGCATTTGATCCTTGTATAAAAGTTTTCCTTTTATTATAAGTTTGTTATACATAGTTTGATAGAATAATTTGATCCTTCTATGATAAAAGCTGTGGGATTTGAGGTACACAGCTTCTGCATGGACCTGCAATATATAATTTTAGCTAGATACAAGCTTGATTTTTTTTTTCAAATAAGTTCTACCCCAAGACTATTTTTGCCTATACATGGAATGTGTGTGTGTGTGTGTGTGTGCGTGTGTCTGTGCACTATGTGGCTGCCTATATATCAAACAGGCCCTAAAATTGTAGCTGATGAGGAAATTTGAGAGTGAGCTTTGCATGATACCGAAGTTAGTAGTTGTTTTGTGTCTTAAAGGAAATGAGGATTCGATAATCTTTGTTCCATTGGTTGCGATTAGTGGTCGATTGGATGAGGGA
>PYAF01001705.1:38884-62366 GCA_007407185.1 Glycine tomentella | reverse complement strand
TAAAACAATGGTAATATTTTTGGTTTTCTGTGAATGCCTTGTAATAGTTCTTTTTGTTGTGGTTTTGGGTTGAGTGTCATTTGAATGATGGAGACTTTGTTCGCTTCAATCGTCAGCCTTGTCTTCGTAAAATGTCTATCATGTGGCATAGAATGAAAATGACGCCTTATTCTACTTTTTGGCCTAACTTGTCTGTAACTTCACCATGATAAGGCATATCGTCCCTATCAAAATCAGCAAGGTACTGATTTCTTCCTTATCATGGTGAAGTTACAGACAAGCGAAGTGGAAGCTGGGACATCATTCATCCCTTGTCCCTTGTGCGGCGACACGTGAAGTGAAAGCTAGCTCGCACAAAGAAAAGCGGCAACATGACTTCAGAGGCGACACGCTAGATTGCTGATAGTATTGTAAGCAAAACAACAATCTCATACACATTTAATTAATTTTCGTATCACAAGTAACAAAACAAATGGTCTTATTTTGATTGCAGGATTCCCTGGAAGAGCAATCCACCCAGGGTTCTTTTGTCGCCAGTGGTCGTTAGGATGTCCTGACTGCTGCCATTGGACGACAGGAGCATCCTGGCCGTGTCCATGGTGCTGGAGCTGGTGTGACCATCACCTAGTACTTCGGACCGGCTCCATTATCCTCTTGCAAGTCGAAGTCTTCATCCATGGAGCTTGAAGACTTGGATCGCCTGAAAGACAACATCAAGGTCGAGCTGGAGCCATCTATCACTGATTGACTTACACAGTCGGTCACTGAAAGAGTTACCCAACAGGTGATGATGAGCTTCAGCCAGCTGCAGTCCCACATCCAGTCTCAGGCTGCCATTCAGCCTCCGGAGGTTCAGTCATGTCCTCTTAGTGCCCGTGTCAGCACCAAGGGAAGCTGTGTCGATCCCTCGGGCAATGAGCCAGACACAGGTGCATCTGACAGGCGTGGGTTGTATGTGGATGGCAATCCTCCCCGCCTTGTTGCCCTTGGCAGAGTTCATGAGGGATCGACAACTGTGCACAACGTCCCTCTTGAAGCTGATCAGGTAAAGGTGAGTGTTGACGCTATACAGAGGCTCCCGTCCCTGTTCCCACTGACGAGGTTCAAAGAGTGGGGCAGGCACTTAACACTTTCCTTGCTTGGCCGACACATCTTGTACACACAATTTTGACTCAGGTTTTTGATTTTTCCCTTATGTCTTCTAATTTACGAATGATTTGTCACATATCAAGTTAACCTTATCGCTCACCCTTGGTTGTTAACTGTGTAGGATAAAGAAGAACCCAAGGGACCGACGAAACCTATACATAAGCCGGAACATGTTTCTGATCCCTTGTACAATTTAGCATTGACCATCCCCGATCTTTTCCTCAGACCCTTCCAGGTGCCATGGGACCCACAGATGTTCAGGGTGCATAATGACAACTTCCCGTTGTACATCAAGCATGAGGATATTTCGGAGATCATCCATGGTGGTCAATGTCTCAACATCTCCGTTATACAATTGTGGATGCTGTAAGTCTCTTGCAATTGACTAGCATTACTTGGTGAGTAGTTTTATATTCTACCATAACTTGCTTTATTTTCATTGCACAATAGGCATATGAATCATTTGAGTCTGCAATCGGATCATCCCGATGTGTATGGATTTCTCGAGCCACAGTCCATACAGAGATCTGGCCAATCTCAATTTCAGATCGAGAACTATATGAAGAAATGGATGCACACTTCACAGAAAAAAGTCTACCTTGCACCGTATTTGAATAGGTAAGTATAAATGAGAATCACAATTTAATTAATGTATGCAGTATAAAAACCTTGTTTTTGACAATGCAGTTCACATTGGCAACTGGTAGTTATATGTCCGAAGGCCAATGTAGTTGTTTGGTTCTATTCGTTGCATAACAGGCCTGATAACTACCTTAAAGGAATTATTAACAGGTAGGTTCTAATTTCTAACACATTTACGTTATTTCTATAGTTGAAAGGTAACTTGTAGACTATGCATACTTGTTTGTCTTAAACAGTGCTATGAAAGGATTGGATGACTCTCCAGCAAATAAATCAAAGGCTACAACTAAATGGATTGCGCTTAAAGTAAGTCTTTTCATAAATCATGGTTTAAATATTGAATTATTTTTTTAATATTTACGGTAATTGCCATTTAACTTTGGCCGTGTTTTTCAATTTAGTATAATAAGCAAACAGGAAGCACTGAGTGTGGCTATTATGTCATGCATTGGATGCAGACAATAGTCCAAGGAGGCTTCACAGATAACTGGGACATGGTAATTAGTTGTCTAATTCAAAACAAATTATTTTTGTTTACTTGTTTTTGTTTTGTACTTATTACATGTTTTCTTATGTCATGTAGTTTTTCACTGATGAAAGACCATTGGAAGCCAACACGTTGAAGGCGATAAGAATCCAATGGGGGAAATTTTTTCTTCAAATTAGAGAAGATGTATTAGTAGATTAGGTGGTTTATTGGATTTTCAAAACAATTGTATATATTAATGCTTAGCATATTCTTTTATGTACATTGACAATATTTACATTGGATTTGTTATTGGGATATTATTAAATTGTGAATTGGCTGGATCTGGATTTTTAAATTTTCAGGTTGAAGAACTGCTAAAATTAAAAAAACAGATAAAATATTTTAAAAAAAACATAAAAAAACAACATCGACTTTTGTTAACATATAAATCAACATCGGTTTTTCAATGTTCTTATCCATAGTCAACATCGGTTTTGGAAAGAAAACGGATGTTGTTGTCCTTTTTAACATCGGTTCTGCATGGAACCCGATGTTGTCGCAACATCTTTTACGCTTTTCAACGTTTTCATTTATCACATGTCCACATCGGTCATTCATGGCAAACCGATGTTCTTTACTTTTGTTAACATCGGTTTTGAGAACCGATGTTAACTTCAACACTTTCAACGTCGCCTGATTCAACATCGGGTCAGAACCGATGTTAAATGTCTCAAATAACCGATGTAGAAAGTTCTTTTTCTAGTAGTGTCTGGTGTCAAACATGTGACTATCTAATTGATGAGATTCTACATGAGCAAAGGAAGCTAAGAAACATACCAGGTAAAGAACAACAAATATATACTTTTTATATTAAGATTTGTATCTTGTGTTAAGAAATAAAAAATTACATGATCGTTCTTTTTGTTCATAAAATTGCAGCTCTCAATTGAAGAGTTACAAAATATGGCACTGGTACACATTGAACAGCTATTGCAATCTAACAGAAAATCCTTAAAGGATTATCCAGGCATGCCTTTTCCAATTGATGCAGTGCAAACCCAGTTTGGAAATAGATATGTTTATGCTGAGCAAAGTTATGACACAATTCAATTGCAATATGGATTCCAGTCATGCTTTGCCACTTTGACAGGTTAGATGATGAAATGAATTACAAATACAATGCAAAAAATTAAATTGTATGTTCTATGTAACAAGATTTTTTCTTTATTTCATATCCAAATGAGCTAAAAAATGTATTTAATTCCATCATCAATGCTGTCCATAGACAGGCTGGTGAAATTTTCTTTTTATATGGCTGTGGAGGTACTGAGAAGACTTTTATGTGGAAGACATTGGCCTCTGCATTACGTTCCAAAGGTCAAATTGCTTTAACAATGGCTTCAAGCGGTATTGCATCATTGTTATTACCAAATGGTCGGACTACACTTTCAAAGTTTGCGATCCCTATACCTACTTTAGAAAATTCAACGTGTAATAAGTGAGCTAACTAGTCTGTTACAGTTAACAAGGTTAATCATATGGGATGAGGCTCCTATGGCACACAGGTTCTGTTTTGAAACATTAGACAAGATTTTAAAGGACATTATGTATATGTCTTAAGAAAATAGATTGCCTTTTGGTGGAAAAGTTGTTGTTTTTGGAGGTGATTTTCGCCAAATTTTACCTGTCATACCTAAAGGTAACAGATAAGACATTGTTAATGCCACTTTAAATGCTTCATATCTATGAGATTATTGCAGCATTTTAAAATTGACAAGGAATATGCGCTTGCATCATAACTCAGAAATGTCAAATGCACAAGAAATTAAGAAGTTTTCTGAGTGGCTTATACAAATTGGTGATGGGAAACTAAGCCAACGTGATGATGGGTTTTCTGAAATAGAAATCCCATCTGAATTTCTAATTACAAATTTCAATGATCCTATTGAATCCATTGTTACCAATACATATCCAGATTTGAACCAAAATTATAACAATGAAGCTATTCTTAGTAGTAGGGCTATATTGGCTTCTACCATTGAGGTTGTTGACAAAGTAAATGATCATGAATTAAACATGATTCCAGGTGAGGAAAAAGAGTATTTAAGCACTGATTCGATTGACATGACAGATGTGGAACAAAGACAAGCTTACCAATCTATAACACCAGAGTTTCTACATTCTTTAAAAACATATGGACTACCAAATCATCAGATTAGGTTGAAAATAGCCACACCTGTTATGTTGATTCATAATTTGGATCAGGCAGAAGGGCTATGCAATGGCACAAGATTAATTATGACCAGAATGACTAATCATGTTATTAAGGCACGAATTATTTCTGGTAAAAATATTGGATCATTGGTTTACATTCCACAGATGTCATTATCACCGTCACAATCTCCTTGGCCTTTCAAGATGGTGAGAAGACAATTTCCAATTATAGTCTTATATGTTATGACCATCAACAAATCTCAAGGTCAATCTCTTGAATGGTTGGAGTATATCTTCCTAATCCAGTTTTCAGCCATGACCAGCTTTATGTAGCATTCTTCAGAGTCAAGAGTAAAAATGGATTGAAAGTTCTCATTCATGATAGAGACGGAAAACCACAAAAAACGACAACCAATGTGGTTTTCAAAGAAGTTTTCCAAAATCTATAGTATGTGTTAATCTTTATAAATTATTATAGGATTGCTATTTTCAACTTTATCTATTGACAATGATAATTAGTCTTTGGTATTCAGAATTTAGTTTGCGCTGAATTTTGGTTGAATTACTTATCAAACATGTATAATCCAAAGCTATTTTCATATCATGCTTTCAACTAAACTATAATGTTCTTGCAGGATTAACCTTCAACTGCCATATCCAACACATTCTTCACAGCAATTGTCATTGTCAGCTTCTATTAAACAAATCTGCAGTTTTTTTGTTCTTAGTTATATTAATTGTTTCATTATTAATAATATTTTACCAACACTTTATCACATTACTATAGTTTGTGATACAGCTGTTATTCTATATTTTGAGTAACTACAAAATGTAATTACCAATGTAGTTTTCAAAGAAGTTTTTCAACATGTTTGGTATGTCCCAACTTTGTATTAATGTGTAGAAATACATTATGATAGATATCTGTCATATAAGAATGAAATGTATGTCAAAATTTACCAACTCATTTTAATAGTAATGCTAGCACATCATCCTTACACCACTAATCAGTTTTTTACACTATAAATTTATGGAATTAGTCCACAATGTCATACTGCTTTTTTTAACCACCTTTTATACATCATGTCTTGCTTACACACTGCATTCATTAAGTGCGGTTTCTTTGCAGATAGATACCTGAACACTAGATTTCTTAAATTTACATCTGATTTGTATATACCTTAAATTTTTGGTGCACTGCAAACCAATAAATCAACATGTGATTACATTAATAAGCTATTGCATTCATAAAAAATTGTAGTGATTTTCAACAACCCAAAGATTTAATATGAATTCCAAGGTATAACAAAAAAAACTCACCACACTTATTTTAAATTCATTGAGCTTACACAATAAGAAGCATTTGAAGCCTATGACAATACTTTCTATACAATTGATTCAATTTGAAGGCTATATCTGATTTGCTATTTGAGGCACCCAGGTGTGACTTTCTGTCCAAGAAATCTAATGCCTTAGGCATTTTATGACCAACTATCTTATGCTTTATAACATGATTTGAGATTTTTTTTTTGTAATCTTTACTTAATTGATTATGGTTTTCTCATATAATTTTTTCCTGGAACATACTTAATATCAAAATGTTTACAAATTTATAGAGGCTATTAACTTTTGGGAACTCAAATTATAAGTAAACTGAAATAATATTATTTGGCAAGTTAGGTTGGTTCTTTATTTCTTCTTCTTCTTTTTGTAATTAATGCTTAACCTATGTGACAATGTGTAATCACAAAAGAATGAAGCGAGTGAAATGGATAATCACAGTGGAGGTATGTCCAAGTATTGTTGTTGCTCATTACTGTGGGACAGAGATAGTAATTCAAGTTTAGACTAAATAAACATTCTTACAATAGAGCTTTAACATCAATCCCAGGCTATAACAAAAAATATTCAACACACTTATTTAACCATATAAGATCTTATACAATAGTAAGCAGCTGAAGCCTATGACAGTAGTTCCTATATGACTCATTCAATTTGAAGTCTATATATGATTTGCTACTTGAGGCATCCAGCTGTCATATTCTTTCCAATAAATAACTAATTTATTATGGGATTTTTTTTTTATAAATCTTTCCTAGAACATTATTAATATTTGCTGACAATATGTTTCCTATAATCTTTTGTGGAACCAAAATTGGATTTATTACAAATTTTAGTCACATTGCAATATTACTTGACTTTAATTTTAGATTGGCTATTTCTTTTTGCTTTTTCTTCTTCCAATTAATGCTTTAATTTAAATTGCAATGTCTAATCAAATAAGAATGAAATGATTGAAGTCCATAATGACAATGGAGGTATGTGCAGCCATATGTGCTGCCCATGACTATGGCATAGAGACACTAATTAAAATTCAGATATTTATGTACTTTGGAACAGTTGTAGTGGGTAATCCAGGTTCAGATATTTATATATTTATCTACTTTGGTTCAATTGGAATTGCACGTGCAAAGAATAATACATTCAGATACATAAATATATCTGAAAAGGCACAATTTGGATTTTCTTTTATTAGTTGTTGGGCTCTTATTGACAAGGAACTTAAAAGTCATATTTTTTATCACGTGGCTCACCTGTGTGCTATTCATTCACCACTTAAGCTTACCACCTTCCACTGCAATAAATACTTCTTCCTAAACTAGTGAGCTACAGTCAGATAACACACAAAAATGCGTCTACAGAAACAGAAGAGACAAACCTCTACAACACAGCTCTGGAACTCATCTGCCAAAAATCACGGTGACTCTTTGCTGTAAACTTTCATGCGACATTTAGCCACAGTCAACAACACCACATAAAAGCAACCTCGACTGTTCCTAGTGAGTATTTTTAAAGCAATGCACTGTTACTCACATTAAACGGAATGATCAAATGTTTGTCATTTTTCACTGAGTTAGAATGCTAAAACCATACAAGTTTAACTATTTTGTGTTGTTCGTCACCACTCTGTAAATTTTAGCTTTTTTTATTGGTAATCTCATTTCAAACGATTAAATTACAACTGAATCTTTAACTGCTTTTTTATTCATTGTGAATGTCTTTAGTGATGTTGCTTACACATTCAATGTGAGCCTGTTCAATCATATGTATTATCACCATCATCAGTGCAGTAGTTTGAAAAAAATAACCTTACTCTGTTTCAATGCTCTATATTAGCCTAGCCGTTCAAATTTACTTTATTGTATTTATTGTATCATTTTCATAACTGTCATCTCGAAATCATTACTTTTGTTGTTGTATCTGAATAATATTAGCACCAATGGATGATAATCAACTAAACTTCAAGGATATGGCTCTTACAATGATGAATATTAACAACAAATACATTGACATCATGATCACAGTTCATGTGAAGAATGAGGTTAGAAATTTTCAATGTTGATTATTTCACCATTTATTATGTCATTTGAAGTTTTGATATCTATTTTTTTATGTTTTATAGCCTTATGCAGAGATAAGCAAAAGTTTTGCTATCAGATGCAACGATAAGTTGGAACACACCTAACATCTTATATATGCTAATGGTCAACATCATATGGTAAACTATAATAAAAACCTTAAATATCCTGCAATTTCTAATGGTTGGCCAGCCATAAGAGACCACTATGGACTCCAAGGTAACCATCAAATTACCTTGAGCCATTACAGTCAATCTGTTTTTTTATGACTGTGTATAACAACATATCTGAACCGCATGCACTTCCTAAATGGCATTCATTATATAAACAAAACCCGAATTTTGTTGTTTTCCGCATTCTGCTCACTGAATACAAGGTCAAATGCAGTTGCCTTGTAAGTTATAACAGTGTACACTTAGCACTTTCTTTTGTTTATTGCAATATTTAAGTGGCTGCCATAAAATTCTAACAATCAAAATGGTTATTTCAGGATCTCCCAACTACAATGTACCATTTCCTAAAAGAGGTTGAGTTCACCCACATTGACTTTGAGGGAATCACACAATGCAAATTAGTGTTCAATCATTACCGGAAAAGCACCAAAATTGGAAGTGGGTGGAAAACTTTTGCCACCTAGAATCAATTGAAAGCCAACTTTGAGTTTATTATGGAGTTTCCAGATCCTACCCACAACATAGTGCTTTGGTACACATGTTGATTTTGTATGTATTTACTGAAGGCAAACAAATAAAAATCAATGTTTTTGCTTTTTGTGTTACTGAACTACATCTATCTGGGCAATGTTCATATGTTTTGTAATTAACATTATCAACTTATGTTACAATGTTTATCTTTTATATTAGCCAATCTTATAATATTGTGTTTTTTCAACTCCAATTTTACATAATATGATAATGTACATGAACTCTATTGCTGAATATTTATTTTTTTATGTAATTATTTAATTATTTGTAATACATACTTTCTTTTGAATAATTTGTAGTTAAAATTGGTTTTTTCGCAAGGGACTTCAAAAGTTCCTGTTTAAATTTTTTAGGCTTGACACTAATAAAGATGTTACAAGGCTTTTCAACTAGGGACTTCAAAGGTTCCTTCAGCAATGACATGTTTTATTCACTTTCAGCAACACTCTAATCTTGAGTTTGGATTTTAGTTTCACCTTTTCTTTTAATTAACCAAAACTCAATCCAGCTACCTAACCTGTTATTATACCTGTGTGGGCTTTAGCATTCCAAAGTGTTGTTAGTTAGTGAGGTCAATGCTTATATAAACAAAATTCAATATAATTGGTTATCCAGAGATGTGTACTGCTGTTGTGTACTGACATTTTGTACTTTTGATGTCCTGGATCCATTAGGCTTTTCATTGTTTGCAATATGTCAAATTATCATTGTCAATTTTGGGAACATATAGTTAGACTTGAAAATTCAAATATCAAAGCAAAATCAAATATGTAAGAAGAAAACAACCTATTCATTGGAGCACAGATTTTAATTGCAGAGCTTGCATAACAAAGTTTTTTATTGTTACCTAGATCCTTGAACACTCAATTTACCTCTACATGCTAATTAACAATTAACTTATCAACCTTATGATGATACAAGATTCAGTTTAACCTAAAAATTAAGACCCGCTATCTAACATCATAAAGCAGCCAATCACCAAGCTTAAAAGGGGGATTTGGCACTTAAAACAGCTAACATAGATGTGTCTGATGAACCCAGATACACAATATGTAACTTGCCTAATAAATATTCAACTAAAGGTAATTGGATATAGCATAATCATACAATGTATTGAAAGGTCGTGGCAATTGCAACGTTGTCTAGGCAGTTTTTTAAGTCTCCAAATTATCAAAGGCCTAAAAAATGTTTACTTTTAGAAATGAGGATATTATGAGAAGTTTAGACTTCAAGAAATTTATATTTTACTCAAAAAAATAATTTATCTTTAAAAAATTCAAATGTTTATATTTTATTTTAAAATAATACTAGAGACACTTGTAATTATTGTTATTGGTTCAACTGATTTTGTAAAATTAAAACTGCTCCATTTTGCTTCAATATTAAGATAAATCACCAATATTTTCCTGTGTTGAACCATTCATAAAAAAAAACGTTTCTTATTGGGCCTTCTTATGCAACTAAATTACTTTTAGGCTTACCCATGTGTCACTCATGCAGTCCACAAATTAACACTAGTCTTTTGACATTTTTCCATTGAATTAAAAACCAGAAAGCGCACTCATAACCAAAACGCCATTGTTTCACATGCATCACAATACAAGGAGAAAAGGGAAAGTACAAGGTTAACATCATCACAGAAATGGAAGGTTAACATAGGCCGGGTGAACATCAAGAAACAAACACGATCCTGTTCTCAACTCGGTAAGCAAATGCGATCCTGCACTGCTCAGTAGGTTCCTTCTTTTCAATGATTTGTTTCGTGTTTGTGCACAAAATTGCATTTTTCCCAACAGACTCAAAAAGTTCTTCTGTTCATTTTTAAGCTTTCACACTAATTGATATGTTGAAGGGCTTTGCTAATCCTCTCAAATTTTTTATCTTTCCTGTGCATGGTTAGGAAAAAAACAAAATCTTTGCTATTCCTCTATATTTGTGGTTTTCAATATACATGGTTAGAAAAAAAGACTTTGTATTCAAGCACAAAAATAAGAATTCTAAATCGTTAATAAAATAGAGTACTATTTTTTAACCATTTTTGTCCATTTTCCTTTGCCTAGGTATTAATTTATTTACTTTGTTAGTGTAGTGTGGTTTAATACAATCTCTGAGCAGTGGTTTAGAAAGCACTTTTGCCTATTTTTAATTGGCTACAAACCATTTTTCATTGCCTGATTTCTTGGATCTTAATTTATCTGCTAATTTTGTTTATATCATGAAATTTACTATTGGCATTCCAATTTAATGGTTGTGTAATTGGCAATTAAATCTTCGTAATTCATTACCTGTAAAAGATTAGTAAATGTGGACTTAAATTAAAAGTTTGGACAAATTGTTGCTCTCAATTTGTGATTGTTTGGTGTACCTGATTAGAAGAAAAAAAATATGTGCAAGCACAGAATTTACAATTTGATATGGTTAACAAAACAAACATTGTTTTTAAACCATTTACTGTTTATTTCAGTTTGTTAGTATATTGTGATTTCATACATAGTCAGAGTAGTATTTTTAGAAGCATTGTTATCCATTTTAAAGCTTTTTTTACCTATTTTCCATTGCTTGGAAATCATTTCTGACTGCCTCACTTCTTTGATCTTAATTTATTTGCTAATATTGTTCATATCATGAACTACTGTTTGTTTCAGTTTGTTAGTGTATTGTGATTTCATACATTGTCAGAGCAGTATTTTCAGAAGCATTCTAATCTATTTTAAAGCTTTTTTTTTACCTATTTTCCATTGCTTGGAAATCATTTCTGACCACCTCACTTCTTTGATCTTAATTTATCTGCTAATATTGTTCATATCATGAACTTTATTATTTACACTTTTTAAAACAGTTAATTTTCATAGCCATGTCTAGAAATAGCTTTAATACTAAGGAGATGGCTATACAAATGATGCAACTTGATAGAAAACCATATCACTGTCTTCGTATCATGCATATCAAGGACATGGTTAGCTTTTTTCAGTTTTCTACATTTTATGTTATATTTACTGACTGTACCAGCTACATTATTACTAATCTTTTCCAGTTTTCAATGTAGGCTTATGCTGAACTACGAAAAAAGCTTTGCCTTAGCCTATAAAAAAAAAACTTAGGTGAAATATGGAATCTGATAGATTCTCAGGGTCAATATCATACTGTGAAATACAACCAGTCATTAGAAAACTCACTAATTATAGATGGATGGACTACAATCAGATAACACTATGGTCTTCTAAGTGACCATCAAATCTTATTAACCATCTATGGCCCATCTATGTTTTTCTTGACTGTTTTTAAAAGCCCTTCTTTGCCACAAGCATTTCCATTTTGGCATCCTCTCTACAAGTCAAAGCCTAACTCTGTTGTTTATCATATATACTTGAACAATTACAAAGTTTAATGCAGCGCTTTGGTAAGCTTTCATTCAACACATACAATAACATGATATTTTTCAATAGATTACACATATATCTAATTTGATTACTCTAACATGTATCGCAGGATCTTCCAACTCAAATGTACTACTTCTTACATGATTCACAATTCAGTCATATTATTTTTGATAAAACTAAATCATGTAAAGTTATCTTTGACCATGCGCGCAAACATGCTAAGATTGGTGTTGGTTGGAAATCATTCGCAAGGCAATACAAGTTCAAATCCTACATTGATTTTGTGATTGAATTCTCAAATCCTACCAACAACCATGCTCTTTGGTTCATTGGTTAACCATACCTTTGGTGTCTACTTTATAAATACTAAACTTTATCTTCCAAACGATCCTTTGTTGGTATATTTATAATTTTTCAGTCAACTATTGGAACACTCGTGATTATTATATATTAGACACTATAATATTTAATTACATTTAGTTTAGTTGTAATGAATATTGTTTAGATTCTTACATGTGCATCTTATAATTCACCTAGATCAAAGATCAACAATTGCATTGTATGTTGTTAAATGCTTTGAATCTCTATTTATAAGTAATTTGTTTCTTTGTCCTCCTTTGTCACAATGATTAATCACAATAATTATTTTCATTAATATTTTTTTGTTTTATTTTGATTTAGCATAAAAAATTTGTAATGTTTCTTAGAAAGTTGCCCTTAATATATATATATATATATAGTTTATATTTTAATTTACAATGAAGAATTTAATTATGATTTAAGATTATTTTTAACTATTGATAATTTATTTTGAAAAAAATAATATTGAAACTTAATTGAAAGATGAAGATATATATATATATATATATATATATATAAAGATAAAATAAAGGTAATTTTAAATGAATGAGAAAGATTTTTTTATTAATTACAGATATAGTACGTAAAATATAAAAAATGAAAATAAATATTAATATAAATGTTTAATTGAGAGAATAAAATGAGTGAGACTAAAATAATATTGCGGGGGTAATATTTATATTATGAATAAATTTATTTATTATATTTTAAATTATAAAAATAAATAATAATTATACATATCTATTCCATAAATAAATAAAAAGTTAAAGGGGACAACTACCCTCACAATGGTCAACCTGCATCCATTTTTTTGTCATAGTTAAAGTTAATATTTTAATCGTTTACGCTTTCAGTTTGGACATGTTATATTATATTAAAGCATGACTATTTTATATTATCATAATGATTTAGTGATATCAATTAAATTTTACTTTATTTGCATGATCTCGCACATAGTTTAGTAATACCTTGTTAATTTGGAATGCAAGCTTGACAAATCTTTATTAATCCATGTAAAAAATATAGGAGTCCTCATGATCAGTGGAAATTTGATTTGACTTCTAACTTCAAAACCCATTTTTTACTTTGGCAAAGCCAGTATTTTAGCTATTAAAAAAAAACTCAAGCATCATATAGGATAGAATATACAAATAAGGAACAATTCATACCCTATAAGCTGATTTTGGAGTTAAATTAAACTCATAAACCACATTTTAAGATCAATTATATATTAGATGGTAAATATCCAGATTTTAGACTAGTAATAGTCAATATGTGTTTTATCTTAGAAAAATATTCTGCCACACTTTCTTTAACCTTTTGTTAGTTAGTTCCTTCAATAGGAATTGTTTGTGCCACAAGTTTCTATTTTTTTATAACATTGGCCTAGTGCTTTAACTAAGGGTGGGGTGTGAAGGACACCTTCTTAAGCTCGGATCTCAAACAATGAAGAATACTCTCTTTCAAATTTGAACCATTAGGAAAAGTCTTAGTCTTAGTATTTATCTCATTGCTTTTGTTTGATTCGGTCAATTTCTTAGTATTGATTTTAATTATTAAATTTCTATTTCTTAAACTTAAAAATGTTGCTCAATCAACTTTATGTGAAAAAGAAAAAAGCTGAGTGAAATGATAAAAGTAGTGAAGTTTTTCTAAAAGTGTGCATGGAATAGGTTCATGTCGAAAATAAACTTTATACCCACTTCAATAAGACTGGTTGGACAAATATCAGAAAACTTCTACAAGGCAACAAAATTAAACTATGATTTCAAGCAATTATAAAATTGGTGGGATAATTTTTTTTAAAAAAAATGGCAATTATGGACTAAACTTATTGAAAAAGACATTGGTACTGGTCGGGATGTAGAGAAGGATACTATTGGTTCTAGTGATGTGTGGTGGAAACCAAAATTCAGGTATATATAGGTATAGTAGTTCTTTTTAAAGTAAAATGTTACTCCATAAGATGTTGATTAATTATTACTACTTTTTTAATGGGAAGCAAGACCTGAAATTCAAGAATGAGATGGAATTCCTCTTAAGGGGGATTGTTGGTACTGGTTTTGCAGCATTATGTACCATCTGAAGGTTCAGTACAAGGTGAAGAACTCGACACTAGAACAACAGAAACACATGATGATGAGGATAAGATGGAAGTAAATGACAATGAGATGAAACGACAACTCAAACAAGATCTTCTACAAAGGGAAGTGGCAAAAGGAAAAGAAGAAGAAAAAGTGACAAGAGTTGGGGCTATTTATAAGCTCTCATCTCAATTACATCAAGTTCTTCAAAAATATGATGGTGAATCTCCTGATGATCCAACTAGCATCAATGCATGAATAAATAAGTTAAAATAGTGGGACTCATGCTTAGGAGTGATATATTTTTAATGGCCACTAGACTTATGAAGAAAAGGGCAAACATAATTACTTTGTTGCTTAAAAGGATCCTGAACTGCAACTTGGATGGATAAAGACTCAGTCCGACACATGTTCTTAAGTTTTTCTCTATTTGATGTCAAGGATGCTTACTTGGTTTAACTTTGTTATGTTATGGATCTTAGTTTCTAATTTTGATTGCTTTATGGTTCTTGATTAGGAATCTTGGTTGTGTTATGGGTCTTCATTGTTATGAATCTTTTTTCTCCTTAATCTCACATTTCAATTTGTTGTGTTATGAATCTTGGTTTTAATATTTAAATTTTACAGGATGTCTTCATCTAGTGATGACTCTTCATTATCATCAGACAACTTCTCTTCATTAGAGCTAGATGATGACCATTAACAAATTAAAGAAAATGTGTTGGAGTTGGTGGTAGCTAGTGTTATGATTTACTTCATAAATTATGTCGTGAAAAATCCATGTAAAGATTCAAGCATGACAAACTATCGTTGGGTAATTAAAATTCTAAATCATCATCCAATGCATTGTTATTAAATGTTTAGAGTGAAGAAAATTCCATTTTTTGAATTATGACATATTGCAATGCAAGTACAACTTGAAGCCAACTCAAAATGTGGGAATTCATGAGAAACTCAGCTTGTTTTATGAAATGAGCTAGGCAAGAGATGACATCTTTTGAGCTCTTTTTGGATTTGTGCTTTGATTTCTTCTCCCATTTCTTGCCCCTGTAAAACAAGCCAAAGTTATTATATAACACAAAATTTTCTCTATAAAACATCTTTTTGTGTAGAACAAGCAGGTAATTCTATTTAAGGGTAGAGAAAGTACTCGTCATGAGAGCTATGACCCCAACAAGACTTCAGTTTTCGGTTGATATGCTTCAATTCCTTCTCAGAAGGACTTTTGTATTTTCTAACCTGCATACAAAACCAAGGCCAACCAATACAAAATGTTGATTTGGAATTAAATATTTGTTCGGTTAAAGGACAAATATTCGAATGAGAAACAATTACCCAAGAATCAATTGCATTAAGTGATTCAGAAAGCTCAAACATTGTATGCATGGAATTCTCATGGGAAAAATGCCCCTAAGATAATTGCAATTAAGTGTCAGTGTAAATAGTGAATATCTGAGCAGATACATAAGTTTGGGTCAAAGAATATGCTATAATATCTCAAGTCAATGATAAGTACCTATCAAAGTCAATGACTTTGTGGAGTGCATTTGAGTTGCTTAGAGCAACTAAGGCCAACTGCATCAAAAGTCACAAATAGAGGTAGTTAGGTTTTTAAGTAAAATGTTAAAAAAAAAACTAAATCAAAATATTGAAATCTAGATTGATTAGAAAATGTTTTGTTGCAAATCAGTAATTGAGAAGTTTTCTGTTTTCTGATGATTTAGGAAACCTTGGCAAGCACATTTTCAATTTTGAAACAATCAACTGAAGTTTAAAAAAAGAATAATGGTTAATCAATTTACATAAAAGTGGTGGTTGATCACTCTTTTTGAAATTTGTTTCATTTAATTTTCACAAGCATAGGTTGTGACTTGTGACATGGATTACTTGTTTTTGGTTGAATAAATTTATTTTTAATCCTTGGTAAAGGCAAGGCAGAACAAGAATTTTTTTGGCTGCTGTTTGTAACAAAATCACTTCTGTAAGGGAATTTCAATATTTACAAATTATTTTGAGAATACCAGCCCAGGAGGAAATAAAAGTGGTGCATTTGTAAGCATCATTTTATCAACTTCAAATCTTGCTGTGTCTTACAAAGTCTATATACATTAGGAGAAAGTTTAACATAACACAAGGAAGTTATTTGAACACCAATAAGTCAATGAACATGTCTAGGTAAAGAAAGAGGACGCATAAAGTTTAATATACATACAGAATAACTATGGTTAAACCGATAAAAATTAGTGTGTTCCATGAGAGAAGGGAATAAAGGAAATAATAACTACACACATATTGGAAGTGCATCAGGAAAGTGTCAGATGTGAGAATAGCAAATTTTGATCATCCATATAAGATTAAATGATCAAGGTTAACCCTGCACAGCCTCAAGACCCTTTATTTTTATAAGGATAGACCTTTAGTAATTAATGCTCAATATTTAGCCAAATGCCAAGTATTCCAACATCAACATCAATAACACATTTAACCCAAGTTAATTAGGGTCGGTGGTAGATGAACTCAATGATAGATCGGAAATAAGACAAAGAAAGAGAAAGAGAGAGGGGAAAAAACAAGTAGAAATAAGACAAAAGAGATAAAAAAAACTAAAATGAAAGAGGGATGAAAGGAAGAGAGGAAAAAATAAAGAGGAAGAGAACAGAAATAAGGAAACGACTGGAACATAGAACTACTAATGAGTTTAACCCTCCACCAAGCTTATAGTTTTTCTCCACTTCGTCCTAAGACATATTGTTCCCTAATCTATATTTCACTCCATTAGGCCTTGTTTAACTATCTTTCTCCAGGTAAGTTTCGGTCAACCTCTACCTCTCTTTGTGTCAAACTCTTGGTAACACACTCTTATTCTTACAGGAGCATCCAGTGGTCGTCTCATAACGTGTCCAAACCACCTAAATTATGATCCCTCATCTTTTCACATATCGGTACCACTGATATCTTTCGTCGAATATCCTCATTTCTTATCTTATCCATCTTCGTATAACCACACATTAGCCTTAACATCCTCATTTTTGCTATCCCTATTTTATGCTCATGTTACCTATGTGTTGGCTAGCATTCTGCTCCATATAACATTGTCGGTCTTACAGCTGTTCTATATAATTTTCCTTTTAGCTTAAGGAAAATTTTGTGGTCACACAAAAACTCCGATGCACTCCGCCATTTCATCCACATTGCTCTAATTTTATGATTTACATCATCAATCTCATCACCTTTTTGCAAAATTAATATTGATCCCAACTATCTAAAAACATCTTTCTTGGGTACCTCTTGACCAATTAGATGCACTATGCCTTTATCACCATCTCTTACCCGCAAAAACTCACACTTCATATACTTCGTCTTACTCTTACTTATCGTGAATCCTTTATACTCAAAAGTGTTTTTCCACAATTCCAATTTCCTATTAACATCATCTTTGATCTTATCAATAAGCACAATATCATCTGCAAAAAGCATACACCACGACACTTCCTCTTGAATATCTTTCATTAGTTCATCCATCACTAAGGTAAAGAGATAAGGACTAAGAGCTGAATCTTGGTGAACACCTACCGTGATAGAAAAATACCTTGATGTTCCATTACAAGCTTTCACACATGCGATAGCCCCATCATATATATCCTTGATTGCATTAGCATACTTTAATGATGCATTTTTTTCTCAAGAGTCCACCATAAGATTTCTCTTGGGACCCTATCATATGTTTTCTCAAGATCTATGAACACCATATGTAAGTCTTTCTTCTTTTCCCTATACCTTTTCAGTAATTGTCACATCAAGAAAATAGCTTCCATGGTACGTCTTCTTGGCATAAATCCAAATTGATTTACGAAAAACTTGGTCTCCCTTCTTAGGCGATGTTCAATAACTCTCTCCCACAATTTCATAGTATGGCTCATGAGCTTGATGCCTCTATAGTTAGAACAATTCTCGATATCTCCCTTGTTTTTGTAAATAGGCACAAGCATATTTTTCCTCAAAGCATCAGGTATCTTAATTGTTTGAAGAATCTTATTAAAAAGTTTGGTCAACCATTTTATTGCCACATCTCTCAAGCCGAGACACACTTCAATAGGAACGTCATCGGGTCCCAAAACTTTATTATTTTTCATCCTCTTTAAAGCCTCCTTAATTTCATGTGTATTAATTCTTCGCATAAATCTTTTATTCATATCATCAAAAACGTCCTTCAAATCCACCTCACTCTTGTCGTCATTCCCATTAAAAAGTTTGTTAAAATAGTTTAGTCATTTTTCACTTACATCTTCGTCCCTTACCAAAAGTTTTTGATTTTTATCCTTGATACATCTAACTTAGGTTAGATCTTTATTCTTCTTATCCCTCATTTTTGCAAGTTTGTAAATACCTTTTACACCATCCTTGCTCCCAAGATTTTTATACAAATCGTCAAAAACTTTACCTCTAACTTTTCGCACTGCTATTTCATTTAATTGAAATATAAAAAATAAAAAAATCAATATATTCCAAGTGGGACAAATGGATAAATGGATCGACATCATCTACACTCTAGAAAAAACTGCAAGCTATGAAATTCCCAATGCAATGATTTAAATATATTATTCTAAAATAAATTTTAGTTATAGAATACGAATAATGGGTTCGTTTATTAATAATTAAAAAAGTGATTCTAATGTAAAATAATATAATGTAGTGATTATGTTTTAGAGATTTTCTTAAAAAAAGAAGCTAATTTATGTTTGTTTACAATCATAAAAATCACTTTTAAAAGAGTTGATTTTTATTAGAAGCTATTTCAAAATAGCTTCTGATTTTAATAAAATTTGTTTTTTTTCAGCTTATGATTATTTTGAAAAGCTCAAACGAATGCATGAAAGCCTTCTAAAAGTGATTATTAAAACAAAGTGTCTTTTTAAGAAAAATAAAAAGCCAAAAGAATTTCATCTGCTCATAGTCACAACAATGTTCTCAACCAGACAATTACGTTGAACAATAGGCTTATTAGTACCTTAAGCATTTCAAGCTGGTCATCACCAGCATTACAGAATTCCTGCAATGCCAATAGTCACAATTTTTAGAATAAAATAAAATCATTGAATAAAAAACCCTCTTGATATCAGCTGAGTCATATAATTATTAAGCCAAAAGAAGCAGGAGATTTATTCTGACTATTTGAGATGCAAAAATAATTTCAAAAATGTATAATTTTAAAAAATTCCACTCATGGGCCAACCAGACAAACCTCCATATCATATATAAAACCTTCAACTGAGCGATATGGTGCATACACAATAAGATCAAATTCCAAACTTTGGAAAACAAGGTTTTCTTGTCATAGATGAACAAAAACAAAAAATAAGAAAGAGATCACTTTGCTATTTGAGGCCTATCCATGCCTGATAAACTATCATCTCATTATTGAGAATCATTTGATGATCCTGTGATATCCGCTCACCAAGCTCCTCCACTGACACTTGATTTTCTTCTATTTTACAAGCAGCATATATGCAGGTCAACCTGTGAAAAAGTTCGATCTAACATACTGAGAAGCTAACATGTAAATAAAAACTTGAAAACTGATGACTAACCAGGTGCAATCCTCCTAACCAATTTCAACATATTAAAATAAATTAAGTAATGAATTCACTATTATGATCAATTAGTTTCAATTCCAACTTAATATTGCCAAAAATACAAGTGTGATATATCCTTAGTCTAGAGGTCCTGATAAGACTGAAGCAAATCTTACATAATATGTTTGGTTGATGTTCCATCACTGACCATTGCAAATAGAATCTTTTAAAATAGATAAGGGTTGTTGCCTGTATATCATGAACTCAACATCAACATTAACACCAACATCATGAACTATTTCAAAAATATTGAAAAAAGAAAACAGCGTTGCCCTAACAACTCATTAGCACAGACTGGTTCACAGTTACATTTAAAATCTCGGGAGCAAAGCTTGCATACCTGGATCTTATGAGGGAAGCGGAAATTGTTACATACTTCTTGTAGCTTGTTTTCATAAAATACCTTTATACATTGTTCTTCAATAATACTAAGAGGTTTTGTTCGAGAATGTTTTTCAGCTGACATAAAATACTACACTTGTGAACGTAG
Organism: Glycine tomentella; assembly: GCA_007407185.1. Lineage (NCBI taxonomy): Eukaryota > Viridiplantae > Streptophyta > Magnoliopsida > Fabales > Fabaceae > Glycine > Glycine tomentella. The sequence goes on along the minus strand of PYAF01001705.1, from coordinate 41,822 downwards.
AGAATAGAAATTCACACTGACAATCAAGGGAACAAAACCTAATGAAATACTTTGAAAACAATTAAAAGATCAAAAGACATAATGCTATCTACATATTGAGGGGGGAAATATGTGAAATTTACACTAATCACATTGCCACTATCCTTTGCAGTCATCTGGGGTTCAGGATATGACAACGACCCATCAACATCTACTTCCATTAGTGTTGCTCCACACTTAAAAAAAAAACAATAGTCATCACTCATCAGCAGCCAGATAATAAACTTTCACAGTTCATAGGATACCATGAAATATTATGGAGCCAGCTTATTTCAGCTTATGAAAATACCTTATGACTCTCATAGGGTCTTTTAGTTTTTTTCAATAAATTTATTGGAGTATGTTATAAAAAACTCTTTTTTAACTTTAACTTATTCCAATAAGGTTTATCGTCAAATTTATGGCATAAGCTCTGATGTGATAAGAGCTTATTGAATAAGCTTTTAATTAAGTTGTTTACCCAAATGCACCCTCTTTCTACAAGGAAAAAGGGAAAAATAGCTCCCACAAGGTCACATTGTTCAAGAAAATATGCAACAACAGAAGCGTAAAGGCTAATGGCCATAACGCTTGCAGGTTAAAACTTTCATTAGTGTACAAAGAAATTTATAAGGCTGGAGGAAAGTCTGCATACCTTCTCTAGAATTTGTTTGGCTCTCTGATTGGTAGCTCTATATTTCTCAACCTAAAACATAAATAGATATAAGAAAAACAAAAAAAGAGTAAATCGCACACATAATATAACAGAAAATAGAATTTCATATATTCCTTGAAGCCCCTCTTGTGCAGAAGAATTAGATCAACTTTTGTTTGGGGAACAAATGTGACTGAATATTGATTTTAAATGAATTTTAAAGACAAAAACAAAACAAGAACCAGCTGTTGAGGAGAGAAAATCCACTTGGCTTGGTGTGTAGAGGTCAGAAAATCAGCCATGGCCGATCAGGAATTTCACTCGAGGCGCGTTTTTATTTGACCCACAAATTAAAATGGTTTAGACATGATTGGCATCACAATGTTCTCCAAGCTGATAACAAGTCAGGTAGCAATGCTCGTGCTGAAAAGCAATTAGACTATCAAACATGAGGATTTTAATCGGTACACATTGTGGAATTTGAATACCTAAAACAATAGGTAAAATTCATAAAAGAAAAAAACAAAAAAAACTATCATGTTGACACATTACAACCTAAAATGAAGGACCCCAAAGCTATCAAAGAAAGAAAGAAAGAAAAGGAAGGTTTTGAAGTGATTTTGATATTTACAAATGCATTAGGTGTAAGACAAGATAGTCGAAAAGAAGGGACAAGTACAAAAAGCAAAAGATAGTTGAAATTCGAGATTAATAGAACAATAGAACCAAAATTAACGCAACGCAAGACGAGCGGAGAGATTCAAATTATTATAAAAATTAAAAATAAAAAGAGATAGAGGAGCGATGGGAGAAGGTGATTTACGAAGAAGAAAAGGAATTGAAGAGTTTGTCCGGGTTTTTTTTTTTTTTTAAATATTTTTTTCATACTTAATTATCACTTAACGAACTTAAATTAACGATAAATATCAAAAATAAAATTTGAACGTCTTAAATGCACTATTTAAATACTATATCAAATCATCTAATGAGTGTATCGTCTGAAATTTTCACGCACATATATGGATCATGATCTAATAACACATTAGACAAAATTTTATCATTTGTATTTATTTGCATCTAATCAAAATAATTAGGAGTCTTAATTTTTCTTTAAAACATAAATGTTTTTTTACTTAATAAGATTCATGGAAAGAAAATAGCAATAGAAGAATCAAGAATATGCAAAAAGGCTTCATTTTGTTGCTTGGTCTCTTTTGGTCTATTGGGGTTAAGGTTTGCGATTTAACAATTATAGAGAAAAGTGGAAGGGAGCAATGATCGTGAGTGAAAACGGGTGGTGTTGTGGTATCAAAGGTGTCACAAGATGGTGGTGGTGGTGGTGTTGCGGGACGTGGTGGTAGTTGTCGTCGGCAGGATGCTGCGACAAACAGTGGGTTCGCACGGTGGTGGAAGAATGTTAACTTGTATTCAATCTCCTTGTAGTGGAAGAAGGCGACACAAATGACAGACCTCGACCTAGTTGGCGGAACGGGTACAAGTGTAGCAACAAAACCATTGGGGATGTAGATGTTGTCGACAGACGAGGACAACATCCACGGTGAGCTCGCGAGCAACACACATGGAGGTTAAGCAGGAGTCAGGAGTTGAGGGAGGGAGATCGTGTGGTGAAGGAGCGTGAACCATTGGGGTTTCAAAATGAGAGAATAGTGTTACAAGTGTAGGGTAATTTTGGGTTTCATTTAAAATTAATGGAAACTAAAATCATTAGATAAAGGGGTCGTGCCAAAGAATGTTTAGAAAAGAATAGGATACATGTGTAATTAGAGTAAATCTCAAGAGATGTTAGTGTAATTTGCTCTAACATAAATGAAGTAAATTGTATGTATTTATAAATAGAGTTAATTACAATGATCACCCATATGTGGATTGCTTTTATTACACTCGTCACTCTTCTATTTCTCGACATTACTTTTAATCTCATTGGTGTAACTTCACGAAACTTCTATAAGTAAACTGTAAGGACTTTTATTTTCGGCGCTTAACCCCGCGCGATAGCGCTGGGATTCAGGTCAGGAAACCCTGCTAAGGGTGCGGCGCCGGTGGCACCAGGATTGGCGCTGATGGCGTCAGATGTAATAGCTTAAATTCATAAGCGTATGTTTAAGCTTAGATTAAGCATGAATCGAAGTTTAAGGGTTAAGGAATATGAGTATGCCTTAGAACCCTGTAGAAAGAGGTTTAAATGCAAGTGTTAAGGTGGTTCTGGCATATGGCGCGACCCACTTGGGATGTGGCGCGACGCGC
>PYAF01001705.1:0-38784 GCA_007407185.1 Glycine tomentella | reverse complement strand
TCTCTGTTATCTGTCTTATTTATGTTGTTTTGATAAACTGGATCAGCAGGGGCGTGATTCTATAGTTCTGTTGTGTGATTCCATACATAATGTTATCAAGAAAACGATCCTATGTTTCCGCTGAGTGATTTAATTGATGTTTTATGTGATAATCTGATATGATTAATGATAACACGTCGGAGGCCTACGGGGTGTTACATAAACTTAATAAAATAAAATAAAAAGACATTAGTTTATGAAAGAAAAAACAAAGACATAAGAAAATGATGCTTAAATAGTGACATGAAAATTTCTGTCAGCAATCATTTTAATACTTAATTACATTACTTTTTTGGGTTTACTTAATTGAATTTTAAATATTGATTCAAAATGTTGAAACTTAATGTGAATCATTTTACACACATGCACTTCTCAACAACCATTTTAACGTGAAACAAATGCGAAGTTAAAATGAATGAATAAGAACATTTCAGATAACGACAATTCATTAAAAGTCATGTATTTCTCATGTGAGAGTCTCAAACTAACATTTCTTACATCTAAAACATCAAATGGTAGCTTCTACAAACAAACAAAAAACATCAAAGGGTGACAATGAAACGGAAAATTAACAATTAGGATATTTTTTGCAGGACTCAAAAAAGTAGGGGTGTCCAATGTAATAAAAATAAATCACATTGATAATCATTATAATTTACTCTTATAAATATAATAGAGAAGATACAATTTAATAATGAGAAATATGTAATTTAATTAATATTTGAATATAAGAGTAATGAACAATGTAATACTTGTATATCTCAAGAGAGAATAAAATAATTTACTTTATATAATATTTAAAAGTAAAGTAATTTATTTTTATAAATGAAAAAGAATTGTATATTTTTTTATGATTGGGAATGATGAACCTTGAAAATCATGTTTTATTGAAATGAACAAAATTTATTTGATTAATCATTTAAAATATTTATATATGTTTTTAAAGAATCAAAGTTACTTGATATTTTTATCCTTTTTTGTTTATAATAATCACACTTAGGTTTGAACATAGTTTTAAAAATCAATCTGGTGACGGACCCAATCAGGGTATTAGGTCATTGGGTCAGTGGTTGAACCGTTGGGTCACTGATTGAATCGCATGACCTAGTCGATGGTCGAACCGGTGGGTCACTGATTGATCCACATGACAATGTCTTAAAATATTTTTAAAAAATCACAAATTAATATTATTCCATAACATAAATAATTAGATACCAAAATGTTAAAAAAAACATCATTATCCAAGTTCAAACAAACAAGTAACAAAGATCATAAATACAAAATTATAGATACAAAATTATAAATACTAAATAAGCTTAAGTTCAAGAAACAAAATCATAAATACAAAATTATAGAATGTTAATTCTCACCCAATAACATATTTTCAAAGCTTAAAAAATAGTTATTTTATCTATGAACTACCACTACTGGAAAATCTCGTGGGTTGCAGATATCTTTATCCTTTATGTTCAAAAGAAAAGAAAAAGCAACCATTTTAAAAGTTTAATTGGATGCAATGTGCAGTCGCCCCCCTCCCCCTCGCCCAAACTTCTTGTTCATCCCCCCCCCCCCCCCCCCCCCCCCCCCCCCCCCCCCCCCCCCCCCCCCCCCCCCCCCCCCCCCCCCCCCCCCCCCCCCCCCCCCCCTCCCCAAAAAAAATCCTTCCTCGTTCATGCAAACCCACCTCCAACCTCGCCCCCTCCCTCCCCGCCCCCCACCTGGAAATGCTTCTAGGTAGCTCTTTTGCCCCAGGAGTTAGATCCTCGTTACCCCCCTCCCTGCCTTGAACCCCCTCCTTGAACCGCGAACAGGAAACCCCTGGCCTGCGAATAGACAAACCTCCCCCACTATTCACCCCCGCAAACAGACAACCCCACCGCCCACCGTAAGTATAGACAATGCAACACAACTCGGAGGGAGAAGACGGAAGCGACGCGACATAAGACTTTTTTTTAATAGTGACCCGGTTCGGGTCGACGGTTGAATCATGAACCCGGTCGAGTCGCATCGGGTGGAAAGCATAGTCGATCCATTAATAGACTCGACCCAGTCCAGCCACCGAATCACGGTCCGACTAACCGGGTCGATCCGACTTTTAAAATACTGGGTTTGAACGTAGAATTTCATGCATATTACCCCAAACCCACTAGTAGGTCAACCCTAATTGTTGATATATTTTTACCATTTACTTTTATATTAAATAATTTAATAAGAATAATAAAATGTTTTTATTGTAATAAAAGAAAAATAGCACTTGGACCAGCATTTGTATCGCATTAATTAATATATTTAATAAATTTAATGATAATATGAATTTTAAAATGAATATATATATATAACATTTAATTAATGTTATCAAATTAGTATTTATAAAAATATTAATAAATTAATAGTTTACTGTAGTATCAAATATTATATTTTCAAATATAATATATCTATTACATTTACAAGAAATATTTATGAATTAAGTGGTTTTAATATATATTCTAATCAAAACATATTTTAACACTTTTTAAAGATGTTAAAAATTATTTTTTAAAAAAAAAGATGTTAAAATAAATGGAATGGATATATATTTTGATATAAAAGGAGAGAAACAATGTAATAATCGCATTGATTTGGGAAGAAATATGTATTTTAATTTATATTTTAACATAAAAAGAAAAAAAAATAACGTAATACTCGTATCTCTAGCAGTTAGTTAGCATATGAGAGAATAACTTATTTTATATAATACTGTATGTATTTTAGAGTAACGTAATTTCATTTTATAAATAAAAAAGAATTGTGTAATTTAGCCACCTTAATTATGGGTTAGTTTTATTATAAAAGATAATAATTTACAACTTGAAAGTTTACGGAAAATATTAAAATACTAGTGCTAACTTCCTAATGAAACCGAATTATTAACGTCGACCGTTTTAAGAAGACGCGACATGACACCGCATCGATCGGATTTTTTCTTCTTCTGAGTTTACCGGTCGAAGTCATTATAGTGTAGCTCATTTTTTCTTCTTTTAAGTATATTTTTGTTGCTTATAATTTAGTTTTTTTAATTTATTTTTATCTCTTAAATTTATTTTTTCATTTTAATCTTTCTAAAATATATTTGTTTTATTTTTTATTCTTAAAATGTTTTAGATAATTTTTTCACTGTTTAAAGTATTTCTTTTACTGTTTACAATGACTAAATCGAAAAAAATAAATTTGTAGAAATAAAAATAAAAAAACTAAATTATTGAGACATATATTTAAGGTTTTTCTTAAAGATTTTGTTAACTAAATTTATAACTATTATAATGTTTTTAGGGGAAATATAACTATTATAATACAGTAAATGTTATAATGATAATTATTCCATTTTCTATAAACTTTTTTAGACGATTTCATCCTTTAATTAATTCTGAAAAACCGCATCTAAGTCAGATATAGACATGGCAATGGGGCGGGGCGGGTGCGGGTATTGTATTTCCCGTCCCCGCCCCCGCCTTTAAAATCCGCCCCCGTCCCCGCCCCCATTCCCTGTCGGGTTTTAAAATTCAGACCCATCCCCGTCCCCACCGGGGTCGGGTTTTCTCCGCCCCGCCCCCGCCCCACCCCTACTATTAATTAAAAAAATAAAAATAAAAAATAATGTGGTTTTTCTTTTGAAAAAACGAAAAGAAAGTTGACTAGTTAACAAAAAAATTAATAACAAACCCACATTCAGAATATGAGATCATAATTTAAAAATTATTAAACAAAATCAATCAATTTAATTAAAACCATTATGGACCTACATATTTAATTTCTCCCAAAATATAATATCATTTAAATATATATTGTTCCAAAATTAAAATAAAACACAACAAAGAATAGAGGTCCATTGCAACAACAAAGCTTCCAAAATGGAATTAATTCAGAAAATCGTTGGCCAAGGTTCAGCGTCGTCGAAAATGAGAAATGAGGGGGAGAGTTAGGGTTTCGGGATTTTATTCTTATATATAAGGGTAAATTTGTAATTTAATTATGACGGGGGCGGGGGCGGGGGCGGGGTGGGTATCATCAATACCAAACCCACCCCCGTCCCCGAATTTTTGTCGCGGGGCGGGGGCGAGGCGGGTATTATCAATAACAAATTTGGTTTTTCCTCGTTAAAATCGGGACGGGTTTTGACGGATACCTACGGGCTCGGGTTTCGTTGCCATGCCTAGTCAGACAGTTGTTAGGATGGATAATTTCTAAAATATGACAGCTTTTTTTTTTTGAAGCTTTTTTTTAAGGCAAACATGACAGCTGTTTATATTTTAATTAAAAAATGAAAAACAAAAGATATATTTTTAAGGTTAAAAAAACATATTATTAGTTAAGACACGGAGTGAAAAATAATCCTAATTAAAGAATTAACAACAGTTTTTAATAAAAACTAAATTAAATAATGCGGCGATCATAAATTACTTCTCATGTATAAAAAATATAATTAGATGACATGATGATAGTAACATTTTGATTGTCAGTACATGTATTATATATTAGTTATTTACTACTGTTAAAGTAGTGATTGTTATATAAAATCAACATATCAACATCAACATTATAGTGTCAATATATTTAAATTTTAATTATGTTTTTAATTTGTTGATCAGAATCTTGAGCTCAATATTTCACTATCCCATAAAAATGGAAAATAAACTTGTTTTTTTTCTTTAATGGCAACAAAAAAAGAAAAGAAAATGTTAAGAACAGTAAAAAACTATTGACTGGTCGTATTCATTTTCGAGTGTTAGGACGTTCAGTCAACCACGTCATACACGGTAATTTCATCACAAAAGATGTTACTATTTTAGTTTACTGTTTATAAAATTTAAGTTTAAAATGATATTTTTTTATAAGACTCAAATAATAATATTTTTATCAATTATTTTTAGACTAAATATATTTTTTATTAAAAAAAAGGGATATAATATAATAAAAAGTTATTAAAAGAGAGATAAATATTAATGATAAAAAGATTTAAAAAAATTATAAATTTAAGATAAATTTATTATTATTAATTAAATTAATATTTTTATTTTATTTTTAATAAATTATGTAATTAAATTTTATATAAAAATGAAATATCAAATAAAGTGATGGGTAAAGATCAAACTCATAATAAAAAATAAATAAATATGATTTTTGCAGTGTTAAAACTTTGTTACTGAATAATCTATAACATTATATGTAAGTATTGTTTGAGATAAATCACCATAAATGTTAAAAACAGAGGATTAGGTTGATGGAGACAGTGACATCAAACTTCAAAGCATTGGCATCCACGGAGCGTGAAGTCCAACGTGCTTGACACTACGTGGAGAGACAGAGAGAGAGTGTCCTCAAAAACCATAACAAAACCCCAAAAAATTTGAAATAACCCTCTCTCACGTTTCTTCTTCTTCCCACGCACCACCAACTACGCGCCGAGATCTAAACCACCGAACATTCTCGAACCCTCCCAGATCGAACAAGTTCGTGATCATTTCTCTCCCTCTCTCTCTCTTTTCCTTTCACACCATTTCTCAATTCTCACTTTCTTTCTTTCTTTTTTTTTTTCCGTTAAGGGACATAGAAAGAAAGGGGTGAGAGTGATGGGGGATGAGAAAGGTGAGAAGAAAGAAAAAACTAGTCCCAGTGCCAGTGGAGGGAACGATAGCAAGAAGAATGAGAAGAAGAAGAAGAAAGGGTTTATTTCGCGAATTTGGAACGCGATTTTCAGGTCGAACCGCGACGACTTTGAGAAGAGGCTTGAGCATATTACGAAAGAGGAAAACACGGTTGTGACTAGATTGAGCAACAGATCTCGCTCTTGGAGGCGAACCTCTCGCCAACTAATTCTATTCTCTGTTTTATTTGAGGTAACTACATCAATTTTATGGCTCTTTTTTTTTTTTTTTTTCATTCTTCTATTGAAAATGAGTTGTTTTGCTTTTCACACCTCACTTGCGGCTGCGGGTGGATGTAAGGTTTTAAATTGCGGTCGCAGTCGCAGAGAGTCTCTGAAAATCTTGACATTGTGAAAAGTTGTGGTTGCGATGTGGTTTTGGAGACTTCAAAAATCCTGATGTTGTGGAAAATTGTGGCTGCAATTGTGGTCTCTAAAAAGACTGGTGAATTTGAGAAATTGTGGTTTTTAAAGACAGGAGAATTTTAAAACCTTAGATATTTGAAGGAATTAAGCAGAGGCTCATTTTTGTGTGCTATGAAGAAGAAACGGACAATTTTATGTATTTGGTTTTTTGAAAGATTTTTGTCTTGGGTTTAGTCCCTTTAGGATTTTAAGGGTTTGTTAGTGTTTTAGATTTCTTTTATATTTTGGATCTTAGAAGGACTCGTTTTTTTTTTAAAGGATTAGTTTTTGGAGGAATTGGAGTTAAAAAAGTTATTTGTGTTTGGGAATGAATGATTTGTTTTTTTTTTTTTTTTTGCCATTCTAGGAATGATGTTTTAAAAGTTAGTTTAGGAGAACGATTTTGTTTGGATGGGAAAGTAGAACCACTTTTGGAATGTAAATGTAGATGTGGTTTCGATTATTCCAGTAGGGTCTTTGAAAAAAAATGAAATAAATCTTTTGAGGAGTGTGCGGTAATGTTTCCCTTTTGTTGAGTGACAATGGAGGGTTTACTGGGTTTACTTGAATTTTAAATTTCTTCTCTGACTAATTAATATATTCTTATTGACTATTAATGGTGCTTTTATAAACGGATTTTGCTTAAAATGGTTTCAACTTTCAGGTCATTGCTGTAGGTTATGCTATTATGACAACAAGATCAATGGATATGAATTGGAAAATGAGGGCAATCCGAGTTTTGCCAATGTTTCTTTTGCCTGCCTTGTCTTCGGCTACATATACTGCATATGTCAGCTTCACCAGGATGTGTAAGTGTCCAAACTCAAAAGGTTCACAATCAACATGAAAGCTAGTTTATTTTTTATTTCGTTTTGTAAATTGGAGCATTATATATTTATCTGTTCTACTGAATTTGCATCTGACTTCTATGCTAAGAGAAACTTTATTCTTCTGATTTTTATTCTCAAATTCGAGCTTTTCAATTGTTCTAGTCCTCCCATTTTTGAAGTTGTTTACGAGTTCTGATTCCATCACTTATTAACAACTTAGTGGGAGTGGAAAAGTCTATATTTTAGCATTCAAATAAAACTCCTTCACACGATCACAGATATCCTGACCAATGACTTCCCAGTATATAGAGTAAAACTTGAACACGTGAAAGATGTATTTTCCTGATTCATTATTTGTTGGTACCCTGCAATACTTGGGAATACATGAAGCTTTGTCAGACAACAAGAAAGACTTGTCAAATTAGGATGCTTTTGGTTCTTCACGCCAGATCCTTTGTAGCCTTTTGTAAACAGACTTTAAAATATCATACCATTAGGCACTGAGAGAAGAAAATGGAAAGAACTCATGCTGAATCTATTTTTTGAAGAATTTCCCTAGCATATAAGGTAATATCAAGTTGAACTGTTCATGGGATATTATATATGCTGTCAACATGTGTGGAATTAAGGTGTCAACCTTAATACAATATATTGTGGTTTGTGTATTTGTTTGTCTTCCAGAACCGAGCGTCTTCCAAACCAACATCCCACCATCATTATAAGTGTCTTGACCCTCCGGGAGAATCCAACCCCAGCACTTGAAAAGCTCCCAAAATCCATTTGAACTTGATTTCATCGTAGGCTTTTTCAAGAGGGCCCTTACTCGGATGCCTTTTCCTCATGAGTTTAATGTATTCGTGCTCAATCATGGTGAGCAGAGTGCCATCTCTGACTCCAATAATCTTGTAATAGTTAACTGTGCCAGTTGAACTGGAGGACTGAGGACTAGAGAGCCAACAACCGGAGGACGAGAGAACCAAAAATGCTTGATTTTAACATTACATTCATTAGAAGTCCTAGAGATCTTGTAGAAAAACAACATTTATTAGAAGTTTGGTATCTTTAGTCATAAGTGGTGAAAGCTATCATTCACAACCCCAGTGATAAGCTAGTATATAGAGTTTGATATGCCAAGTGCAAAAATAAATATTTAATTTTAAATATAAAATTGTGGTTTTATAGGTGATCGCAAGGACCAGAAAATTCTTGAAAGTCTTAGAGCTGAAAGGAAGGCAAAAATTGATGAGCTCAAAGAGAAGACAAATTATTACATTACTCAACAACTCATTCAGGTCAGTGACAGATCTAGAAATGTTTGGTAGTGGGGGCAATATTGATACATAAACTTATAGCACTAAAAATATAACACAACTTTGTTAAAAGTATAAATATACATCACAATTGTTCTCTACGAGTTCTTATATTATGAAAATATTGGATGATTTTCACATTTTCAAAAATCTCTATATTAGTAACTAAACAAATATTCAACCATTCACCTCTTGTACAATTTCTCGTCTAATTCTTGATGATATTCACAACATAAAATGCTCTTTCAACTGATGCAGTTAAAAAAGTTATATTCAATTAAAAGTCACTAATTATTGACTTTTGTTAGAAAGAAAAAAATAGGAACAAGATATTTTAATATGTTATATACATTTAGTTGACTATCCGTTTGAAATAAATATTGCAAGGAGTGGGCATTTTAATATACTTCCTTTTGTCTCAAATATAAGAAGAAAAATACTCTTTTCTTGGTCTCAAATATAAGAAAATTTCAACAAATTAACTTTATCTTATTTAATGTTATTATCTCTAAAATATCTTTCATTTAATGGAGGTGTTTTTTTTTTTTTTTTTTTTTATCGACCAATGTTAGTTGTTAAATGTTAGTGTTTTTGTTAGTGGAGGGATTCGAACCCACGACCTCTCCCTCCCACCCTTCCTTCCCCACTTCACTTTTTTCTTAACCACTCAACCAACCTTATATCTCCATTTAATTGAGGTGTTAGTCTCAACTTTCAACGACTCTTTTAATTCCTGATACCAATTTCTAATGAAGCATAAGTTGGACAATTTACTTTTTTATTGAAATTAATACAATTAGATGTGAATAACTAACTTTCTTAGTTAGAGTGAATCATTTTTTATTTTATTTTTTATATTTAAGATCTAATATACACTATATAAAGAAACTTGAGGAATTAGTGGGGGCATTTTCCCCAGTGTTGAACCTGCATCCATCCCTGATTCAGGTAATTGTTTAAAGCAAGTATTGTTATAGGACTTTCAATATCTCCTTGTTCCTTCTCATTTAGAGCAGACAAAATATACTTGGGTTGTTTTGATCAGTTCATGCTTCTTAATGACAAAACCTTAAGGTATTGTCTAGTGCATTGTATAAAGTAGATCTTAATTGTAAGTAAATTCCATTTTTACTAGGTGTTTGCACCTAAGTAGTCAAATCTACTCAAACATTTTGATTCCCTTACAATCGCTCCTCCAACACTTGATATCACCTAATAAGAAAACAACTGGCCTCCTTCTTTGCTCTAGTGTAAGTCCCACTGCCAATGCCACTACCACTTGCACAACTAATTATCAGATACAACATACCAATAGGAGCCTTCAAGAAATAAGGAACCTGAAGGGCTTTTTATAATCCAAATGTAATAAAAATCCTAATCATACAAAAACTCGCAAAATGAAATCTTATGAAGAAAGACAGCTATTCCTAAAAGTAACACATAATTAATAAATATTTTATATCACATCACCATCTTTCAATAATTGCCTATATTTCATTCTTTCTGGTTTGCTGTTAAATCTGACTTTTTGCTTTGTCTATTTTCCCACTAGCCCAATTTTCTTTTTCTTTCATGTATCTTCATTTTTCATTTTGGTTAATAGAAGTTTCTTCGTTCCTTCGGTTTATTTTCTTTCTACAGTTAACTAGTGTCTTTTTGGTGCTAATAATATGTAGCATCATGCTATCTTGTTGCTTATGCAACTAGGTAACAGGGATGGTATAAGAGCCAAGCCTCTTTATACTATCAGGTCATATCCCATTGATTTGACTTAAGATGTAGGAACATGGTCAAAATACTCTGGGCAATCCTCTTCCCTTGAGCTAGCTTCTGGGTGAGTTAGGTCAGTTAATTTTCAATAACTTATACTAAATTTCAAGTTATGTTGGAAACTTTGCACATTAAACATTCACTTCGGATTTCCTTGAAGCTGTCACCAAATGTGATTGTGTCCATTAAGTTTATTGTTATTAAGACTTTTTCCTTTGAGAAGATAATGAATCATACTAACAATTCTATCACTTGAATCCTAGTTTCTTTATGATATTATGACCAAGTATATTCCTTTGGTTTGAAGTGCATTTTAAAAGTCAACTTGATATATTTGTTTGCAAAATACTTTAATATTATTGTGTATTATACTTAAGCTCTTGTGATCCACAGAGATATGATACAGATCCTGCAGCGAAGGCAGCTGCTGCAACTGTTTTAGCATCCAAGTTGGGTGCAGATTCGGGTTTGAAAGTGTATGTGGGGGATGAATCTTCTGGTGTTTCAACAGGGAAGACCAAGGATGTTGAAGTTGTTGAGTCTAGTGGGCTTCGAAATCGCAAACAAGTGACCTCTAGATCCACTAGTCCAGGGACAACTACACCAAATTATTCTGATCAACAATTAGTTGGTTCTGGGAAAATTGATCAAACCCAAACTCCTGAGCATAATCAGCTTGTAGTTGTTGAACATCACAATCCTCAAAGTGCAACAATGAATGATGGAGGATGGATTGCTCAAATTGCAGCATTGCTTGTGGGTGAGGATCCAACACAGTCTTATGCGCTTATATGCGGTAACTGCCGCATGCATAATGGTAAGTTGGCTGCATTTGATGTTCTAGGCTTATGTTCATACACAAAGTAATAGCTAATTTTCATTTCTTAATACAGTTTAAATTGTGTTTTTATCTATTGTTTCCTTTCAGGTCTTGCTCGGAAGGAGGATTTCCCATTTATTACTTATTACTGCCCACACTGTCACGCCCTGAACAAGCCAAAGCTATCGGATGAGCATATACCTGGTTTAAATTCCCATAACACTCCGTCTCCTAAAACAGATGACGGTGAAGAAGTTAAAAATGCTAGTGATTCTGCAGCCGAGAGTGTAATCAGAAGCGATAATCCTGTAGATACTAGCCCTGAGATTGAGGAAGTATCTGAACCTGCTATTTCAGTGGAGAAAAGCTAGTTAAAAGACAAACCTCATTTGGGGATGGACTGTTTAGATGACATGTCTAGCCCCTTGTTTCAGGTCACAGACCAACTATAAGGAATCCAACTTTCTAGTTGGTTTCCTTATTGCTGTTTTAACAGGAAGAGTTTTTATGACTTTGATATTTGTGATTTATAAATTATAACGCATAAATTACATGGTTTGCTTATGAATTAAAGCAATTTTGGGATTTCCATATAATTTCTCTTTTTTTTGTCCGGATAGTCTTAGTTCAAAAATGAGATTGTGTAAAGGGTTTAAACTTTGAATGTTGTTGCAACTTGCAAGGGTTGTGTTTAGATCTGGGCAATGTAAAATTTGTTGAAACTATATACGTGGATCACCCATGATGGACAATGGCATCTTGTGATGCATGTAACATGATTCCCCCCGATGGATATTGGATTGTTGTTATTTAATTGTTGTGTATCAAGTGCTCTCGTGACTTAAGTCGAAGGTGGGGGTGTGTGTGTTTGCTGGTGAACAATTGCAAGTGATTTGGATGATTTCAAGATCATATTTCTATTATAAGTTTAGTGTTAGATTAGCGTGTGTTTGGATCTGCATAAAATATCACTTTTTGTTTTGTCTAAATTTATGTTCAAATTAACGCAGAAGCAAGGAATACTTGTTTCAAGGGTGACATGCATCAGGGCACTTTGACACTCGTACAAAAATGTTGGTTTCAAACGTATATAGTGAAAACATACATGATACATTTCTAACCAAATCATTTTGCGTTGAAAGCAAGGATGTTAAATCTACTGGGACAAAATTGAAGCAAAACTATAGTAATTTCACCTATCAAAATGAGAACCGAAGGAAAAATAAAATTACAGGATTCACAAGACTAAAAAGAAACTAGGATAGGGAATTACTTCTGCTATCTTTTTTGGCTGAGACAAGAGTGGCTAGGCCCCTAAACAAAAACAAAAATTACAATGATAAACTCCCTCCAGCCTCAGCTTGAAGGTACTGAGTAACAAACTCAGGAACACAAAAGAAAACGATTCCACCATGGAGAGACGAGCCATTCTTTGCCATGCAATATGCTGCTTAGTTCCCCTCCCTAAAAATATGGGAAATGCCAATGTCTTCCCCTTCCGTCATCAATCTGTGATTGATGAGGATCAAATGAGCACAATTGTTGGTCGAAGAGACACCTTTCCGCACCATTTGGACTGCATTCTCTGAATCGGACTCAACCATAACCTTGCTGAGGCCTTTACGGAGCACCAATCTAATACCAAAAATATTAGCCCACAACAGTTCTGAATGGATGATCGAGCATGGAGCTAAATGACTAGAAAAAGATGCAACCTGCTGACTCCTATGGTCCCTTATGATACCACCACAAGCAACTTCCTGAGATGACTCACAAAACACACCATTTCCATTCAACTTCACCCCATGCTCAGGGAGAGGGAGCCGATCCACTTGAGGGTGGCCACCTGTGTATTATTATTTTTAGACTTAATTATCAATTTGATCCTCATATTATTTTCAGGCTTAATTATCAATTTGGTCTTGATTCAAATTTATTCTCAAGTTATTAAAAATCAATTAATTTAGTCTCCAAAATTTTAAAAGATTCAATTTGGTTCTCAAGTAATTAAAAATGATTTAATTTGATCTCCAAATTTTTCAGAATTTAAGGATCAAATTAAACCATTTAAAATAAATAGGAGACCAAAAACCTGAGGAACAAATTCAACCTTCATTTAAAATAATTTAAGAATCAAACTGGTAACTAAGTTTTTTTTTTTTATATATAATAAAAGTAGATATAACACCATTCTTAACATCCTCTAGAATCTCTTGAGATAATCAACCAGCCTTGGCAACAATAGTTGAACCATATTCCCAAGTGCCTTGGAATATGTATTTATTTCTTCGCAACCACACTGCTTTTCCAAACTGCAGCAACACTTCAACAATCTCTTAAAGCTTGAATGATTAGGGATGACAAATGGGTCGGTCCGTAAAAAAACGGGGTGGACTGGCCCGGCCCGCTTTTGTAAAGTGGGCTGGAAATGCTAGCCCACCCGCTTTAATGCGGGCCAGCGAGCCAACCCGCCTAAAAAATAAAAAAAAGTTAATTTTTAAAAAATACAAAAAATTATAAAAAAAATACAAATATGATAATTAAAAAACACTAAGTTAAATAAAAGTAAATAATTTAAAATTAATGCTAAATAAATGATGTCATGTGATAATTTACAAAATTACATCATTTGCAAATGGAATTTATGGATGTAAATTGTCCAAAGCGTAATATGCTAGTAATGAAAGACTATTTAAAAGTATCATTATCATAAACATTTTAATATTAAAACTTAGAAGTTAATTATGAGAGCGCAAAAGAGTATAAATTAAAAGAATAGACCTATTTCAAAATATGTTAAATATATCTATTTAATTTTAATATTTAATATTCTAAATAATATTGGTCCAGCGGGCTGGCCCGCCTTGTTTTTGATTAACAGACTGATATTATCAACCCAACCCGCATTTTTTTGCGGGTTAAGCGGGCTGGCCCAGTGGGCCAGGCCCGTTTTGCCAACCCTATGAATGACGCTTTCCTTACATTCACAAGCATAGTCTTAAAAATCAGTTCGCTAATTGATTCGGTTATGGCATTAGGTTACTGAATTAGTAGTCGAACCAGTGGTTTACTAGCTGATTCGCATGACCGGATTTGTAATAAAAAAAAAATTATACCTGTCTTAAAATTTTTCTCCTAGCGCATAAGCACTACTTAGCGAGTGGAGAACCTGTTGCGCGTTGTTTTGACCGACATATCTTCTTTTTATAAGCAAGCTCCCTCAGGCAATCCCTGGGCGGCTCTCGGTTCTTGAGCATATTATGTTGGGAGAGGAGATTAGGCGGCTTGCTTACTAAGACTTCACTTTTCCCTTGGATGGAAGTAGCCTCATCTCGTGGTGCTGATGGCGTTAATGAAAATCTTCAAGTAAAATAACCTGCGAATTGATGTTGAGATGGAGTTCTCAGTGATGGATTTCTTGCCACGAAATGAATTAATGAACTGAATACGTTTACAATACCTACAACAGCTCCCACTGAAAGTCTTAATTCAAGTAAGGACAACTCCTTATCATCCCGATTGATATATAAGTCTTAAAAAACACAAACAAAATATAAAGAATACAAGTTTAAAAAATGACTATTATCTCTAATCGTTAACATCAAAGGCATCAACGACAGTATATATCAATATCTACACTAAAATGAAATATAGTCATATCACATCAATGTAGATTATAAGATATAAAAAAACCAATCCAAAGTTCCAAACCACAATTTTAAAAAATGATCTGGGACCACAATTTCACATGCAACTCAACCGCAATTGGGGTCACTTCTAAATCAATTTAACTCAATAAAAAATGCAATTGCAACCACAAAAAAAGCTTAACAATGAATGAAAAGATCAATTAAACTTAATATCAAACAAAAAAAACTAAAACAAAATGAAAAGGAAAAAAAATAGTTGGATTCTTGCGGCTCTAGACAACGTTGTAGATGAACTGAGTGAGTCTAACAAGGTGGTAGCAACACAACGCCAAGATGAGAGGAAGGAAGGAGAGAGGTTGGTGAGCGAAATGGCAGTGTAGAGCGACTGAGCAAGATTGCAAGAGGAAGAAGAATAGGCTGATAGGTTTCTAAAATCAATACGAGTTCAAATTGAAACTACATCATTTCAACTATAACCAGGAAAAAAAGGATATGTGACTCGGTCCAGATCGACGAGTCATCAGTTTGACCACAAATCCATCCGGGTCACTCTGAGTAAAAATTGCACCCAATCGAACTTGTGACTCAACCCGATCCAACCACTGGATCGCGATTTAACCTGTTGAATTGGCCGAGTCGATTCAAATCTTAAAAAATTCTTCACAAGCATGAATGGTAATCCTTTTTCCGCCATATAGTGAAATTTGCATATCTCCTATCAATAAGAAAATATAAGAATCGAACCCAATTCACAACTAATGTGAATGGAAGATTCAACCAATTCACAACACTTAATTCTTTTATGAGCCAAAAATTTATTTACCCATTTAAAATTGTATAAAAGTCCTATGTATTACCTTATAGTCTTTGTATGCGTGTGATGCACATAACTTTTTGTGTTAGAAGTAGATTATAATAATTAATTAAAATATAATTATATCTTTTGCATATGTTTTTCAAAAGACTTTTGTAGTTAAATATTATTGATGTAATTAAGTTACAGAATTTTATTATTTTATATTCTTTTAAATATTTTATTATTTAAATTGACTGTCTTTAATTGAGTAATATATATATATATATTAGTTAGAAAATTATAATTCCTTAATTGAATTATTTTAATGGAATATACACTTTTATTTTCTTTTAAAGGTATTAAGCCAATAAATTTTCAACTAATTGTATAAAAAATATTGTTGTATATCATATAGGTAGGAAAAAAATTAAAATTAACTTTAAGCTCTTTTGAATTTATAGTGAAAATATATTTATCAATTATTTTATACATGACTACTACTTTTCATCAAATTCACTTCATTTGAACTATCTCATCACCAATTAAATTCATTTTTCTCAATTAGAATTTTATCAAAGTTGAACTTTTATACACAAATTTTGTTTTGTTAGCTTTTTATTTATCTCAACCTTTAAAAAGTCATCAAACCTTTCATTTCAATGAAGTTATCATCTTTTGCCAGTATAAGAATGATAAAAGAATAAGTGATATTGAGTACATAAGTGATAAGACCTAGGAAATTAAACATATATATTGCAATTACAAACGTTTTGTGTTCTTGCTTTAGTTCTTTGACAATGACTTGCAACAACAAAACATTTGAGGTGTCAATAATTAGACACAATTGCATTTTTAAAAAAAAATTAATGTTATTCATATAGTTGACATGTTTTTCAAATTTATAAATATAAAAAATGAATGCATAATAATTAATTAATGAATACATAAATTGAAATACTCATTAATAATATGATTAAAATCCTCTTTTCTCTTGGTGCCTAATAATAAATATGTATTTAAAACTTAATTTCTATTAAATATCATACTAATTGATATGATTTATTAAATAAATAGAAAAACAAATACTTCATCTATTCCTTTTTAATTACCAATTTTTGGGAAATCTTTTATTTTTATTTTTTTGTCATTTATAAAGTTTAATATCACATTAATTACTCTCCTATCAATTACATCCTTACTTGTCTCCTAGTCCTAGTATTTAATTAATTTATCCATGCATTTATTGTAGAATAAAAAGGAAAATGTTAAAATAAAAAAACTCACAATTATTTTATTAAAATCAAGAAATACAATTTCTTGGTTTATATATAACAAACTTAAAAAGATAGATTAAAATGAATGGAGGAAAACTTTTTTTCTTTTTTCTCTCCCTAAAATACCTTTATTTTGAGCAGAAAAAATGTGCAAAAATTTTCCAACCAATCACGAAGTATTATTTAAATTTGTACCCACACACACATATATATATATGTGTGTGTGTGTGTGTGTGTGTGTGTGTGTGTGTATGCACATCGATACAAGAAGATTTTGTTGGGAGAGACAAAACTCACTTGAAGATCTCTAGTTTTGAGGGTTAATCATGTGACTTTCAACTATGAGGATACCTTGCATTTAGAAAAAAAAACTTGAAAACAATTTTTTATTCTATGTAGTCATAATTTAAATGTTAGCAAATCTTAATAAGTAAAAAGAGAAAGCTTTAAATGCTTTTACAAATAATTAATTGACCATTTAAGTTTTTGTGGATTAATATATACATGTACCCATGCATTACTTTAATATAATAAGTATAATTACTTTTTTAACTCAAAAGGTTCACACAAATGTGTAAGGTTTCGCTGCATTCACATAAGTGAGAATGATCTATTTAACAAGAGAATATGTGTCCAATTCCCACCATTGCAAAATTTCTTTGGACTAGCGACATGCACCGCAAGCAATATTAGTCTTTAACCCAGTGGGTTAGGAAATACCCGCGGTCTTTGACCTAGCAAAAGAGTATAATTACTTTTTTTTACAGCATTACTATAATTACTTAAAAAATTATACATAATATAATTTTAGATTAGTTAATAGTGTAAAAATTTGTATACTTGAAAATGTATGAAAATTAAATTCATGTAATAATAATAATAATAATAATAATAATAAGATGGAAATAAAATAAAATTATTTGGAAATATTTTTTGTGACACATTTCCTTTTCTTCACTTGATGTGACTTGTGGGTTTATAATGCAATGCAAAACCTATAATATTATTCTATAATTAAAGTTATAATATTATCTCCATGATAAAAATTAGCATTAAAAGTTAATGTACATTATGAAAGTAAATTTTAATTTTAATTAGAAAAATAATATTTAAAATATCAATAATAAAGCATTTACATTTTTCTTTTAAATCAGTACCTATTCATTATAAAGTTAGATAAAATTGATTTCAGTAAAAATTAACAACAAACATCTAAATAAAATTTAAATTAGAATATATAAAGTATTAAAATAATAGAATATATTAATAATTTAAAGATTCTTTTACTATTACTCAATTATATACCATTAATATGATAAATTCTATTAAATTTTATAATAATAGTTTGAAAAATAAAAATAAAAGAGTTTCTAAAAATTATTATTATCATTAACATTTACGAACAAAATATTTGAAGTTAAAAACTAAAATTATCATTAGCATACACTAGTAATATATATTTTTTTGTTGATCATTCAGTTAAACATTATCATGCATATAGTAAATTTGTTAATTTTTCTCTTGGTAATTTTTTCTTGGTAACTTTCACAATATTTATCTCTAAAATCATTTGCTATATATATATATTTATCAATTTTAACTATATATATATTTATTAATTTTAACTAAAAAATCCTTTAAAATTACTATTACACTTCCCACATGTTTGTGAACTATTATAAACTCATGATCTTTGATTCTTACTGATAATGTTTTTTGGTTTAATTGTAAATTTTATTATTAAATTTTTATTGTTTTACAAGTTTTATCATTCAAGTTTTTCTTTTTGCACATTTTATCTTTCAACTTTCATAATTTCACAGTTTTTACCACTCAAGTTTTTTTCAAAAATTTTAACATCCAAATTTTAATATTTTGTAAATTTTACCATCAAAATTTTCGATTTTTGTGCATTTTATCATCAAGTAGATAACAAAACGATGTAAAAGTCATTTTTCTAGATTTTTGTACATAGGAAACATTTATAGTTAATGTGAAAAAGTGACTTTTTACATCGGTTGTGATTATAACTGATATAAAAAATCATTTTTTTTACATTGATTATAATTACAATCAATATCAAAAGTTAAAATTATCCATATTTCATTAATGTGATAACATATAAAAAATTGAAAAGTTGAATGATAAAATTTATAATTAAAGCTTTTCTTTTTCACTCCCCACATAAAACAAAGTTACCATAAATTGGTGTCCAAATTTGACTCAAGTCTCAATGCCACAAGTACTACTAGTAGAACCACCACCTATTGCAATGCGTAGGTGTGTAGTGTAGCCTCTGCTGCTCTGCCCCAGCCACAGCACAGAAAGAGGGAAAACTGTGACTCAAAATTGACCCATCAATTCACCAATACACACATATACTTACTTGGCCCAAGACAAGCCAATTGTCCTTTTCCCTCTTTTCACTCTCTCATTCTCACTTTTCACCTTCTTCCTTCCTTCCTTCCTTCCTTCACCATTCCCTGCAACCTCTTTTTCTTCTCCTTCTCCTTATGTGAAAGGTAATCATTCATTCATTCATTCTCCTATAAAATAAAATAACAAAATACTGAAATTAACAATTATCATATCACTAATAATTCTTGTTGAAAATTAATTTCATAAAAAATTATTCTTTAAATTGTTTTTATTTCATATAGCTTTTTTTTTTGTCAGTGATTGTCGATCTTACAATTTAGAGCAGCGTCGTTTCGTCTCCCAGGTATTCTCTCTGCCTGATATAATGATTTTAGGATCATATTTTCGCATTTGATTAATTTTGTTATTAATTTTTTTTATTGAATCATACGTGTACTTCACATTTCTTTGTTCCTTCGTTTCTCCGTTGATTTTTTTATTTGGATGTTTGGACTTTCTAGGGTTCTTTTAAGTTCTTTGTGATATTTATGTAATTTGATTTTTTCTTCTTTCTGGTGTGCAGTGTGGTATGAATAATGGCGATGAAGTAATGAATATATGATAATGTGTTTGCCTAGAGATGAATATAGCCACTGTTTCGTGTAAATTTTCTTTGATAATTTTGGTTTATTCGTTTTTTTAAACGATATTTGCTATATAATTTGTTATGAAACAAAATGTGATTTCATTAGTAGTATATTCATTGAACCAATATTGTCCTGTGCTGTGGTTTGCATTTTTTTTTTTATAGTTTTATTGCTAGCATACTAATAATTGGTGTTGGATCACGAGTTAAAAAGATGAAACTAATATAACTATCTGTTGATTTAGTTTGGTTCAATTGTGCTGTTAATAAGAGTTAAAAAAAATGGATGTGGAAATACTGTCTTAGTTCATCTTTTCTTTTTACTCAAGTAATTTAGTTTCCTGTCCCTTTTTCAGGGGTTAGGTTTTATAGTTGTACAATGACTAGACCGGCAACTCGAAGTAAAAATAAAAGGCAGAGACAGGGGGATGATGGTGGTGGTGGCATTTCTGACATATGGAGGTACTTCTAGCTGACGCTCTATGGTTTTTGGATTATGAAATGTAATGAGATTAGAGCTTATTGTTACACTTTGCATGCTTGTTGTTTTATTGTGTAGGAAAATTCACAACACTGGTGCGGTGACTGAAGATGATATGAATCAACTGTATATGATTTGGAAGCCAGTCTGTTCAGGCTGTCGTGTTAATACTAAAGACAACCCGAATTGCTTCTGTGCATTGGTTCCACCTACAAATGGTACCCGGAAGAATGGTCTATGGCAAAAGGTGTCTGACTTTGTAGAAAGTCTTGGTCCTGACCCAAATACGGATCTTCGTGCTTCTGATAATTCACCTGCAGGTCTGACAAATCTTGGTGCAACATGCTATGCCAACAGTATACTGCAGTGCTTGTTCATGAATAAATCTTTCCGAGAAGGCATATTTTCTGTAGAACCAGATGTTTTACAACAACAACCAGTGTTAGATCAACTGTCTCGCCTTTTTGTACAGTTGCATGCTAGTAAAATGGCTTTCATAGATTCTTCTCCATTTGTAAAAACACTGGAGTTAGACAATGAAGTTCAGCAGGATAGCCACGAGTTCCTGACATTGCTTCTG
The DNA here is from genome assembly GCA_007407185.1 of Glycine tomentella. Classification (NCBI taxonomy): domain Eukaryota; kingdom Viridiplantae; phylum Streptophyta; class Magnoliopsida; order Fabales; family Fabaceae; genus Glycine; species Glycine tomentella. Next base: position 18,145 of record PYAF01001705.1, on the reverse strand, counting down.
TCATTACTTGAGCATTGTTTGAGCCATTCCATAATTGCCAAGGCAAGAACAATAGTTCAAGATCTTTTCCGAGGAAGTGTGTCTCATGTGACAACGTAAGAATCAGTAATTGTGTGTAACTTGTTGAATAATATATAATAGTTTTTCCTACTAATTTTATTTTACTTTTGTGGGGATGGCACTGTTGAAATATCATAGATTTGTCAAATATGTTGAAATTTCCTCTTTTATTTTTAATTCTTCCCTTCCCACACTCTTAAAAATACAGGAAAATGCCCAAAGAACAATTATCTCGGGAATGATGTTCATGTTGCTAACATGTAAAATATTGTTTTTTGGCTGCTGTTGATTCTTCCTGCAAAATGCGTATTTGATTTTTTTTCCTCTGATGATGTATTTGATATTACCAAATGACACTATTGATTATCCTTTTTGTACTAAGTTGGCTGCTACATTTGTCTTTAAGTACTGTTTGGTATTTATCATAAAATTAATGGTACTGGTTGTTCAGAATCCTTTTCTCGTTGTTGGTCAAAAGCTAAGATGCATTGGCACTGGTATGGACAGAGGACATGACAGTGACACAGACACGGCAGCACAACAAAATTTGATGTGTCCATGTGTATTTTGTAGTGTCCTGTTGTGTTGGGTCTAACACGAAGTGTTTGGCATGTTTCCAAAATGGCCTTTCTTGAAGTGTCTGTGCTTCATATGTCAGAAGTGAATCTGGTATTTTATGATTGAATGATTCCAAATAAATTACTTATATCTTCTACATTAATATTAGATATGTATGTGACCAGTAGTAGTTGTGTTTATGACTGTTACACATTTCTAAATTTATCTTTGCTTTGCAGGTGTTCGCAATGTGGAAGAGACTCCGAGGCTTCTTCCAAATTGGAGGACTTCTATGGGTTAGAGTTGAATATCAAGGGTATGAAAGGTTTAGATGAGAGCCTAGATGATTATCTCACTATTGAAGAGCTTCATGGTGACAATCAATATTTCTGTGAGTCATGTAAAACGAGAGTTGATGCTACTCGCAGCATCAAGCTGTGTACATTGCCTGATGTACTTAATTTTCAACTTAAACGTTATGTCTTCCTTCCACAGGTACTGGGAAAAACTTGAGTTTTTATTGGGAGCGTTATACAAAATGCTGTGCATTTTTCATGGTTTACATATTCTTTAGGTTTAATTATAGTTCTGTTGTTTTGGGTACAAGAGAGAAATGAATCAAATGAGTATTACTGTATTAGATTGAGGAATGATAGGGAACTTATGAAAAGAATAAATATCCAATTACAAAATAATAAAAAAAAACTTGTGGATATTGTCTATCTCTTTAAGCATCTACTGCACTGTGCTCTGGAAATCCATGTAATGGAAGATCATTCTGGAAACTGTTGATGATTTTATCTTATACAATCATGAAAACAAATTCTGGCCTTACAAAATTAGAGTTCCTCATAGTTCATATGCACCAGACTCCTGAAAGCTATTTGTGTGTGCGTGTCACTCACTCTTTGTAACAATGTTTTAAATCCTGCATAGTGGCGTGTAGTGGGCGGGCCCAAAAACACTATAGCTAGATAGCCGGTATTTTGAAATTTTTAAATAGTTTACATAATTTATAGATATAAATTCTAAAAAATGATCAAAATTACTCAATTAATGACATTCATAATTAACAATGAAAAGTCAAGGATGTCAAACAAAACATGCATGTAAATAACAAAGTCGACTAAATCCAAGTCTTTATCATTTCACTACTATTACAGCTGTAATTTCATTTTTGGAGATTGAAATCCAAAAGATACCTCCCCCTCCCCCCCAAAAAAAAGCACTGATGTCTCTGTTCAGGATTTGTTTTTGGAATCAACACCTAGTGCTACAGCCATTACACTATATCTCTCTGCTACAGCATCCCCTGTAGTGGTCAGGGGCCGCACTGCACTACCATAGCGGTGCTACAACGTGCTATTTAAAACCTTGATATAGAATTTCCCCAACTATGCCAAATCCTCATATCAAATACATGAAAAATCCCTCCAGTGTGTGTATCACCATTTATACCAAATATCTTGGTCTAAATACGTTATTAGAGAGAGCAAATGCAGGAACCTTGATCTGTTTCTCACATGCAGATTATGAGAGCATTGCTTTCTTGTTTCTAATTCTGCCTTTTGATTTTGTTGGTGTCTCAGTAGGATGTTTTGTCTTCCTTAATAAAGTTTCAACTTTAACTATAGTAAAAGAGAACAAACTTTGAATGGTTATAAAGAAGAGATACTCGATTTACTTTGCAAACCTGTATAGGATATATTTTGAAATTCTTTCTTTGAGTAGTGATCATGCAAGAGTAGTTTTCTGAAGAGAGAAACTGTGTTAATGGTTGCATGCTTTTTCTTTCTTTGGGTGTCTTCATGTAACACTGGTTTTTTACTTTTTTTACACCATCTTTTATTTCCCTGTAATTTTTTGTCTCCTAAATGCCTAGGGAGTAAATCTTATTTTACATAACACTAAATTTCTTTCTGATAATTTGTCTTTTATTCTTCTGTTTCCACTGACAGAATACAATGAAGAAGAAAGTTACTTCTGCATTTTCATTTCCTGCCGAACTTGATATGCGCCATAGATTGTCTGAGCCATCTCAGTTTGAATTGATATATGACTTGTCAGCTGTACTGATTCACAAAGGAACTGCTGTTAATAGTGGTCATTACATTGCCCATATCAAGGATGTAAACACTGGGCAATGGTGGGAATTTGATGACGAGAATGTTACTAACTTGGGTTGTCATCCATTTGGGGAAGGAAGTTCTTCTACTTCTAAATCTGTTAAGACAGATGTACTTCATTCTAATTGCTCTGAAGCAATGCTAGCTGACAGTAATGGTTTAGATGCCACTCATTTACAATCTTTGCTTGTGGAGACATTTTCATCTAGTGATGCTTACATGTTGATGTACCATCTTAAGCATAGCAAAAATGTTGGTGAAAAGGGGGGAATTGTTTATGGTGCTAACCTTAAAGAAGTAGAGGACAATGCAGTTACTTCACAAGACAGTGCTTGTCTTCCTTCTCATCTTTGTGAAGAGATTCAAAATTTCAATGCCTCATATCTTGATTCTTGCGAGCAGTACAAACATAGGAAAGAGTTAGAATTGAGCCGTATCAATGAGAGGAGACAGGAAGTTCGGTCCATTTTAGCTGAAGCTCCTACTCAACCGCTGGAGCAACCGTATTTTTGGATTTGTAGTGACTGGGTTCGCCAGTGGGCTGACAACATTATTCCAACGTCAGTCCATAATTTCTATTGCATTTTTTTACCTTGAATATTTAAGGTTTTATTCTGTTTATAATATGTGATAAAGTTCTTTCCTTCACGCCTTTAGATCAAGTGTTCCTTCTGCCAATTATTGGGGTAGAGTTATTTCACTTAATCTATAGGTTACTTCCTTCCTAATGTTAACTGCAGTGCTCTTGACAATACATCTATCCAATGTTCACATGGGAAAGTCCCAGTGTCAAAGGTTACCTCAATGAAGCGATTATCTTCTAAAGCATGGGATAAATTATTGTCTAAGGTAAGCTAGTGTACATTTAGTACTTGATTCCTTTTTTTTATTTGTCTCCGTATGTTACGATATCATACATTGATTCTGTAGCTTCTTTAAAATCAATATGAAATGAAAAAGAATAGTAATGTAGCTTGGGAAAGCATAAATTGGATAGTGATTATTTTTTTGTTCCTCTTTTATTGTCATGGTTAATACTGGTAGGAGAGATGATAAAAAGATTTATCAGAGGAAGCATTAGCAGAGGAGAACTAGTATCCCACTATCCCATTCCCGTGAGTTACTGAACAGCATTAACAGGCTGTTTTCTTCATGAAGCACTAAGTTTAGCTTGTTCTTATTGGTGATGTTAGCTAGGAAACTATTGTCATATGTGGGTCTGAGGAGGACTGGAGGCAAAACGTTTTGATAAAAGAAAGTCTTTGTGAAGTAGGTTATTACAGTGTTTGTTTGTTGACGTAAAGAGGAGAATGCAGTATGCTTGTCTGAATGAATTACAGTGTATTAAAAATAACAGGAAATTTAAGCTTCTAATGAAAAGTTTAGAAACTGTTGAATGTTGATTTTTAGTTATGGACTTATGGTTTATTCATATATATCTCCTCATTTTGCCGTTGTTGCTAAAATTGTGTCCATAATATACTTCATTTATTGGATTGTAAAATTCAGTATGGTGGGGGACCAACTCTTTCTCATGAAGACTGCTGTTGGTATTGTCTGATTGATGGGGCTCAGAATGTGGTGTCAGCTGACACCTATCGGGATCAAAGAGAATCATTGAAGCAACTTGCACGGGATATTCTTAATGAAAATTGTGAAGACGGAATGTACTATGTGTCTAGACCATGGTATGAATACAAAACTTTTTTCCTGCTATTTCTGCTTCTTCAGAAAGGGATAAGAGTGGTGTGGATAAGTGTTCTGTTTTGTTATGAAATAATAAGTTGCCAGGTTTAGTCTTAGAGAAATCTATCACCTGTTCTGCTCAGTCTTAATTTCTTTACATTATATTCCCTAGGCTGCTAGAATAGTTCAAAAATAAGAATACCAAAGTCTGTTATCCTGACGCATTTAATTTTGTAGGTTGCAGCAATGGTGGAAAAGAAAAGTTGTTGATGTTCCATCTGAAGCTGATGCTGGACCAACAGCAGCCATTTGCTGTCCACATGGGCAACTTATGCCTGAGCAAGCTGTTGGTGCTAAGAGGTTGCTTGTTCCTGAGGATTTCTGGCTTTTCTTATATAAAGATGCCATTTCTGTAAAAGCTGATGGTCCTCTAGGTTGTCCTACTTTTCCTTTAGACTCTAGAGAGTGTTCCCAATGCAGTGATAAATTATCTGAAGAGGCTTGCTTGGAGGACTCTTTAAGGTCTCTTCTGTACATTTTATATTAATATAAAAGTGATGTAGAAAATTGAGGTGAATTTTGTTTTCATGATGCAGATTAGTGAAACAAATGCAGCGCCAAAATCATGAGAAATTATTTGTTGGTAAAAGTATGCCGCTTACTCTACATTGCAAGTATTTCTTAGTTCCTTCTTCGTGGATTTCGAAATGGAGAAATTACATTAATTTGGCTGTCAAGACTTCAGATAGACCTGAAACTTTAGATGGGGTAATTGATTCACTGATGTGTGAAAAGGTACTGTTACCTTGCTTTTTTTGTCATGTTATGTGCATCTCGCTTTTGTGTCAGCATAGTATACTAACTAGCATTTTGTTAAATTGAGTTGGATTTTTAGGAATGCAATTATTATGAGAATATTTACTTTGAAAAGTTATTCTAGGGATTTTACTATTTTAGTTGTGGATTGTAACTCTTCAATTGTCACTGATTGGGGGCATCTTCAGTCTGTCGAATTTAATCCATAGCGATTTCATGATGAATTTTGTTCCCCTTTTCTTGTGTATTCAGCACTCAGGGCTCATTGAAAGGCCTCCTGAACTGGTTATCAGACGCGGTGCTATAATCCCAAGAGAATCTTCTGTAAGTTAGAATAATGAAGGAATTTCTACAATGTAGTCAGTCAAGTGACATGTACATGCACACCTGCATTTTCATGTCATTGTTTTATTAGCAGAAACTAAATTCATTAATTTTAGTATGCTTCAAATCTTTTTTCTTAAATAGTATGTTTTCAATGTCAACTTGCTCTCTCTTTGTTCCTCCATTTTTATGCATCAATGTGACTTAAGTGTGTTTTACAATTATTCACTTTGTGGATTCTAGGTAAGTGGCTTAACCATCATATCTGAGAGTGATTGGAAATGCTTCTGTGAAGAATGGAGTGGTATTGAGACCAAAGGAGTATCTGCAAGAATTGAGAATGTTAATGATTCAGAAAATGCTTTTACTGGATCCTGCAGAGAGATGCCAATATGTGAGGATCAACTTAATACTTGGGATAAAGTGAATAATGAAAGTAGGAACAGACAAATTGTGATTAAGACTTCTCCTGAGGTAATCCAAAAACTCTGCCACAATCTGTTGGATATGCTATTTCTGCCCTGACCCTGCTTTTTTTGTACCTTGGTTGCTTAGTAGTTAACTTTGTGCTTGGTCTGTGGAAATATTTTGTTTCCAACATTTCATTTTCTATTTCTATTACAAAAATACCACCTTGTGTATTTGTTCACTTTGTTTCTTATTTTAAAAAAATTGCCAAGGAAATGGTGGAAGCAAGTTGCATATAATTTTCAAATAATCCAATATGGTAACTGTTGATATATATGAATGAATGTGTAGTGGAGATATAAGGTTGGTTGGGTGGTTGGGTGAAAAGTCCCAAGAAGGGTGGGAGGGAGAGGTCGTGGGTTCGAATCCCTCCGCTAACAAACAAACTAACATTTAACAACTAACTTTGGCCGATCAAAAAAAAAAAAAATGAATGAATGTGTAGTTCACCTTGGCTTGAAAAGCGATGTCCTTTATTTTTCTAGTTTTTCTGTTAGCTATTTTCAGCTCATGCATAGCACTATAATCCTTTTGTTTTTGTGTGTAGTGCATGTTTCTGAGTGAAAGGAATCACATCTTCAAAAAGCTACTTCCGGATGTGTTTATGTAGCTAGATTGAAAATAAAATTGTACTTGAATTAATAATTGTATAGTTTTATTTTTTTTGACTGGGTCTATGTGTCTGTCCACTCCCATATTTGCTCCCACATAGCTAATAACTTTAACCTACTTATGTTGTTACTAGAAAGTAGAAACTTCCCTGTTTAGTTTGCAACTATAATCCCCCGTTCTTAATATGCAGGTTTGTGAAAGTTGCATTGGAGAAAAGGAAAGCTGTGAGTTAATGCAGAAACTTAGCTATTGCAATCAGGACATTAGTGTAATTCTTGTCCGTGGAAAGGAGGTCCCCAGATCAATTTTAGAAGCTTCAAAGGGCTTTGTTGAAACAGACAGGCGGGTTTCAAAACGTTCCCGGAAGACTAAAAATGGGAGTTCCATTAGTCTGAAAGTTTCTGCTTCAACATCAATTTATCAGCTAAAAATGATGATATGGGAATCGTTTGGGGTAAGCCAAGTTTGTGCTATATGCTTATCATTATGCTAAAACCCTCATCATATTTGTATTTAGTTTTTTGTTTGTGTAAAAGCATTTCATATCAAGGTGAGCTGAAGCTGACTTGGATGGTTACACAGAAATTAGGGATGACGATCTGTCAAACTGAAAATAGAATGGGATGGAAAAACCATGATTTAGTTGCTTTGTGAAAATGACTTTCAATTCGTTTTCATGCTACAAGCAAACCCTTAGTTTGTTATAAATTAGCAGTACTATTTAACTACCATTCTGCTTTCTTGTACAGTTTTTATTTAAAATTTTCCGCCTCCCAATTTTTCCACCTCCAATAAGTGCATCTGTCGTAAATTATCAATATAAGTAGGTGGTTTGACTTGAAATGGATGAATATTTTGGTTGATACACAAGAGAAACATGTTACTACTTAGTAGGTTTACACTTTACACAAATGAATGACATTTATGGGTGTGTTGTGTAATTTGTGTTCACTTTTATCACAAGCTTATACTAATGAAGTACCTTCAGTATTTTATTTTTTGGGGTGGAAGTGATTTTGTTAATTAGTGTGTATATTATATCTGATAATTGTCCTTGCAGGTTGTCAAAGAAAACCAGATACTACAAAAAGGTAATAGAGCAATTGATGTTGATAATGAATATGCTACGCTTGTGGATGAAAACATATTTGCTGGCGATCAGATTATTGTGAGGGACTCTGAGATCCATGAAAATCGAGATATTGCAGGTATGCTATTTGATACTAGTACGTGATTATCTTTTCCTTATGTATACAGAAATTGTCATATTTGTATTTTGCAGATGAGCTTTGTGACGAGGAAATGGAAACACAACATACCGAGGCAGGATTTCGTGGAACACTCTTAACATCAAATGGTTCATCTCAGGTGGTTTAGACTTTCAGTGGTATCATATTTAACATTAGTGTATATACGAGTTCTAAAGAAAAAAGTCGAGTGAGAAAAGGAAGGTTGTGGTGCATTTAACCATGTAAATTTATGTGCCTGGACTTTACATACAGGTCCGAAAGCCAAGATAATGGCAAATTTTGGAATGTTTCTCTTTTTGTTTTGGTTTGTGTGTGAGCAAATGATCAAAGGTTGAGCTAGCTACCTCATTTAAAAGTGAAGGAGTGCTACTTGCACTTTTAGATAACCTAATACGAGGGATTTTGAGCAGTGGTAATCAAATTTATGAATTACATGCATAGCGCATCAGCCTCACTAGTAATAAATTATAAAATAAACAGGAAAGGTTGGAGGACATGGGCATGTTATGATTTTTTTAATGATATTTTAATCAAGTATTTAGTTCCTAAAACTTTAGGATATTTTAATTTAGTTCTCCTTTAATTTTTTTTCACCGGAGTCTTGTATTTTGTCCTAATAACTAATTATTATAAAAATTAATATATTATCATATATAATAATTTATAATTGAATCGCAGTTTAAAAATTATTTTACACTATCCTTTCATAACGTATTTTCTCTTTCTTTATTACACTATCTTTTTTATAATATTTCATTTGATTCCCTCTAAATATCATGATTTTCTCGTTTAGTCTCAAATACTTGAGGTGACTATTTAATCATAAAAAATGATTCATAGAGAACTTATTTTTAAAAAATATATATTCAAAACGAAACACTAAACAAGAAAATGGAAATTTTTTAGAGTAAAAACTTAATTAAATCTTTATTTAATTTATAATACTCAAAATGAATTCACCCTTTACTTGTTGGAAAATTTTGTTTAAATGAAGTAAAAAAAAACAAAGAGCGATATTAAATGTGTTTGGTCCTCACCCAAAAGTCTAGACAATTGTTTTGACTTTGTCAATTGTCATTGATATGAAACTTAGATAATACATAATAATTAAGAAAAGAATGTTTATTCTTCTCCCTAATCAATCGAGTTAAAAATAGCGCAACAGACATCTAGTCACACAAATATGGCAAAATAAGAAACAAAAAGTGTTGGAAAACAAAACAGAAGTATCAAACAAAATAACAAAACACTGAAGAAGGAATTTCGAATCATTTATAATCATCATGCTTTCCTTTTTCTGGAAAGAAAAGTGAATCATCAAAAACTGAAAGAACATGTAATTCATTTATCACTGTAGTACATTAGAATATCCTCTTTTGTTTCCATCACTAACAGGTAAATTTTAAATTATTTGTTCATATTAACCAAAAAATATATATAAAAAAAATAATCTAAATCCAACGTTTGTGATTTCGAGTGTGGTGAGCACCTCCGAACCATCGATCCCAACCAGCATTAACCGTTCCTTTGGTGCTGTAAACAAACAATTTACATGTCATCAATTCATATCTTTTTTCTATCTCATTCCTCCAATTTATCAACAAAATGAGATCCTGATTAATTCAGAGTTGAGAGATAAGTAAATGATGACCAATATTTTGTCAAAAATTAAACTCGATTTAACCTTAACTTCAACACATTGATTATTTATCCAAATATCTTTTCTTTTTTTTCCTTTTGGATTATAATATATTATTTGGTTTATTTAATAGTACATTAAAAAACACATACAACGCAACATTGGACCCTTAAATGTAATATCATGAACATCAAGAGGATTAATTTCTTACAATGGAAGGAGAGGATCTGGAATGGATTCAACGCTTGAAATTAAACTGCAAGAGCACAAAATGGATGGAGCAATTCAATTTAGATTATGAACAATAATTAAAATAATTAAACTCTGAGGTTTGAAGAACCATAAGAAAGAATAATAATATCATAGTCTTATATGTTGGCTTTGCTTACTCCTTGCAAACGGTGGAAGATTCACCAATTGTTTCAACTTTTTCCAATTCTTCCTTCTCATCATAGTTCATTTATCAAATTCTTCTTCTAGGTGAATTAAGATAAAGAGAAAAAAAATTATGCATATAAATTGAACAAAATAAAATGGATCACCAAATTGACACAAATAAGAGACCTGATGAGTTAAGAGAGTTGACCTGCAAAATACTAATTTGGTTATTGAGGTTGGTTATGGCTGCTTGCAACCTATGTTTCCCAACGAAGCCTCCAGGGAAAGAGCCAGTTCCAGCTTCAGCAAGAGGATGAGGACCCTTTTCTCTCCCTTCTTCTCCATAGTCCTCTGATTCTCTCCCATTTTCTGATGCTAATGTTTCTGATGATGGTTGTTGTTGGTGTCCATCCATGGCCATCATCACACCACTTAGTTGAAAAAGAGAAGCTAATTATACAATCAAAGTCACAAACAACAAACCTATAGGGGTATTGGGAGGAAGTAAAAAAAGAAAGGGTTTTGGGTCAAAACAGGAGGGAGGAACATTTTTTTTTGGGGGTGGGATGGGGTGGGGGAGGTGGACCAAAGCATTAAATAATATCCAAATGATAGGCACAAGAGGAGGAGGGGAGGGGACTAGGTGGGGTGGGTGTGGGATGTGGGGAGTTTGATTATAGGTCATTTGTGAGAAAAAGTAGTGCTATTAATTAATATTGGATTGGTTGGTACAAATAAAATAAAAGAAAATAGGTTGTGAAGAAATTAATGAGTATATTACATCATTTTTTTCCTCTAATCATAATTTCAAAAGTGATGATTAATCTTTGTTGGGGACTTTGAACGTACACATGATAAGAATTTCTCTTCAACACAATTTATTTTATATCCAAAGATCAAACAGAATTTAAAATCTTAACCACTTAATTAAAGAACATAAATCACTACCACTTATTTCAACAATTACTTTTACAACTTATCATAATAATACACAATATCATATTTACAATTGATCATTTTATATGTCCAGAATTCTTATAATCATTTAATATAGAGTTACATATAAGGAAAATTTATATGTAATATAATGCTGGCTAAAAAGAAAGTAAATTAAACTTTTAAGATTTTGTGAATATTTACGTACAAATTTCACATTTTGAAATGGGTTTGCTTAATTTAGAAAAGTAATTTTAATTAGACTAATATTAATACAACTTGAAAACATCTGAATCATACTGTAATATATGTAAAGCGGTTTTAAACAAAGAATTTCACATACAAAATAAATAAATTTTAATAAAGCTTTTTGTCTTATATATAAAAAATTTGTGCATAAAATAAAGAAAATTAAAAGAAATTGGGAGCACGTCCACTTAAAGCTAATGTAGCTCCATCCCAATTAAACAATATATCTAAATTAAACTCAACTTATAAATTTAAAATATTATAATTTTTTTTTATAAAATCCTGGAAAACAGGCTGTTGTATAATTATTGTCTATTTTTTAATATAACTTTGTTACCAACCGTAAAAAAATATAACTTTGTTACATAAAAATTTATTAATTTCTTTATATATAGTTAATTTAATACTTTTATGTAATACAATATTAATACAATGATACAAAATCTTGTTGTATTCATGGAAAAATTTGTATTTAATTTTTTTTTTGTGTGTAAAATTTATTTAGATTAGTAATAACTATATAACATGAATAAAATTAGTTAATTATCTTAATGAAGTTGAGGGACAGCCGTAGGATATAATCCAAGAAAAATATAATAGTTTTATGTGTGAAATAACATATTTTATAGAAATAACTACTGTCTAAATTCCACGCAATTTAATTTACACATTAAAAGCTAAAATGAAGTGGAGATCTTGATTTATTTTTGGTTAAAATTGTGAGATTGGGAAAGTGGTGTGGACATTGCGGTGACAGCCCAAAAGGACACGGCATGTGAAAAGAGGAAACCACTCGATTGTGGCTCCTTCCCTCATTTGTTTCGTCAATTAATTTTTTTTAATCAATAAAATATATATAAATAAAGAAAGGACACAAAGGATGCCCTAAACCTTTACAAGTTACACTATAGCTCCAGTAACTATAAGATATGTCAAGTGTGGGTTATTCAGTTTGGAATCCCCTAATTCACTAAACTTTCCATTACATGTCCCAATCACCCAATCAAGAAAATGTCTCACTGCTTTTGCTTGGGTTGACCAATTACAATAACTCCAGAGGAAAATCCCACATTCGCACCAGAAACAGGACTCAAATGTGGATTTTTCTTCTTCTTAAAATATACTTTTTGTTTTAAATTATATTTAGTTTAATCTTTTATGTTTTAAAGAGTTAAATTTAGTCTTTTATATTTTTAACGTGAGTAAATATGATATTTTCAAAATATTTTTTTTATAAGCCAAATATATTTCCGAAATAATAATTATTTTCAATTTTGTAACATAATTTTGAATTTTACTGCGATTGATTCAAGACATAAAAATTGTTTCAATAAATTTATGTACATGAAAATTATAGAATTAATTGACTTTGAATAAAAAATACTACAAATATATTAAAAATAATGTGAAAGGTGAATTTGACAAACAACTAAAAATTAACATTTATTCTTTTCTAAAAATGTTGAAAAGTCAAGTGTGGAGATCTAACTTTTCAATGTAGTTTTTATTTTATTTTATTTTTAATTTTCAGATTTACTTATTGAATTAAAATCTTTTTAAGTTAATCATATGTGTTACTGTAATTATTTTTTTAATTACTATTATTATTAGAAAAATTATAAGAACATACTCTAAAATATTTTTATTATTCGATTCAAACTTCTAAATTAAGGTCCAAGCTCGTTGAAAGTCTTACTTTGTACACGCTTTTTGCAAGATAAATTTATATTTAACCATTAAGCTAAAAAGGCCTAACCTTGATTCATTTTCAAAATTTAAAGGTTGTGCCTAATTTTTCATTGAGAAATTGATGTGAGAAGGGGGTTATAAACAAGGCCCAAATTCAATGAAATTTCAACCATTATGACTTTTATGGGCTAAGTTTAGGGGTTTTCTTCCTACACTGTACGCTTTTCTACATACAAGCTTTTCTACATACACTATATTGTAATAGTGTATAACCGAAAATACTTCTGTGAGTATTTAACTTAGGTTTAATTTTTTAACTTGTACTTCCCTTCAGCAGCTTTTTCTTCGACTTCCTCTGTGTTTTCTTCTTCTTGGTCGTTGTGGGGCTGACGGTGGTGGCATTTCTCTTGTGCGTGGTGGTTGTTGGAGTTGCAGGTGGTTGGTGGTCGTCCTTGCGCCGTCGGTGGTGATGTTTGTGACACGGTGAGCGGTGAGCGTCTTTTGCTGTCATGGGGTCATTATGGATTGGTTAATCCGTGGGTATGATACGAATTAGGCAATCCGTAAGAAGGGTTTGGGGGGATGTATAACACCTCATTTTAACGTATTGTATTTTATTTCTTTTTAGTGAAAATTCTTTTCCATTTGCTTTAGAATTCCCTTAGTTAGAGATTTTACAGAAAATTCTTTTCTTCTTACTTAAAATAATTCGTACAAAAGATACTAATCATCCATATTGTAAACGAGTTCTTTGTCGCCAAATATTCTTTCGAAGTCCAAAATAAAATACAATCCATAATACAGTCCAAAATAATAAAATACAGACCGTTTCCTAAGTTTATTACATAATACATATCACCAAATAAAATATTTGTCAATATCTTCCACGTAGTCCATCTGCTCACACTATGCTTTTACTGTTCCTCTGCTCGTTCAAATAAATTGAGGTCATCGCAGGTGTCAACCACAGACACAAAAGATAGGGTAAGTTTATGATAAACATAGTTCAAGTAAACATAGTTCAAGCCATACAATATATACATCATACAGATAATCATACAACATATTCATCATGCGATGCATGCTCATCTTATTTATATGATGCATGATTCTCTCAAATTCTCATCAATTGGTATCATAGTCAAGATAGGCCCACTCCCTCTGTGGCACAGAACTTATCCATTCAGTCAGGGTAGGTCAGTGTTGCAATAGGAAGGTCACCTCCATCCATGTGATCGTCATGGTGGTGTGGTCCTCACTGCCACAACTACCTCCTAGCTCAGACTCCTTCTGTCTGAACGCATGGACTCAGTCAAGCTATCTGACCCACCTCCTCTTGAGGTAACACGGCTTAACCCCCGCCAGCCATATGCATATGAGACATGTATAATGGATTTTCTTTTTTATTTCATCTTTACTTTTCAATATCAATTTATATCTCATATTCTCATATGCTTAAACTTTAAACTTTCAACATTAATCTTTATAAAGTTCAATATAATAGGCATGCTTTCAACATAATTCTAGTTTAAAATTTAATAAACGTGCTCAAGGATTTATAGAACACTTTTAACAATATATAACCCACAAACTTTAGTAAAACATTCCATTATGTAATTACAATTCAAATCAACCATTTTCTTCAAGATAGTCATAATACATAAAGATTCAAGTTACTTAAACATTCACCCATCAAGCTAGATTCAAGTTATTAATTCAAGCAATCACTCATTAATCTAAGTTCAAGTCACTTCTTTAAATAATCATTCATTTAACAAGCTTTATCTCTTAGAAGTATTTCATCAAACACATGGTGTGCTTTCATAGAATCACTTAACAACACATAAAATAATACATAAATTTTACTAAAGCACTCAACCATGCAAATATAATCCAAATCCAACAACTTCTTGTATATAAGTCATACTTTACAAAGATTCAAACACTTATTCCAACAAGCAGCTCTTAAACATATTTCATTTCTTTGAAACAATTTATTAAACACATGGTGGGCAAGCTTTATAGAAATAGAAGAAACACTTTAAATACACAACACTTAAACTATATTTAACATAAACCTCCCCATCATACCTTGTTCTTCCTTCTTAAAAGCTTGACTATCCTTCTTCTAAATGCTCCTAATCTCCACATGAAGTATCAAGGTAGCAAGGCTTAGGTTTTGCTTTTATTCTTCTTGGAAGTGAAAGGTGAAAGGGATGGAGAATGAAAGGATGAAAAGGAAAGAATGAAAGGGATGGAAGTTGCACGTGCACTTTGCTTACCAAGGCCCTAAAATTTCCGGTCCCCACCTTCCTATTTATAGTCTTGATGAAGTGTTTAGCAAGCCTTTGTCTTGAAATATCTTTCTAGGTCATTATGACCTTACTTTACAAATGGACCAATCATGTGAGTCTTTGATTTTCATCCCACCAAGTGTCCCTTTCTTGAATTTTCTCAACCTTTCCATAATCTTCTTGATGGTATACGTATAGTTGCTTGGCTTGGAGAACAATTTTCCCAAATTCCTTCTTCTTCACGTGGCATAGCTAGGTTTTTGAGATATTTTGTGCTTTTCCTCATTCTTAAATTTACCCCAAAACCCATTTTAGTAAAATATTGTTTCTGGATTCGTTAACTGTTGGATCTCTTTAAAATTTTAAAGGCACACTCCTATCTCACATATATAACTTTTGACCATTGGGATGTTTGAAATAATGCCTAGAACTGTCCACGTGTTCTGCCAAAGAAGACAAGATAAGATTTTTGCTTTTTAAGAAAAATCTACTTAAACTAAATCTACACCATACAAGTGTTTTGACACTTGTTCAATTCATGAAGCCTTCTCTTAATCTCCTTCCAAGTGTCCCTTTGAGTTGGCAAAATTATGAAGCTTCACTATTATTCTCCAAGCTTCAAATAAATGTTAGAGGAAAAATCTTCATCATATGCCTTACAAGTGTCCTGACACTTGTATTCATTACATGGCTTCACTTTTGCAAGTGGCTTTCATGAATATTCTCCTCCTTTCTGCATGGTTCTTCACATACTCTTCACACCTAAGTTTTCTTCCTTTTATATCATTGGATGCTTAAAAAAAACCTAATTCCACTTATAGTTTCCTGTCGCAAACTATTTTAATAATCTGTTATCTAAGAGTATTCTGTATTTCCATCATAAAAATATCTATTCAAAATATCTAAGGGTGTTCTTGTCCTTTCCAAAATATTCAAGGGCGTTTATGTAAGTTTCCATTCTAAAATATCTTTCTAAAATATCTAAGGGCAGTTTTGTAATTTTCAAAATATCCAGGGGTATTTCTGTCATTTTGACCTCAAGGACATTTCTGTCATTTCTAATTTACGAAAAGGGTAATATGGTCATTTCTCTTCAAATATTTCCGTAATATTTCTAATTGATATTTCACCCTAATCTTTCAAATATAGAGCATCAAATCCTAATATGTGCATCAATAATTATGCAAGAATAATTCATATAATGCTTTGGCTATAATTATGAAATTTTTGGGGTGTTACAGGACGTACGGATTGTGCAATCCGTATGAGATTTAAGGATTACACAACCCATATGAAGCTTACGAATTGTGTAATCCGTAAGCCTCAAACGGCTTGTGTAATTAGTAAGCCTCATACGGATTGCAGAATCCGTAAGGTCCCTTTTTTAAAAAAATTTGTGATAAATTGGTAAATGTGAGACCTTTTTCATATTATTCTATTTAATTTGAGAAAGTACAATCAACTCAATTGGTAAATGTGATATGAAATATTGATTTTAGGCATTTTTAATTTGGATGATAATCGTTTGACATTTGTTTTAAGTTTGATGTTGAATTTAGTTTTTTTGCACTTGTAATTTGACCCTTCTGTAAATTATTCAAATTGCACTTATCACAAACTTAGAAATGGTAGTTTGTTCAATACTTATTAGCCACTAGGCTATGTATTTATTTTGTGGTATTGATTGTTCTTGCAAGTGGTGATGTGTGAGGGTGTTAGGAGGTTTGATGAAGATCCTGAGGGCTATATCAAAATGGATACCTACAGAGAAATGCTTCATGATCCTCACATGAGGCTAAGGACTAGGCTGGGTACTGGTCCTATGACTGCTGAAGACAGGCTTCTGCACTACATCATCACTTATGTGATTACTCCAAGGGTAACCAACCATGCCCAAGCAACTGATGAGGATCTTCAGTTGGTATATGGGCTGAAAAATCACATTCCCATCAATTGGGTGCTCATAATTGAAGAAATCATGTTTAAGTCCAAGAGACTTGTGAACTACCCTTTCCCATATCCTGTGTTTGTCTCTAGGCTAATTGATCATTTCAACATTGATGTTGAGAATGAGGTTGTAGACAACACTAACTCGTCCAATAGCCAGATTAAAGAAAAACATTTGACCAAGATGGGTATGAGGAAGACACCCAATGGCTGGGTGATGGCCAATCAAATTGGAGCTGCTACATAAGGAGAAGAAATGGCTGCTGATTCAGAAGATGAGGAACAACAACAGCCTGCACAGCCAGCCTTCACTGATTTTGAATCATTGATGATTCAAAAGATGGATAGCATGCTCAAGCTCCAAGAAGACTTCAAAGGTGAAACCCGTGAAGCCTGATGTGTTGCAAACACATCTTAGTTTTAGGTTAGTTTTAGTTATATTTTAGTTAAATAATTAGGAAAATAAATTAGCATTGGTTAAGTTTATTACTTTATTGTTTTTAATTCAATTCAATACCATTTGAGTATTTTCAGGCCAAAAAGAGGAGTTCAAAGCAAAGAAAAAGAAGAAAACAAATTTTCAAGTCCCGCGCGGAAACTGTTTTTAATTCAAATCTTCCTCATTCGCGCCCTCACTCTTCTCTCCCTAAAAACCGCTCCACCATTTTCGCCCTAAACCTTAGCTCACCATTAACCTCCATTAACTTCTCCCTCAATCTGATTCTCTCTTTAAAAGCCTAAACTCTCTCTCATTCTCTCTTCCGTTCCCATTCTTCACCATTTTCGTTCTCAAAATCCTCTGCAAAGGTTTGCTTCATTAAGTCCAAGCTTCAAATTGATACATTGGCTGGAGATAAGGTAAGTCTATGAACCTTATATGCTTTGTAATGCAATCATAGTATAGTCATAGACTGCAACATATCAATGCCTCATGTTAAAATCTTCTCCATTATTTCTGATGCGATTTTGCAAAACCTTAGGCTAGAGAACCCATTGTTGTTGCATTTTGTTGCCTGATAGTGATGGTGTTCAAATTGGGAATGTGATATGATCCAAATAGGCATAGTGTGTTAATTTGGTTATACGCCTATTACATGTTTGATAAAATGCCTA